>CM053623.1:260129035-260176914 GCA_028646595.1 Phalanger gymnotis | reverse complement strand
TATTGGGTCTGTCTGTTTGTAACTTGTTTAAGGGCTCTTGAGATGGTGTTGATGAGGAAACTCTGGGCAACTGTAGCTAAGGAGCCCTCCAGCTTGTAAACCCAGATGCTGAGAATTTGTTGAACTCTGGTAACTACGTATTGGGATTTGAATCAGACAAGATCTGTCTGTTGATGTTTGTAATTTGTTTGTATTTTGTTCTGAAGTTCAGGGTGTTGGCTTTTTCCCCTGAGCTAGGTGAATGATATTTGCATGCTGAATTAAAGTAAGCTTGCCAACCCCTTAGCCTTGCTCTCCTTATTAAGGCAGTTTAAAAGAACCTGGGCTTTCTGGCTGTCCAGCAGCTTTCTGGGTGCTGGCTGTGGGTGGATCTGGACCCCCCACAGAAGCTGCTAGCCAGATTGTAGAAACCCTGGTTCTCATTTAGTTTCATTTGAGGAATATTTTATTAAAGTCATCTTGCATTAGTTTTATGGGAGAATTTTGGAATAATTAGACAGTCTTTACGATTTTCCAAAGGAATCTATCCCAGTCCTGTTTAATTCTGAGTCAATGTGACCATTAATATATTGTAAACCAATGAGTTGCTATTCAGCTACATAACATAGTCTAGAATATAGGCATTATTCATTCACTTGTTTCATCTTGTGTAAGTAGGCTGAATTCTTTGAAATAAATATGGTATTCATATTGAAGGCAATTAGCACAATGTCATATGCAAACAGAAGCATCAGGATTATCTCACCATCTGAAGGGAATCCATTTTCCTTTGGAGTATTTGGATGAGCCTTCTTAATGAATAAACATGTTGCATTCATATGTTTTAAAGAATTTTGGTTGTTGTACAACATTTGACTATACATGACTACCTAGTATCATAGACATCATCCAG
Organism: Phalanger gymnotis; assembly: GCA_028646595.1. Lineage (NCBI taxonomy): Eukaryota > Metazoa > Chordata > Mammalia > Diprotodontia > Phalangeridae > Phalanger > Phalanger gymnotis. The sequence goes on along the minus strand of CM053623.1, from coordinate 260,176,022 downwards.
TGTGATCCATTTACTTTACTATTTTACTGTTTTAGGACAGAGGATATAATTGACATATGTAGCATATATGATATCAGACTACTACTACTTCTTACTACTGCTGCTGCTGCTACTACTGCCACTACTACTACTACAACTACCTAGTTTTTATATGGCATATCATTTTTAGGTAGGAGCTATTATTGTGCACATTTTATGCAAAGGAAACTGAGGTAGGTTGAGGTTAAGTTACTTGCCCAGGATCACCCAACTAGTATGTTTTTAAGCCTAGAATTAAAGTGAAGTCTTCCTGACTCCAGGGCCAGCCCTCTAACTACTGTGCCACCTAGCTCTCTCTTAAATAGAAATACTAAATTTAAGGTTAATGCTCATTTTTGTTTGTTTTGGATTTCTAGCTTGAGAGTAAAAACAAATGTGAATTTAGGAAAAGAATGCAGCATTTGTGTCAATTAATATAATGTTGTAAACGTGTTTCAGAGCCTGAGGACCTAAGTTCTAATGCTCGTTCTGCCACATAATGCCTGTATGACCTTGGGCAATCAATCAATTAACAATGATTTTGTTGTTGTTCATTTGTTTCAATCATGTATGATTCTTCATAACCCATTTGGGATTTTCTTGGCAAAAGTACTGGAGTGCTTTGCCATTTCCTTCTCTGGTTCATTTTATAGATGAGGAGCAAAGGCAAACAGAGTTAAGATTTCCCTAGGTCACACAGTTGCTAAGTTTCTGAGGCCATATTTGAACTCAGGTCCCCCTGACTCCAGGACCAGTCATCTATTCACTGAACCACCTAGGTGCATTTATTAAGTACCAAATATGTATCAGGTTTTGTACTAGATCCTCGGGATAATATTACACATATAATATAAAAATAAAGCTTTTTCGAGCCTCAGTATTATTTCATTTGTCAAGTGAAGGGGATGAATTTGATGACCTCTAAGGTCTCTTTTGACTCTCAAGCTATGATCTTATGATCTATAAGAGTCAAAAGACATGGTTCTAAAATGCACCTCTACCTCTTACTAGCTGAAATTATAGGTACTTCCTTCAACTATAAAACATAAAGAAATATTCATGCAATCCAGCTCATAATGGGATGATGATAAAAGTACATGGAGAATTGTAAAATACTCAGTAATCATGAATTGTTATTATAAAGATGCTTAAAAAAATAAGTGTCTTAAAAGCATTTTATAAAGGTTGCTTAAAAATCAAAGTTATTCAATTCAAACAAACATTTTTTTTCTGCCCTTACTATGTGCAACATGCTGCACTAGGTTAAGAGGGAAACACAAACATGAATTTGAAGGTATGCTCTCTGCCTTTAAGAAACTTACAATCATTATGAATGAGAAAGAACTACTGATATTGCATTTTGTGCAATATCTAGATATTCAAAATAAAATAAAAAACCCTTCCCTATCTATTTGTTAAAATTCCTTTAAAATGATAAACATATCACTATTGCCTTGGAAATTAAATCTTCATATACCCTGAATTATTTAAATAAGAAATAAAAGGGTTTTTTGAAATATTTTCACTAAATTTTCTTATTCTACACAATTTTTGAAATCATTTTAAGAAGAAGAATAAATTTACTTTTTAATAATTTTAATGAATTTCTCTTCTTGTTAAATCAGGCATTTAAATACTGTTACTAAAGGGTGCATAAGTCCTTTATAGAATGACAGCCTAAAGATTTGATTTCCTTTCACATTTTCTAGGTTTGTGGTAGATTACGATATTGCATCATCTGAAAGGATACCTTTCCACTGAAACACAAGAGCTGGGGATAAGAATCATTGAACAGAATAGCAGTTGGAGACCAATAATTGTGTGCAAGTTTGTTCTATCCGTTTCCATGTATGGATTAGATATTTTCCAGGATATTTTCTTGTTTGAAGTCGGAATGAAAAGTGAAATATTTTGGTCATGATTTGTAAATAATATGATTAAGTGTTGTTTAGAATTAGTGTTATTTTGTTTAAACATAGTTCCCTTTTAGAATGGTCGTGCATGCAGCTGTCATTTGGCTTCTTAATTTCCATAAAACAATATTGTGTTATCCTGCCTTTGCTAACAGATGTGGACCACTTTTCTTCTCAAATCATAATTGTAACTGCTTTGACTGTGTTACCGCTACTATATTTTTCTCCCAAATGATATACTTCTTGTGATTGTGTCTCTCTCAAAGCCCTCACACACGCATGTTTTCAGTTGCTAAGCAACAGTTAAAAACATTTAAATCACATTTGACATTTTAATCTTGTAAAAAGACACAATCTCACCTTCAAATACCAACTAAAGTGCTCACTAAAATCTGGATGCACTGGACATTGGCTAATTTGCATGAGAGACAAAGACCAATGGGTGTGACTGTGTCCTTCTGTCATATCAAATGCCCATCACATTGTCACTCCCTCTGATTTTCTAGGAATTGATTTGCCAATTCTGTAAAAATGTATTAATTTACTCATCTAAATGCTGTATGTCAATCATTTTGGTTTACAGCTCGGGCAATGGCATTTAGTGAGTTAAGGCAAATGGATGTGTGATACTTAATGCAATTAAAAGATTAAATAGCTATTATTTTGCAGGCATCAAAGAAACTTCATGGCATTCCAAGATGTATATTGGGTAAAAAAAATCATTGCATTAAAATAAAACTCTAAGCTTGATAATTATTTGAAAAATGTTGGAACAGATTCAGCCAATTAGCAAAGCTGCTAAATTTCATATAGCTGCATAGCTCAAAGACTTCAAAGCTCCTTTCCTTCCTTCCTTCCTTCCTTCCTTCCTTCCTTCCTTTCTTCCTTTCTTCCCTTCTTTTTTCCTTCCTTTCGTTTTTCCTTCCATCCTTCCTCCCTCTCTCCATCTCTGCCTCTCTCCCTCTCTCCCTCACTCCCTCTTTTGCTTACTCCCTCACTCCCTCTCTCTCCCTTGCTTCCTTCCTTCCTTCCTTCCTTCCTTCCTTCCTTCATTTCATCCCTCCTTTGTTCCTTTCTTTTTTTCTGCTTTCTTACTTTCATTAATTCTTTCTTTATTGAAACAGAGGGAAAACATAGTAAGGGGAAAAGGGTAAGATGAGGGAGAGGTGTCATTAGGGAGGGAAAATTGAGGGAAGCAGTGGTCAAAATCAATACTCCTTTGAGGAGAGGAAAAGAGAAGGGATTAATAAAAGCCTAAATGGGGAGAAATAGGATGGAGAAAAAGACACAGATAATAATCATAACTGTGAATGTGAATGGGATGAACTTTCCCATAAAATGGAGATGGATAGCAGAATGGATCAAAACCCATAATCCTACACTATGTTGTTTACAAGAAACACATTTGAAACAGGAGGATACACACAGGGTGAAGGTAAAAGCCTAGAGTAGAATGTATTATGTTTCAGCCGAAGTTAAAAAAAGCAGGGTGAACAATCCTAATTTCATACAAAGAAAAAGCAAAAATAGATTTAATTAAAAGAGATAAAGAAGGAAACTATATCATGGTAAAAGGCACCATAGAAAATGAAGCAATACATTGCATAACAAATATGCACCAAGTGGTATAGTATCCAGATTCTTAAGGAAGAAGTTAATGGAGCTACAGGAAGAAATAGACAGCAAAACTATACTAGTGGGGGACCTCAACTTCCCACTCTCTGAACTTGATAAATCTAACATAAAAAAAAAACAAACAAACAAGAAAGGTGTTAAGGAGGTGAACAGAATTTTAGAAAAGGCAGCTATGATAGACCTCTGCAGAAAACTGGATAGGTACATTTTTCTCAGCAGTACATGGCATATGCTCAAAAATCGACCATGTACTAGGGCATAAAAACCTCACAATCCAGTGCAGAAATGCAAAAAGAGTGAATACATCCTTTTCAGAATATGATGAAATAAAATTATTTGTAATAAAGGACCATGGAAAGATAGACTAAAAATTAATTGGAAACTAAATAATCTAATCCTAAAGAATGAGTGGGCCAAAGACAAATCATAGACACAATTAATAACTTCATACAAGAGAATGACAATAATAAGCCAACATACCAAAATTTATAGGATGCAGCAAAAGCGCTTCTCAGGGAAAGTTTTATATCTCTCAATGCTTACATGAATAAAATAAATAAAATGGAGACCAATGAATTGGACATGCAACTGAAAAAGCTAGAAAAAGAACAAATTGAAAATCCCCAATTAAATACCAAATTAGATATACTGAAAACCAAAGGAGAGATTAATAAAATTGCAATCAAGAAAACTATTGAACCAATAAAAAAAACCTAAAAGCTGGTTTTATGAAAAAAAAACAATAAAACTGATTAAACTTAGATCAATTTGATTAGAAAAAAAAGAAAACCAAATTACCAGTATCAAAAATGAAAAGGGTAAATTCACCTCCAATGAAGATGAAATTAAAACAATAATTAGGAATTATTTTGCTCAATTGTATGCCCATAAATTTGACAACCTTAGAGATATGGATAACTATCTACAAAAATATAAATTGGCCAGGTTAACAGAAAAGGAAATAAAATTTCTAAATAACCCTGTCTCAGATAAAGAAATTGAGCAAGCCATCAATGAACTCCCTAGGAAAAAAAAATCTGCCACCACCCTAAGGCATTTTTGGGTTGAGAGTCTGGAAACCCCCTCAGCTGCCAGTGATTCAGTGCCCTGAGACCTACTCCAGTTCCATTTGTGCTGACACAGCCCAGGCTGGGCTATGCTCCACTCTGAGCACGGTGTGATAGACCCTCCTTGTTGGCCTTCCAGATTGTCTAGTGCTGGAAATCTCCTTCATTCTGTCATTTTGTGTCTTCTACTGCTCTAGAATTTGGTTAGAGTCATTTTTAACAAGCATTTCAAGAGGCTTGCGGGAGACCTTAATCAGGATCCTGCTTCTACTCTACCATCTTGGCTCTGCCTCTCATGATAACAAAGCTCTTAAGAGCTGTATGATCTTCCTATGTAGTAATGTAAACTTTTTAACCTCATTGAACCCCTTATAATTTTTCTTCCCTATTTACCTTTTTTATGCTTCTCTTGACTGTTCTCTTAGATTGTCAGATTTTCTATTCACCTCTACTCTTTTCATCAGAAATATTTGAGATTCCTCTATTTCATCAAATATATATATGTATATATATACGTATGTATGTATGTATGTATGTATGTATGTATATATCCTTTTCTCCTTTTCCTATTTCATTGAATGTACATTTTTACCCTTTAAAGATTATACCCAGTTTTCCTAGTTAGATGATTCATGGTTGTAATTCTAGCTCCTTTGCCCTCCAGAATATCATATTCTAAGCCCTCTGATCTTTTAATCTCTTGTGTTATACTGTCTGTGGCACCACGATATTTAAATTGTTTCTTTCCGGCTGCTTGCAATGTTTTCTTCTTGACCCAAGAGCTCTGGAATTTGTCAATACAATTTCTGGGAGTTTTCATTTTGAGATCTCTTTCACTAGATGATTGGTGGATTCTTTTGATTTCTAATTTTACCCTCTGGTTCTATAACATTATGGTAGTTTTCCTTAATAATTTTTTGAAGTATGATATCTAGAATTTTTTTTTTGGATGATGGCATTCAGGTAGTGTAATACTTACTAAATTATCTCTCCTTGGTTTATTTTCCATGTCAGTTTCGATGAGATATAAAACATTTTCTACTTTTTTTTGTTCTTTAGATTTTGTTTTATTGTTTCTTGATATTCCCTGGAGCTATTAGTTTCCACTTGACCAATTCTAAATTTTAAACAATTTTTTTCAGTGAACTTTTGTACTTCCTTTTTCCATTTGTCCAATTATTCTTTGAAGGAGTTTTGTCTTCAATGATTTTTTAAATCTTTTTTCTATGTGGCCTGTTTTATTTTGTGAAAAGGTCTTCTTTTCAGTGAATTTGTGTGCTTCTTTTTTTTTTTAAAGTTTGGTCAATTCTGCATTCTAAGAGTTCTCTTCTTCATTAGATTTTTGTACCTCTTTTATCATTTGGCCCATTTTGATTTTTAGGGCCTTATTTTCCTCGGTATTTTTTGTTCCTGCTTAACCAAGTTGTTGACTCTTTTTTTAATGATATTTTGGCATCAATTTCATTTTTACCCAATTTCTCATCAACTTCTTTTATTTTAAAACCTTTTTTTTTTGAAGTCTTTCGGGAATTCTTTGCTTTTGTCTTGAGACCAATTCATATTTTTCTTTTCTTCTGAGTTTGTGTTTTGATTTTCCCTGTCGCCAAAGAAACTCTCTATGGTAAGGTTCTTTTTTTAATTGCTTGCTCATTTTTTTCAGCCAATAACTTGACTTTTAACTTTGTATTAAAGTTGGCTTCTGCTTCTGGGATGGAAGGGACTGTTCCCCAAACTTCAGGGTTTTTTTTTGTGCTGCTGTTTGCAAAGCTAGTTCTGAGGGGTCTGTAAATTTTCACTTCTTCCAGTATGGTATGATCTGAGTAGAGGTGGGTTTACTACTCTCCTGTCTTGTTCTCTGTTCTATGAACAAACAAAAGCATTCTTTTCCACTTTGGAGTTCTGACCAGGATCCTTGTATCCTTGCATCCACGTGTTCTGTTGTGCAAGTGTTATTCTTTATTCTGGAACTGCACCCAGGATGTTGACCTGGATCCAAGCATGGCAGTGCAAAAGAGTCCTGTACCCAGTGCTAGCAAAGGGTACCTAGTAATCTTCTGAACAGTTGTAAAAAACCCCTTGTGGGCTGAGAGCTCCTGAAGCTACCCCCACCCTTGTTGATTCAGTTCCCCCAAAGACCTTCTTCTTTCTTGCTGAGGTGGCTTGCCCTGGCACAGATTGCATTGGGCTGTGCCCCACTCTCACCCTGGTGCAACTGACCTTTCTTGCCAGTTTCTAAGTTGTCTTGTGCTAGAAAATTTTTTCATCTTATCCTTTTGTGTGCTTTGCTGCACAATAATTCATTCTTAGGTGTTATTTAATGTTGTTTGGAGGGGAACTTTGGAAAGCTACTACGAGTCTCTGCCTAGCCTCTCCATGTACCTATTTTGACTTTATCTTGGTAAAGAATGTGACATATTGGTCTATACTTAATTTCTACCAAATTGCTTTCCAGTTTTCCCAGTAATTTTTGTCAAACAGTGATCTCTTGTCACAAAATCTTGTCAAACTATAAACAACTATGGTCGTTCACTGCTCTGTGTTGTGTATCTAATCTATTTCACTGATCCACTACTGTATTTATTAGCCAGGTATAGATTATTTTGATGATTACCATTTTGTAATAAAGTTTGAGATCTGGTATTACTAGACCACCTTCCTTCACATTTTTTCATTTAGTCATTTGATATTTTTGACGTTTAAAAAATTAATTTTGTTACATTTTTCTAGCTTTATAAAATATGTTTAGGTAGTTTGATTGGCATGACACTAAATAATTAGGTTATTTTATGTAAATTTGTCAATTGTTTTGGCTCAGTCTATGAATGAGCAATTATTATTTCTTTAATTGTTTAGTTCTGACTTTATTTGTGTGAAAAAAAAATTTGTAATTTTTTTCATGTAGATTCTGCATTCGTCTTGGCAGGTAGTCTCTCAAGTATTTTATATATTGTCTACAGGTATTTTAAAAAAGTTTCCCTTAATATTTCTTGCTGCTAGGCTTTGTTGGTAATACATAGAAATGCTGATGATTTATGTGTTTTTTATATCCTGCAACTGCTGCAATTGTTAATTATTTCAAGCAGGTTTTTAGTTGATCCTCTAGGATACTCTAAGTATACTATCATGTCAGCTGCAAAGAGTGGAAGTTTTGTTTCCCCATTGCCTATTTTTATTCCTTCATTTTTTTCTTGTCTTATTTCTATGACTAACATTTTTAGTACAATATTGAATAAATGTAGGGATAATTGGCAAGGTTTCAAGTTTGTCCTCACTACAGACAATCCTTGCTCTTAATTTTAGATTGGTACTACAGATCATTTTAATAAAGCTGCCATTGATAACCATACTTTCTAGCATTTTTAATTGTAATATGTATTGTATTTTGTTAAATACTTTTTCTGTATCTATTGATATGGTCAACTACATTGATAGTTTTACTAACATTGAACCAGCCCTTCATTCCTGCTATAAATCCTACATGGACAAAGTGCATGTTCTTTGTAATATATTGCTGTAATCATCTTGATAGCATTTTGGTTAAAACTTTTGCATCAATATTCATTAAGGAAAGTGGTCTATAATTTTTTTGTATGTTTTTCCTCTCCCTGGCTTAGGTATCAAATCCATATTTGTGTCACATTAGGAATTTGGGAGGATTTCTTTATTTTTTTCAAAAAGTTTACATAGCATTAAAATTAATTGTTCCTTAAATACTGGGTAGAATTCACTTCTTTATCCATCTGGTCACACTTTTGAATCCATCTGGTTTTGGCCATTTTTTTCTTAGGGATCTCATTGATGGTGTATACAATTTAATTTTTATAAGATGAGATTATTTAAGTATTCTTTTTTATTCTTTTAATCTAGGCAGTTTTAATTTTTGTAAATATTCATCCTTTTCACTTATATTGTCAGATTAACTTGCCTATCATTGGACAAAATAACTCCTAATAATTTCTTTAATTTCTTCTTCATTGGTTTTGCATATACCCTTTTCATTTTTGATAATTTGGTTCTTTATTTTTTAAATTGAATTAATCAATGGCGTCTTTATTTTATTGGTATTTAATAAAACCAACTTTGAGTTTTATTAGTTTTTTTCCTACTTTCAATTTTATTAATTTATTATTTCAGTTTGATGATTTTTTTTGGCATTTAATTAGAGATTTTAAATTTGTACTTTTTTTAACTTTCATTCTCAATTAATTGTTTCTCTCTCTCTCTCTCTCTCTCTCTCTCTCTCTCTCTCTCTCTCTCTCTCTCTCTCTTTCTCTCACTGTAAGCATTGGGAGACATAATTTCCCCTCAGTCCTGCTTTGGCTGAAACCCCCAGATTTTGGAATATTGTCTCTTTGTTATCATTCTCTTTAATGCAATTCTTGATTGTTGTTATGCTTTGTTCTTTGACCCATTCATTCTTTAGTATCAAACCATTTGGCTTACAATTAATTTTGTTTAATTGAATTTTATTTTACCAGAACACAAAAACAAAATAAAGAAAAGAAACAAAAACATATCATGAACTTAAATATAGAAACTTAAAAAGTAAGAAATAAAAAATGCATGTCATGTGCATAGCAAAACACAGGAGAGGATTCAAAATATGTAACAATAAATTTTCATTTTAAGAAAGCCTGTATGATAAATAATATGCCTTGTGTTGAGAATTCTCCATCTTTACTTTCTTGTGTTTTCTTTTGTTCTCTACTGTGCAATTTTTTAACTTTATTCTTTTTTCATCTCCCTCCACCCCCAAGAAGGCTTCAATATACTTTAGATATTTCTTGATGTATACATACACATACTTTCCCAAACATAATCTGCTCCTGGTCTTTTTTTTACGTTTGTACATATCTTTTGTTTCCTATCCTTCCTGCCTCCTCTGCTTATTTTCTACCCACTACATCGCCTTGCTATTACTTACCTACACCCCTCCTCCACCAACCACCCTGCCCTCCTATTACTTGCCTTCCCCCCTCTAAGGATTGCTCCCCTATCACCCCATTCCCATCAATCTAATCTCTCTTTACCTATTCCCTCATTCTCCCCTCTAAAAATCCCTCCCTTGTTCTAATCCCTGCCTTGTCCTCTCCCCCCTCACCAAACCCCTACCATTTTATTTCTTCTAAATTTAGAAGACTTTTATACTCTCCTAAATATACGTGTATTGTGCCCTCTATGAAAGTACTGTATTTCCCCATGTATAAGACACACCTTAATTTTGGTTCCCTAAGTTTAAAAAAAAATGTATTACACAAAGTTACTGAACTCAAGTTTTATTCATCATAAAATTCATACAATAATATGATGAAATTCAAGGACCTTGTGCTCCTAGCTTTCAGACATCTTTTGGGCAAGTCTGGTGCACGTATGCATGCTTAGTCCATTCTGTTTCATGAACCTGAAGCACCGATTATGTCCTCCTTTGAAATCAGTAACTTTTTTTTCATCAGCAATTCTTCTTGCGTCATACTGAACCATCTTTGTGGACACAGGAATTCCAATTGCCATTTGCTCTTCAGTCCATGTCTTCAATTCCTTCTCTAAATCAGACCAGTTTGCTGACATGCCTCTCATGGCCTTCTTCTGCTCTGGTATTTTTAGTAGGGTTTCTTCTTCCCATAGTCAGTCTCAGATTGTTTTCTCAGTTGTAGGAGGACCAAACTTACATTAAGCAGCATGATTTCCATTCACTTTTGCAAACTGGATCACTTTTAACTTGAATTCAGCACTGTACAAAAATCTTTTCTGAGCAATTTCTGGGCAAAACGTAACCTAATATACTGGTAACAAATGCAAAACAATGAGCCCAAAGACAACAAGCACGAAAAAGTGGGAAATGCACTATAAAAATATACAACCACTCTATAAGATGCACCCAGTTTTTAGACCCAAAATTTTTTTGAAAAAAGGTGCATCTTATACGTGGGGAAATATGGTAGGTTATCAGAACTACCAGCCCTCCTCCCTGTCTAAATCCTCTGTATGCTTTCTTCTTCTTGCACCTCTCTTGTATAAAATAGCTACTCTTTTTAGCTGTTTCTAAATGGTTTTACTTTTTAAATTCATATCATAGTCATGTTTATCCCCCTCCTTCTTATAAGATCAACAATTATTAATAAGAATGTTAGACATATATTTTACATGTTATGTTATATAAAAGGTAAGAAGTCTGTTCTTGTAAATCCCTTATAGTCAATCTTTGGTATGTACTTTATGTCTCTCTTAGTTCTTATATGTCGAATCTTCTATTAAGTTGAGGATTTTTTTTAAACAAAATCTTGAAAGTCTGGGGGTTTGTCAAATGTCCATTTTTTTCATTCAAGATAATACTGAAGTTTGAAGGATATGAAATTTTCAGCCAGAGCCCCAAGTCTTTTGTTCTTTGATATATTGTGTTCCAAGACCTGAAGTCCTTTAGTGTCTCTGCTGCTAGATCTTGTATAATTCTAATTGTGGCACCATCATATTTAAATTGTTTTAATCTTGATGCTTTTAATATTTTATCCTTGAGCTGGGGGTTTTGGAATTTGATTTTATTTCTATGAGTTTTTCTCATAGGATCTCTTTTAAGTAGTGTTTGATGGATTTTTTCTATTTCTACCTCCCTGCCTTGTTCTAATGTTTCAGGAAAATTTTCTTTAATTATTTCTTGTATTATTGTATCAAGATTCTTTTTTTGATCATAACTTTCAGTTACTCCAATTCTTTTTTTATATTTTCTCTTCTTGATCTATTCTCCAAATCTGTTGTTTTTCTTATGTTTCACTTTCTCTTTTTCATTATTCATGTTTTGTTTAATTATTTCTTGATCTCTTATAATTTCAGTGGCTTCTGTTTGCCCAATTCTAATTTTCAAGGTGTCATTTTCCTCCTTGAGATTCTGGATCTCCTTTTCCAATTGGTTGGCTATCCTTTCATAACCTTCTTATTTTTCTTGTATTATTTTTTTTTTCTTTTTAGTTTTTTCTCCATCTCTTTCATTTGATTTTTAAAGTCTTTTTAAAATCTTCTATAAATTCTTTTTGGGCAAGTGACCATTTAATGTTGTTCTTTCTTTACTTCAGTGTCCTACTCTGGAGGGTTCTTCTTCAGATCTTCTCAAATTGTCCCTGGAAGATCCTGGTAGTTCCCCTATTCTTATTTGTTTCTATCCCACTTTGTTTGCCCTAAGGTGCTATTTTAACTCTTTTATTGGGGAAAATCTTGAGAGCTTGGAGTTTTCTGACCTACTCCACCATCTTCCTAGAATCCTCCCTCACAATTAACTTTTAATTTATCCTTCCACAGCCCTTTATTCGATGTAATTTTTATGGCAATTTGGGCATGCATTTAATATTTCCTCTTTTCTGCATTTGCTTGTGAGGATTTTATGCCCTATTACGTGGTTAATTTTTATGAAGGTGCCATGGAGAGCTGAGAAAAAAAACATTCCTTTCTATTACCATCCATTTTTTTCTTGAGGGCTATCGTATCTAACTTTTCTAAAATTCTATTCATCTTCTTACTTTCTTATTTTGTAATTAGAGTTATCTAGTTCTGAGAGGGAAAGGTTGAGGTCCTTCACTCGTATAGTTTTATGGTCTATTTCCTCTTGTGATTCATTTAGCTTTTAAGAATTTGGATACTCTGCCATTTGGTGCATTTATATTTAGTGCTGAAATTACTTCATTATCTATGATTTCTTTTATCAAGATGTAGTTTCCCTGATTATTAGGGCTTATTGTTGCTTTTGTTTCATCTGAGATCACGATGGCACTTCTCTATGGACAAAATAATTTAGCCAGAAAACTGAGGAATGAAGAGAACTAGGACAGGACACAAGCATGTTGTTGCAAGGCACTCCACTAATCAGAAGGAAAAGAGTATAGAACTCAACTGGGGAAAATTCTATTCCACCCCCTCCACCTTCCACCCCCTACCCCCAAGAAGGCACTTGAGGTAGAGACCAAGATTGGCCAACTTTTAACTACTAAGTACGAGAACTGGCTGAGATGGCTTTGAGATCCAGTCCTCAGGAAAACATCAGCAAAGCATGAATTGGAAAGTGAATAGTGGAAAATATATAGAGAAATTATTGCAATTACTACAGATCTGAGGAGGAAGAAAACTCAATTAAAAGTCATGTGCATAAGCAGTTAAACTAACAGAGAAGATGTTAACAGCAGAAGGCAATATGACCCCCATATCAGGTGAATGAGTACAAATATATATGAAGAAATATTAGGAGACATAGGAAAATTAATCAACAGCTAATGAGGAAGATGACACTCCAGATTCCCAAGAGAGCATAGAACCACAGCAAAATGTTCCTAAATGGTTTTAAATAGATATAAGAAGTTTGAAAGCAAGATTTATGGCTTTCCCAGCAGAAATAATTGGCAGAATAATTTCATCAATGAAACAAAGGGGAAATACTGAGTAGAAATGCCAATATGACAAAGAAAGGATAATCTGGAAGAATAAAAAAGCAATGACATTAAAAGAATTTAAGATCTGCACACAAGCAAAACTTATTGATCTTGAAGACAAGATGCGTGAAGACAACTTAAAGATTATAGGTCTATGAGAAAAAAAATGACAAGTCAAAGATCCTGAACACAATTATATGATAAATAATATAAGAAAACTTCCCTGTACTTCTGAGCATAGAAAACAATGTGCTATTCAAAAGACAACACAGATCACTTCCAGAAAGAAAGGAAGGAAGGAAGGAAGGAAGGAAGGAAGGAAGGAAGGAAGAAAGAAAGAAAGAAAGAAAGAAAGAAAGAAAGAAAGAAAGAAAGAAAGAAAGAAAGAAAGAAAGGAAGGAAGGAAGGAAAGAAGAAAGGAAGGAAGGAAGGAAGGAAGGAAGGAAGGAAGGAAGGAAGGAAGGAAGGAAGGAAAGGAGGGAGGGAGGGAGGAAGGAAGGAAGGAAGGAAGGGAGGGAGGGAGGGAGGAAGGAAGGAAGGAAGGAAGGAAGAGAAAAGCAAACCTATGCTACAAATTCCAAGATAAATGGTAATTAAATTTAACAGTTGACAAACAGCAAATTCTTCAAGTGATCAGGAGAAAGAATAGGTGAATGAATGAATACTTGAGTGGATGAATAAATAAAGCAATTATTAACTTCTTAATATACGCAAAGCATTGCACAAATTACAAGCAATATAAAGAAAAAAAGAGGGAGAAACTCTGCTCTTCACATTCTATTGCAGGATACAACAGATATTCAGCTACAAATCAGATGGGATAGTCCTATGGTCCTTAGGGCACAGCAGTAATGCAGATATTAATTACTCTTTTAAAATGTCATTTGAATTGATAAAATTATATTCATTTCTGAAATTGAGCTGTTTGGCAATGATAGGGACTTTGCTGGCAAAAACTTCCTGAGCGTCTTTAATAACTGTAGATATGGTACCTCCGAGACCAGTAACAATCCACAGATCTTGCTTCCCAGAATGATAGCTAGAGCATCTGGTAGAAGTATTATTCTCAAGGCTCTTGGGCTCACAGTTCTTAAATGTTTCTAAAAGGGTCTGAGGGGAGATGGTGGTCAGGGTGATAGTGGTCATTTGACTTGGTTGGCACAGGCTATCTCTATCTGTCCATCAGGGTGTCTTGTTGCTTCATCTTTGAAGGGAAATGAAATTTGAATAACAAGACAACTCAGCACAGCACAGATACACACACACACACACACACACACACACTGCCTGAAACTTCAGGAAGAAATGGAAATGTATTCTAAAGAGCAAAGGTTCTCAAGGTGCAGCCTAACATGACTACCCTTAAAATATGAGCCTGACCATTAATGAAAAAAGACATGTTCATTTAAAAAATGATGCTTTAGAAATATTACTAGAAAGAAAATAGACTTGAAGAAATTATTTGGTACTTAAACTCTCTAGAAAACTGAAATAAATGAAGCATAAATAGATACAGTTATCAAGGACAACAAAATAACAATAGTTCATTATTTTTTTTTCCTAAATGCACACAAGGAGATAAGAGTGAAAGCAGAAGTCAAATAAAAGTAATGGTGGAGAAACAGACCTGAAACACCATGGATTAAATCTCACAACCTTCCAACCATAGGCGAATCAATGTTTTTGTGGGACTAAATTATAGAATAGAAGGAAACATCAAAGTGGGGATACAAGGAAGAAGATGAAGAAGAATATGGGATATATTCTAATCAATTCAAAGGTTAACAATGAAGGGAAAATATTTCCTGTAGTGTCTCAAAAAACAGAAAGTTTACAGGAGAACGGGTGAGGAAGTAAAGGGAATAAAAAGGGGAAGAAGAAAAGAGGAAACCTTATGTCAGAGACCCCAGAATGAGGTTGCCACTAATTAATTCTTCCACAGGAGAACAAATTTAACCAACAAAGTGAGAAGACCTTAAAATGAGCATAATAAAGACCATTTTTCCTATCTGCGAAGAAAGGTAATCAGACACCCAGAAGCAATTGACACCTAAAATGTGGTACAGACACTACCCAGTGCCCCACTCTCAGTTGTGAATGTCTCATAGAAAGATTAAGAGGGAAAATATAGAACCGAATAAAATGATGAAATAACAAGGTTGTATCTTCTAAGTGGGACTTCTAAAAAATATAAATATTCCTCAGCACCATATGGAACTTTTACAAAATTCACTATGTATTAAGGTACATAGAGATTGCAAACAGAGGTAAAAAGGCAAAAAAATAGTACATATATTCATTACAGAACATAATTCAATAAAAAAGCTATCAATTTAGATGACACAAACAAAAGACTGATCTAAATGGAAATTGAATAATGAATTCCTAAATAATACATGAAAGAAAATCACATACACACACAGACACATAGACACAGACACACCCCCCCACACACACCCCCACACATACACATGAATTATTTACCATAAAATCATGAAACAATATACCAATATTTCTGGAATGTAGCTAAAGCAGTCTTAAGGGAAGGAAATCACAATTCCACAAATATACATTCAAAAACAGAAAAAAATAAAACTAATGAACTGAATTTGCATTTAAAAATTAGAAATTTCACAAATGATCAATCCTGAAATAAACAAAGGGAAGATTTATTAAAAATTAGACAATAAATAACTAAAATTGAAATAAAAATATATATTGAAAATAAAATAAAATTTGATTCAGTGAAAAGGCTAATAAAATTGACAAACCTTAAGCAATTTAGTCCAAAAGAAGAGGATGAAAATAAAATAAAAATAGCAAGTTAACGTGGTGAAATACAATAAAACCAGAAGAAATAAAAGGAATAATCAGAACCTATTATATAAATTTACATTGAAGTCAATGTCATGTTTCATTTTGAATAACTTGCAAGTAGCCTTCTGTTAAATGTATATTAGCTTATTTCAATTAAGTGCAGGGTGCAGTAGAAAGAACTCTTCATGCCCTATACCAGAAGCTATATCACCCATGGCCCAACTTGGATATTTTATTGTATTGATAATTAAGGTGGGATTTTTTTTTATTGTTTTCTCTTTTAGAATGCTAAACTAATCAAGTGCCTTTGATTAAATCTTGCTAGGTGCTAAGCCCCAGGCCCATATCCTTTTGCTAACTAGGTATAAAGCCCCATGCCTACACCCTTTTGCTGATTAGGTATGAAGCCTTCAGGCCTTAAGAAGGGTATATCAACTGAGAAGTTAGCATTTTGTTTGGGGCTCTCACTCATTGGAAGAGTGTTGGTGTGGTGACTCTGGACAGCCATTGTCAAGAGCCCTCCTGCTTGAAAACCCAGATGTTGCAGCTTCTCTTTTTGGTAACTATGTATGTGATGTCTTGATAAGACGAATCCTATCTGTTGAATTGTGCTATTTGCTCTGTTTTTATTTTCTCTGTATTTGCTTTGAAGTTATGAGAAAGGAAATTTTCAGTTATGAATCTATTGCAGATTAGGAATCAGAGTAACAGAGAAGTTCACAGGAACTTACATCATAACATTAGAACTGGAAGAGAAGTTACAGGACATCTTATCCAATCGACCTAACCAACCAATCAATGCCAATTTTATATATGAAGAAATGGAGGCCAGGACAAATTAAATGACCTAACCAGGGTCACATTGGCAGAAACAAGATAGAGACCAATTGCTTTCATCTGCCATGACTCATATTATTGTGTGTGTGTGTGTGTGTGTGTGTGTGTGTGTGTGTGTGTGATATGAATGTCTTACTTCCTACGTTACAAGACCTTTAAGACGTGGCCTTGGTGTCATTCCATTATATAATTAGAGTTTCTTTATTCTCCACTTTTAGTGAAGTAAATCAGTAAAACTTCCTTCCAAAGGTAAGGAAATTTATATAAAAGATAATGGACAAGAGGCAGCCTTTTGAAAAAGCTATGATGTGAGGTATCTTTTTAATCTTAAATAATTTGCAAACATTTAGTCCCAAGATAACTTGAACCACAAAAATGACCTCACATGCAACTTGAACATTTTACTTTCTGCTAATTTTAAATAGCATTTTGATGTGGCCAATAATGCGGCACAAACATCATTGTTTGTGTTTTTTGCGTATAACCCAAAAGACCTCTTTTCTAAATTATATAATATATTGTATTCGGTGAGAAAAACTGAGAGGTTAGATTCTAATAACATGTAGCATGATCTCTGATATTTCTTATATCCCTTTGTAAATGAGGTTTTTTTGGGTCCTTTGACAGGGTAGAGTAAAAATGCTCAGCTCAGTGCCCAGTGGATATCAATGTTGTAATCCCATATGAATAATGCTATACTCAAAGAATTAAAGGGAATGTAATAAGTTATAGCATCAATTAACCATTTATAGTTTAAAACACTGAATTAAGCACATGATGAAATTGGACCAGATCCTAAAGAAAGTGACACTTTTTTTTATAGAAGCAGTGACGATAAATTGAAATGCATAAGAAGATATAAAAGCTAGGTCACAGAAACTTCATTTGCATTCAGCTTTGAAAAATATGGAAATCTTCATCAATCTTCAAAAAAGAGGTTTGTTTTTAAGCAACAAAACAAAAACAAACTCAGGATAAATGTCAAGTTTCAATTTTTTATGGAAGAGGACAGTAGATGCATAAATGCCATGAGAGAAAACTTTGAACTTGTACAAGAGTGTCAAGAGAATACTGAATTGTTTGTCTACAGCAAGTAATAATGAACTTTTTAAAATACAAAGATGCCTAAGGAAAGCAGCAAAGTGAAACAGAGATGATGGCAAGAGGTGAAATGATTCCTATTAAAGAGAAAGACTTAAAAATTACCATGGGATAGACTCCCACTTGAAAAGGGAAAAAAATGCAGAAGGATGAAAGCAATTTACTAGATAGTATGGGGAAGGAGGAGAGTGAGATAACTATAGTCTGGACCAAAATTTAAAAATTGGGTAAAAAAGTTAGTGATCTTTCTTGATCTAGCCTCCTGTACTTTGCAATGAGGGAAAGAGGATGAACTTGACATTTTCTGAAAATAGGCTATCTTCAGAAGTGATTGGGATAATACCTTTCTCCCAATTAACATGAGCTTTGGCACCAGTGATTTGTTCCTATTTTCTGAAATTCTAAAAATAAATATTTCCATTTCCTGGTTCCAAAAGTGCATTTATAATATTTCTCACTCTAAATTGAAGCAGGAGGTGAGGCAGTAGTGAAAGGAGTAAATATAGATCTCAGCATAGAGGAGGAATTTTTTGAGATGTATCTAAAGCATAGAGGGAGAAAAATGATCTTGGAGCAATATGATAAATTTAGTATTATAAAAATCTTCACCTGAGAGTGACAGGAAATTGAAACAAAGTGTATAAAAAAGTGCAGTCTTTAAAGGCCCATTTATAAATGTCATGGCATCAAGGAAACCTATTTCTAAAGACAGAATTTCAATTCATTTTGGGGTTAGATGTCAGTGACAAGTGACTTGGGTCAATCCTGAATCAATGGCAGAAGGCAAACAAATAGCAAGTATTTATAAATGCACTAAACTGCTCAGAGTTAAGGCCATAGAAACAGATAGGATGTTTTCAGCCAGTCCTCCGATTGCTCAATTACCATCTACTTAGCCTGTCCTTAGAAAAGGAGCTCCTTTTAAAAAGCACATGTTACATTAATGATCATGTTATCTCCCTCACCCTTAAACAAAATAAAAAGATGGGGGTTCTTTTCCCCTAAATGACAGCAAGTGTCATTGGGTGGCCTGGTTCTAGGCTAGTAGAAAGATGGAGACTTCCAGTGATCATGGACCAATACTATAAAAGAGTCAAAGGTAAGGCTACAGGGGAAGAGAGTTCAAAATATGTGTTTAAATGGTCAATTCTCTCACATGAATTTGGCCATTCAAAGTTGTCTTTTAGAATTCTAAAGGAAATAAAATAAAGTGTCCTGCTGTTAGGGCAGTTGGCCTTTTTTGCCATTTTGATGGGGGTACAGACAAATGGAAACATTTTCAAAAGAAGCATTGAAATGGGTGTAATGATAAAGTGTTGATCAGGTAACATGTATATTTATGCAGAAGGAAGGAAGGAATATTACAGTATAAAAATAGATGCTCCATTGACCAGAGGTTTGACCTTTGACCAACTAGCAGATTTATTTAATGAAATTTTCCCAAACCTTGCTGCTGTACCATATGTTTTTATTGATCCTCTCTCCTCAAATTGAAAAGCAACTAACAATACAATGACATCAGTGGCATGTTTAGTTGGTCATCAAATGAGGACACATTTCTATGGGCTTGTGATATTCTTTTTTTCCCCATCATGAAAAATGGATACTGTCCAGCAAGCATGTTACGAAGCACAAGGGATCCAGTCTCAAGCTGAGGAAAGAATGTTGTTGATGTTGGCATAGAACCTTGGCCACTGCCTACTGCAGAATGCCAGCAACAGGCTTCCCAGTTGGGATCTGACTATGATCAATAGCAGCGTGATCGAAGCATGATAGTGATGCTTCTCTACAAAAGAAAAGGAATAAAAGACTTCCAAAGCGAGAAGCACAGGAGTTTAGTAAAAAACAAACAAACAAACAAAAAAGACTAGTGCAAAGTCTGCGTATAATTTAATGCTCTACTACAAACCAAGAAGTTCCTGTCTTTACAGGGTAAAAAACAGAATAAATGGCATCTTTGACAATTTATATTTTGTCCACAGATTTAAAATGGTAAAAAGAATACCTTGGTCTTAGACATTGTCAGGAAAATAAAATGCCTTCCATCACTATGAACCAACAGCTGTGTGTTCATATGAAGAGAATCAAAGGATTAATACTACTTTTGGAGGGGAGGGGCCTACATGCATTGTACAATTAACATGAACATATTTTCATGAGCAATATTCAAACCTGAGGTATCTAGGACCTAAAGGAAAACTTGTAGTTTCAAGTGGGTTCCCATGAAATTTAATTTTCATTTATTTACCTAAGATGAGGAAAGCAGGAAACAGAACTTTTGCTGGATCTACCTATTTTACTGGCTAATCAGATTGTCTAGCTGAAGAGTCAGACCTAGGAAAGAAAGAAACCACTGTTATATTTTTGTGTTCTGAATTGACTTGAAATTCACAAATCCTTAAATGACTCACTTTTTGTTTTTATTTGAAACAATGAATAATTAATATGCAAGCCTCCTTGTATCTTTTTATGGATGACTTTTTGACCAGTGTGTTAGCTAAGCATTAAATGAAATTATAGTTGAAGCTTTAAAAATGATAATAGCAATCATGACTGTACTTGTCAAATGTGTTTATGAGGTCTGAAGGATGGTCAACCCATCCTCATTTGCATAAGCAAGGGAATCCCATTATGAAGGCAATATTCTTCTCAAGAGCATTGATTTCAATGGTTTTTAACCTGAATAATTGCTGTCTATAGATGAAGCACAATGGAATAATAACTGAGCTTACTATGTAACTTTTACAAAGTCCTTTCTTTCCAACAAAATTAGAAAATAAATAATCAAATCATATTAAAGAAAGCAGCTTCTTGAAGTGGAATGAAGGCTGGAGGTCAGAAGATCTTGCTTCAAATTCTTGTTCAGAAACTAATTTGAGCCACAGGGAACCTGTGTTGCCTGTAGTAGGTCACTTCAACTCTCTGGGCCTCATTTTTAAAATGAAGAGTTTGGAAAATATTGAGGGTTACTACTGTTTTACCTATGAAAGAAATGATACACAAAAAACATCAAGAAACTTCCAGACCTTGAGATTTCCCTGTTGTTTTTTGTTCACTGTGCCACACTCTCTCTTTCTCAGCTTGTCTAATAAAATAAATGGCGCAGTTCCATTGGGTCAAGCAGCTGTTGATTGTCCAAAGCAGGATTCAACTCTAGGTATTCCAGCTGTCCACTATACTGTTATGCCATGGGCGAATCAATAATACAATGAATGGAGCAGGGGAAGGGAGAAGAGAGCTGAAATGCTTTAAGGCAAGGGATCTTAGATCTCAGGATTTTATAAACTTGGATAAAAAAATCTTTTTTGAATATAATTTGTTTCTTTTGTAAAACATTCATTCAAAAACAGTATTCTGGAAAGGGGTCATAGGCTTCACAAGGTTGTCAAGGGGGTCCCTAAAGCATAAAAGTTTAAAAATCCCTTTTAGAAGGGATAAGACCCTTTCCTAGGTAATGTTTTCTTTAAGATATAGGAAATAAGCAATGCTTTCTCATTTTATTGAAGCCAATGTTAAGCTTTTTCCTCTGTGCTTATGCAAATGGAAACCTTTTAAAAATTTCTGGGCAGCATTGAGTCATTTCATTTAAAATTCAAGGTCACTTGTTGTTGACATAAATGGGCGATTAAAACCAATTAAGAAGAAGTAGATTTTTAAAACAATAGACATTCTATATTAAACTGCAAGTCCATGTTTTATTATGTTGTCTAAATCCAAGTCACATGTTTTAGTATTAATGTTTTTGTCATTTTTTAAAGAGAATACTAAAAACTATTGTTTTAAAGTCCCTAGATGGCATTATTATTTAACCATATTCCAAAATTACTAATTTTATAGACTTAGCTACAACATTGTCATAAAAATGCATAATTATTATATGTCTATTAGACTGTAAGTTCTGTGAGTATAGCAGCTATGTACTATCCAATCTTAATAACTTCATCATCAAAAAGCCCTGCTTTCTACAATCTACTGAGGCATGATAGACATATATGCATATAACTTATAGTAGAAAAAAATGTGATTAAGTTCACAAGAAATGTATATAGACAAAGTGCATTGATAACAATCAGGAGGTAGAGATAATTTTCATCTGAGAGTGAAAGTGAAATAATTGCCAGACAATATTGATGGACACAAGCAGATCTTCAGCAGATAGCCAAGAAAGAGAGGCACTTCAAAATCTGTAGAAGGAGTGAGGGAGGAAAAGGAAGAAATTATAGTTATTCCATTAGCATTAACAAAAAAAAATAGATATTAGATGGGGAATGGTAAGAATATGGGACACAAAATCTCATGTGGTTGGAGTTAGAGCTGTGTGAAGCAAGGCTGACTAAGTAATTTGATAAAATGTTACAGAGGACATTAAAAGTTAGGTTCAGAAACTTATGGTTTAGTGCAAAGGCACTAGGGAACCACAGGAGGCTTTCGAGTAGAAGAGCGATGTCATCAAAGCAATGCATTTGGAAACTTACTTGAGAGTAACACCACGGATGGATTGGGAAGGTGATAGAATGAAGATGGAAGATAAGTTAGGAAGCTATTGATTCAGATGAAAGATAATGAGGTGAATAAACTAGAGTAATTGCAGCAAGAATGAAAAAAGAAAGAGGAAAAAAGTTATATACACATTGTCTTTTTGGGGTGGATATATTGAACAAGAGACAGAATGTTGAAGGAAAAGGAAGAGGATCAAAGAGGTGATTCATGTTTAAAGCATAGATGAAGGAAAGGGAACCATTAAAAGAGAGACATAATTGTGTCATTGGACAACAGTTGCTAAGCACCATCATACGCTGGACTCCCTGTTAGGTACGATGATGAATTACAGAGTTACAGAAAATGTAATTTTTTTCATCCCTCTGGGGCCAGGGATTAAAATATAGCTATGCACAAAATTGCCATTTCTCCTAAGGAAAAATGATGAATTCAAAAGTTTGACATAAACAAATTCACAAATAAAAATCAAAATAAATATTCATCTTTAGTTTGGGGGCTTTGTTGGAGGGATGAGAGCTTCCAAATTATGGTAGTTTTTGACATCTTTTCCCCTTTTTTCTTTATTTGCCAGCAGCAACATGAAAATGAAATTTTATTTATCATAATAGAGGTAGCCATTGAGATGTATTAGCACTCACCCCTTTTAATAACAGTTGCATAATTATATAGCTTGAAACTCCATGAGTTAGATGTTTCTATTTTACAAGTTACTGTTAAAACTTGGCTATTTCAAAATGTGGATCATTTCAAAACTATTCTGAGCCTAGCTGAGGTTGGAGATGGAGTGGCAATAATGACACTAAGAGAAAATACAACTTGAAAATGGGAATGTTGTGATCATAAGCTTTTGTGGAGGGGACAAGACAAAAGCCCAGTACCTTTGAGATGATGCTCTTGAGGTCATTTGATCTAACTAGGTGACTGCATTTCGGGGTGCACCAGAGACCTACTGGTAAATGGGCTAATATACAAGGACTCATTCTGCTCCCTCTTTGAATTTCTCATAGCACTGAGTGAATCATTCATTTGTAACAGCTGCCTATCTAATTCATATCATGCAGTAATGTACATTTTATGTCTAGACAATCCCTAGATCTTTAGGTTCTTGAGGTGCATCAATTCCCCATTGCCAAAAACAGAGCTATGTCCATTAAAAAACAGCAAAAAAAAATGAACCTTTGATTTCTTTATTGTGGGAATCTCCTTATTGTAGAAAACCTCTCCTCTGGTGTAGATTTGCCATGTCTTTAAATGAGCAATTAATGGATCATCGATGTACAATTGCAACAGACCTTACAGATTATCCAGTTTAAACCCTCTCGTTTTAAAGATGAGGAAACTGAGGCCCAGAAAGGTTAAGGACTTGACAGAGGTTCCATAAGTATTAAGCAGAATAGACTGAGCAGAGCTCTCTGATACCAAAGCTCTTTACAATTTACTATATCTGACTCTCATCTTAGAGAGTTTCCCAAGAGTACCCAAAGGTTAAGTGACTTGCCCAGGGTAAAGCAGGCAGTATGTACTTGTGAGTGGCAGGACTTGACCCAAGCAGCTTGGCTGACCCCCTGGCCTTCAGGAAGTAACTATTATAGAAGAGAGGTCAGCAATTCCTCCAGCTGCTGATGAACTGCCAACCCCTAGGTCAGCAAGGTATTCTAATGAAGCAGTTAGTTACCCTAAGTGAGTAACAGAAGACAGTGTGAACAACCCAGGATCAGACACAAAAGTCCTGAGAATCGGGGTCCTTCATGCTCCAGATAACCAGCCCTGATTCCAAATCGGTCCCTGTAAAGAAAGGGGCTATCTTCCTCCAAGTCACCATCCCCAACCACTGATTAACCTCAGGAAGGTCCCTGGAAGTTTTAACACTGCCCAGATGACCTACCTTTCTTCTACTGCTAATCCTACAGTCAGAATTCTGGGAAAAAAAAAATCCCTGTGCTAACTCAATCTGACAACTGCTTTTGCAGATGCTCATACTCCCAATTATTTAGCACCACAATTAATAAAACCCCCAAATAAAAGTTCTTAGCACCAAACTCCTTAGCACTGTCAAATGATTTAACATCAGAAATGTATGTATTTTGATAATGGAAAAAAAGATAAAACAAAAAGAAGAAACTTTTAAAGAGGATCATCTGCTTTGCTGAAGCATACTAAGCAGCCAGGATTCTTTCTATGACTTGAAACTGAAACCTCCACTAAGCATTTAGAGCCTTTTAGAATGGGAGCAGGGACTGTCTCAGCTTTTCTCTTTGTATACCCAGTGTTTAACATAGTGTTGTGCAGATAGTAGTGATTAATAAATGCTTTTCCATTCATTTATTCATTCATTCTAAGGCTATCCCTCTATCTACTACATTAAACTATCTCAGCATTTGCCTTTCATTCAGTAGTGTTCCATTGTAAATTACAACAACAAATCCAGCTGAGCAGTTTTAATGCAGACAACATCATTTTATAGACCAAACTGGAGAAAGTTTTTTTTGACATTTGGGAAGTTTTGTTTTGGAGTGCCTGTGTATGTTTTCTGTTGCTTTTGGTTTGTTTTATACTGATAGACTATTTAGTTCAGTCTGAGCTTGCTAGTTTGCTTCAGATAAAGACAGATCAGAGGAGGGAGTTTTTCTTGTTTTCCTCTGAATTTGTCTGATGGATCTGGAAGGATTGATTTCTGAGGAAAGAGACAGAGAACTTAATATGTGTAGATTAGTTTTGAAACAAATCATAAAGTGGGCACAAAAGTCACAGACATATTTTTAAAATATCGAAGACAAAGAAAATGTGGAAGCTTTTCATGTGGTTAATGGAAACAAGATAAAGGATAATAGAAGCTTGAGTAAGATAGATTTGGGGAGAGATATTTGGAAGGTTAAGCCAAATAGTTGGCTCATCATTTGAGGGCTGGGCATTCTTTGTCTGAATCTTTAAACTACTCAGGAGGTATTGGGTAAATATTGTTTATGATTATTATAATGTTGGGAATCCACTTGCTGAAAGTGAGGTTACTAATTTGATAATCTTTTTAGACAAATGACTATTTCCTTCTAAAGGGAAAGGAAAGTCAAACCATTATGGTTGAAACTGGAAAAGGCACTGGATTTGAATCCAGAAGACCTGTGTTCAAATCCTGTCTTTGCTTTAGAAAGCATTTAAATAATCGCTTTATTAATGTATTTATTCATTCAATATACAAAGCTAAAGGTCTCCTTGAAAATGCAAAAGAGTAAAAAAAATAACAAAGAATATCATAGATTAATGTATAAGTATGTTCCCTGCTTCTGACGTACTGACCCTCCTCCCCCACCTTCTCAGGATCCCTTTGTGAAAAATGTTGTAAGTGGTAAAACATAGAGAGGGTGACTTATCCATGTTATGGAACTCCCCTCCCTCAACTGGGACAGCACAGATCCTTCCTTGCTATTAAAAAATCAACAATGCATTATATTAAAAAAATACAAAACTGTATAATCATCTTTAGTTCTGGCTTTTCTCAGCACTGCTAATTGTTGTCATGATCTCGAAATTAAGATTTCTTTCATCCCCATAAAAATTGTCTCAGAATGACTAGAATAAATATTACAAAGACTTTTAGCAGTATGTGCTAACAATGTGACCTTTATTCCTTATGCTCTCACTTTTAGCTTATTTTTCTTTTGTTTTTGTTCCAGATATGTTCTTGCTTTTCCGCACTTTCCAGATCCATAGAACAGAAGAAACATTTAGAAATTAAGTAAAACAATTTAGGATTGGGATTGACTGTCCCTACATCAAGGTTCCCAATAGGATGAATCCACAGATCCAGATTAAATAAGCCAATTTACTGGTTCATTATATATTTTCTATTTATTTTGGCAAGCCTCTCTCAGAAAACACTCTTTTAATTTCTCCAATTTCTTTTTCAATCTATCTAGTACCCCTTCCCTTTTATTCCTCCAATCTCCTTCATTCCCTTGTTTCCACAATCCGGCTAGCAGCTTCTGTGGGAGTGTAAGATCCACCCACAGCCAGCACCCAGAAGGCTGCCGGCAGCACAGGTTCTTTTGATCTGCTTAACTAAGGAAAGCAAGGTGAAGGGCATACAAATATCATTCACTTAGCTCAGGGGAAGAGAACAGCACACTGAACTTCAGAGCAAATTACAAACATCAACAGACAGACCAAACACAGATTCATAGTTACCAACATCTAGGTTCAGCCCGGGAGCTCAGAACAAGGGCTGGCCCAGAGTCGCGCCTGCCACCACTGCTGCAGGAATGAGCTCCAAGGAAGAGGAGCCCAATCCCTGGTTTTATATCTTTTTCACCGTCAGGGGTGAGTCACACATGCAACTCACTCACGTGACCTAAAATCTTCGCAAAAAGGCTATTTAAACCCACGTGGTCTAAGAGCCTCTGCTGTCCCGAGGCCCTCCCTGGAGTTAGCCCTACCTTGGGCCCCACCTTAGTTGCCAATCCACTCCCACTAAGGTTTTACACCTAATAGGGGTTTGGGCCTGGGGCTTAGCACCTAGTAAGGCTCAATGAAATATACTGAATTACTCAAAGGAAACAAAAGGCCAACTAAGTGCTAAGAGCCCATTTTGCTTACCAACACAGCCCTCCACATCCCTCCCTAACCACAAGCCTGCTTAAACTGTTAAGCAGCTCTTGAATTCTTATGATTACTATCTCCCTAGTTTCCTGTCCTGTCTTTGTTCTACTCTCATATTTCTTATGTAAGAATCTTCTTTATTATAAAATATACTAAAATTTGATTGCTAGAGTCCTATCATATTTAATTAAGGTGTATATGTTCAGATGGGTTGTGTAAATCCAACTTGTGGGGACATATTATTAAATAGCTATGAAGACTATCCTATCTCTCTCTAAGGGAGAATTTAAGTCTGGAGGGAAAGATGATGAGGGGAAAACCTAAAAGGAAAGGAATAAACATTTATTTAATCCAACGATGTGCCAGACACTATACTAGTGCTTTACATATATTTCATCGATCCTCACAATATCCCTTTGAAATAGCTACTATTACTGACCCCATATTACAGAGGAAAAAACTGAATCAGACAGATATTAGGTGACTTATGGATGGTCACATAGGTAGTAAGTGTCTAAGGCCAAATTTGAACTCAGGTCTGTTCTTAGTTCCTAGCTCCAGTCCTAGGACTCTATCCACTATGCCACCTATGTGCTGGAATGCTGGTTGCTCTGTTTTCAGAAAAAAGAAGAGATTTAATATTTCTGCCTCCTTGAATATTGTTGGTCTATGAGAATGTTTTAAGGTTAAAGATACTTTCCTGGTTGCTATCCCACAAAGAAAATGGGGGTAATTCTAAGCTTACGGATTTCATTACTTCCCACAAAATGCTGGATACAAAATAAACAATCAAACAGATAGAAGACAGAAAGATAGATAGATAGATAGATAGATAGATAGATAGATAGATAGATAGATCATAAAAAAAGATCCTCACCAATAACAAATAGTGAGGAGTCATTTGTCCAAGTAGGTAGCAAATAAAACCTACTCATTTTATGAACATCCCAATTTTGCACCACATTTCCACTCTCCAGCTACTGATGATCCTATTTCCACCATACAACCTGTATCCATCCCTGTCTCTGTACTTCAATGATTATTCATTCAGTTCTTCATCACCTCTTGCCTGGACTATTAAAATTTCTTCCTAACTAGGAGGAGCACTCAGAATCACCTAACTAGGTGGAGACACCTTGAGTCTTTCTTTTCTCCAACCCATCTTTTACATCTCCTAAAATTATTTTCCTAAAGTGCAGGTCTGACTATATCACTCTCCTATTCAATAAACTCTAACATGTCCCTGATACCTTGAGAATCAAGTAGAAACTTCTGTTGAATAAATGCATGTTGATTAAATGAGTGATTGAAGCATGAGGCCGAAGGAAGTACAGTTTTAAAAGTGAGTGCATTTTTTTTATTCTATTTAAGGTTTGCAAAGTACTTTACCTCTCTTATCATTTGATAAAACAATTCTTATAGGAAGTTTCCATAGGTATTATTGTCTCCCTTTCCTGATGTGGAAACTGAGGCTTAGAAACTTTGAGTCACATACGCTTGGTTATAACCTAATAAGAATCAGAGATAGGATGTGAATCTATGTCTGTTTCAAGCAATTGTCCAAATTTTCAAATTCACTATGTTCTATGGAGGTAATCACTCCAGCTAAGGGAATTCTGGGAAGCTAAGTGGTTCAATTGATAGAGAACTGGCCCTTTCTGAGTTCAAATACATCCTCAGACATTTACTAGTTGTGTGATCCTGGACAAGTCACTTAACCCTGTTTACTTCGGTTTCCTCACTTCTGAAATGAGCTGAAGAAGGCAATGGCAAACCACTCTAGTATCTTTCCCAAGACGACCCCAAATGGGGCCATAAAGAGTCATACATGACTGAGATGACTGAATGACAACAAAAAAGGAAATTGATGGAGTCAACAAGTTATAAGAATGTAAAGAAAAGAGAGCTGAAGGCTAAGTACAAACCTAGAAAAAGATAACCTCGTAGGAGGAACATAGGGGGACAATTGGAAAAAGTACAAGTGCTAATACCTATGCTGATTTTTTTTGCTTCCTTAAGATACTCAGAAAGAACATTAAAATTAGGTGATCCTTCATGTTATGTGGAATAGAGCACTGGCTCTAGAATCAGAAGACCTGAGGATAAAGCCCACCTCTGCTACTTACTACATATGTGGGAAGAGATTCAGTCTCTTTGAGTCTCAGTTTCTTCAGCTGTAAGATAATTGGATTAAAACCTTCCAGTCCTAGATGTATTATCACATGATTCCAAGATCTGAGGGGTACAAATCCTAAGTGAGAAAACTGAACTAAAAGGTGCCTTTTTAAGGTTATTAACCTATGTTAATGAAATAAGCACATGAGACAGGTGATATTTCAATAAGAATATTACCTTGCTTTTAAGTACTGGAAAAGATATGTGTGTCCCATACTGTTTATTGTCAATGATTTCATGTGCAAATGCCTAGATGTTTAGAAAATTTTAAAGGATTTTTGAAGCATTTTCAAGATAAAGTGTCTCTAGCAAAAAAAAATGAATTTAAAAAATAAAGTACTTAGTTCTGATCTTTAGGATGATTAATAGATATTTTTATCTTATCTAATTCAATGCACTCAGAATCAGTATTAGACCTGGAAGAATTCAATTCCCGCAATGCAATTTAATTTTAGTTAAAAAAATTTTATACATACACATATAGATATAGATATATAAACATAGTTTTCAAAAGTTGCCTGGGGTACTGAGAGGTTATGTGATTTTCCCCATAGCATTGTCAGATGGTGAACTTAAAGCTCAAGTATTTCTAACTGAAGTTGGGGGGTGCAGCTAGGTGGAGCAATGGATAGAATATCAGACCCAAAGTCAGCAAGGCTCATTTTCCTGAGTTCAAATCTGACTTCAGATACTTATTAGCTGTGTGACCCTGGGCAAGTCACTTAACCCTCGTTGCCTCAGTTTCCTCATCTGTACTCATTTCTGTAAAGCGAGCTGGAGAAGGAAATGGCAAACTATTCCAGTATCTTTGCAAAGAAAAGCCCAAATGGGGTCAGGAAGAGTCAGACATGACTGAAATATCTCAACAACAGCAAAATTTCTAACAGCACATTTCTCTGTCTAATAAATCATGTTAGTTCTCACTCATACATATTTTGTATTATACATCTGAGCTTCTCTAAGGACAATAGAGGACTGAGGTCAATGGAGGGATGGACTTATGACAGGGATAAAGCCTGTGACAGGAAGTTGAGAATACCAGCCTTGAGGGGTCATAGGAAGAGATGCCAAGCATGCAGTGACGCAGTCCATAATACTTTCAAGTATAATTTGAATCAGACTAAAATAAAATTGGGAAATGCTTAACAAAATAAACAAAAATACAATGAAGCAGAGATAATGTTAAAATGTATTTTTTTTTCTAATTCCATACGTAGCCCATGGGGATTCTTAATCATGATTTATTGGCCCTGATTTCTATATGAGTTTGACTCCATTGGCCTAGAGGAGGGGGAACTCAAGTATGACTCTCTTTCTATCTTGGGATTTTCCAATAGGTTTACCTGTCAATGCAGGGGAGAGGCCAAAGTTTTAGGTACTAAGGCCTTAGTTCATGCTTAGTGCATAAATGGTCAATGTACTTGTATGTGTAGGGGATAGGTAAAGGGGAAGAAATAGTCAGTTCTTTCAGTGCAGACTGTGTTGGTCTGGGTTCTCAAGTAATCGCATAAGAGAGAACTGAGAGGGGCAATGGGTGCATACCCAGCCCACATTATTGTGCACTTTTAGTCTCAAGCCCATGCACACTCCAAAGAAGGATGCATGGCTTCCCTCTCTGGATTTGGTGACCTTAGTGCAAGAATTCATCCTCCAAAATACCAAGGAGCTCATTTACCTGCTAGGTCCTGCGTCATAAGGTTGGATCCGATTGCTTAGAAAGAACTAGTGGCCCTGATTATGTTTAGGATATGTCTCAAAAAGCCAAATTTCAACAGCCTTGCTCAAAAGATCATGGACTAAATGGGAAGACTTGGATTATTGTCCTTATTAACTCAAAAATTTTGTTTAACCACACTGGAAATGTAGTCTTCGTTTATCTGGTCTTGGGGTGCCTTTATTTTTTTAACTTTTAATTCAACTTAATTCTACTCAACTAAATAGATATTTATTAAGCAGTTGTGTGCAGAACTCTATGGGAAGAGGCAGCTAAATGGCCCTGTGAGTAGAGCACCTGCCCTGGAGACAGGAGGACCTGAGTTTAAATCCAACCTCAGACACTTGACACACTTACTAGCTGTGTGACCTTAGGCAAGTCACTTAACCATAATTGCCCTGCCTTCCCCCCTCCAAAAAATAAAAGAACTCTATGGGAAGGAAACATGAGGGAGTGGGGGGATTTTCTAAAGATGAGTAACACATACTCTCTATTTCAAGGACATTAGACAATCTCCTAAATTATTGATACAAGGATAAAAGGATACTAGCCAAATTAACTATTTTACAACATATATTATAATAATTTAGAATTTGCTGACATCCTAGATGATTGAGATAAAAACTGAGGCTGGTTTATTAAAAAAAAAGTTGATCTATTGTAAGCTGATTTCAGAGCATGTAATGAATGTTCCCCCAATTCCCCAACCCCACCCCCCATCCCCATCCCCAAACACATATACTAACAGAAAGTAGACCAGCTTGGATTACAAGAGATCATCAGGTCTGCTCACTTCTCCATAGTTTATTCATTTTCCCTCACTCTTGGTTTTACATCTACTTTGTCACAGCTAGTGGTAGGTATTTTTTTTTCTTTAAAGTTAGCTCTTAACTTTGTAAACATGTTACAGAAAAGGAAATCTAAAATAAATGAAGAAAAAAGGTTTTGAAAACTTCTAGGTAATATCCTTTAGAAAGAAATGGAAAACAAAGTAGAAAAAGAATTCTTTTATGTAATCATAATTATTTCCATGGGAAAATATGCCAATTACATTCAGAAGTAGAAAGGCTATACCTCCTGTAATTACAGTGAAAATAGGCATACATACTTGCCCAGATCATCACAACAGACTGAGTTGGATGATTATTGATATCCATCCAATTAACTAGGGGCTGTGTTTATCATCCCAGAAAACAATTCATATTCATTTGTTCAGTTCAAAATAATACTCTTTAAACATACCCTTATGCTAGTCTGATATTGACATTGCCTTTTAACCTGATATGATACTTTTTTTTTAAATTTGTAAGGGGTGAATCTAGATTGGATTTTTTTTCTATTTTGTCCTTAATACTTCATCTCTACCATCAGATCACTGAATTTGTTGTAGACAGCTATAGAAGGGGCTGGATGATGAAATTCCAGTTTTCGAAAAGTTTGCTCTGTTATAAATAGGATTGCTGACAATTTTGTATTCTAAAATGGGTGCCATATCTAAAGAATCCTCTTCTTGAGATATTCATCAACTACCTAAGGTCATGGCTATACAAATTAAAAATAGTAGACCCTGATAGTTTTGGTGTTTAGGCTTGTCTTAATGATAAATTTGGATCACCATATGGCAGAGCTGATCAATTTTATTGAATTGGCTGTTAATAGGACTGAATAAACCTATCCAAACTATGCTGTGGGTGATTTAGTCATATTCCCCTAAGGCAGAATAAGGTGGTGCCACTTTTCCACATTATGTCAGGGGCTTGTAGAACCTGCACAAATAAGCAGTCTATTGAGTTTATGGGCAAAAATTATATCATGTCAGTCAAACACCATGGCACCTCTCAGTGGAAGGCAGGTTGAGGTAATTAAGGATTTATGAACACAAACCCAAATGGAGAAAAATCTAGGCCTTGATATAACTAGTTTATGTTGTATTTCTCCTAGCACATGTTCAGATGCAATTTTCTTTGAATCTGTGAGAACGACTCATTGTAACAGTCATACCTACATGGTAACTGCATTTTAAAATGTCTTATTTCAAATTGTGTCTTAGAATTATTATTTTTTTACATTGATATAGTACAAGCTTTGAAACAGCTTTCAGAGGCTCCTTTCTTGCAAATGAAGTGACTGATATAGGACAACTAGTGCTGTGGTGGACATAGTGATAGGATAGGAATGAGGAAGACCTGGGTTCATATTCTGCCTTTGGCACTTTCTTACTGTGCAAACCTGGGCTTTCCACTTGATGTTTGTGTCTCAATCAATTTCCTAGAAGTAATCTTCTAAGTCATGGGTGGGTTGCTGGTAGAGGAAGTTCCCCACACTGGAAGTATCCTATGATGACCCATTCTATTTCAAGTGAATTTACTACAATGTTAGAGAAGCTGAGAAATTAGACTGCTCTTGGTTAATAGATTTGCCTGTGCAGAATTATCACCAATACCAGAATTTTTAAAAAGCATAAACTAACTATTGTCTTAAGGAATGCATTTAATGTGCTCATTTTTTAAATCTTATCTTCTGTTTTTATATTCTAATCTTGCCTCTTCCTGAGAGTACTACCTTTTATATTAATTGCCATTAGTTTCATGTATCATCCTTGGGATTTCAAACTTTTAATTTGTATTTCCTTTTATGCACAAATGACAGGCAATTCATGAATATCCAGTGGGTCATTCATTTAAAATTAGCAATGTTCCAATATTCTCCATGTTAAACAAATAATTTGTTCTATTAAACAAATAATTAGAGTGAAATGAAAAGCATCCTAAATATAAAGCTCATCATTTTGGGGAAAGTAAATGGGTGAGAAGGGGTGAGAGCCACTTCAGGAGAAGCTGGTTTAATTTCTCCACAAAAATGTGCCCCCTGGATTGAGATATGAATGTCAAATTTTTTCCCCAAAGGAATTTTATTTTTTTCGAAATCAGGACTCATAATGAAAAGTCTGTCAGACACTTAACTGTAGTGTTGCCAATGTGACACTATAATACTTATCTCTGATTATGATTCCCCACACTATTCCCAGAAGGAAGACTGTGTTTTATGCTACAGTGTAATCAAGATAAAACTATTAAGCATGCGAGTGACAGAAAAATCCTATTATAGATTTTTTAAAGTAACAATGGCCTCATTTTAATAACATTGAATGCTTCGAAATAAAGAAGGCTCTCTCTCTCTTTCTCTCTCTTTCTCTCTCCTCTGTCTCTCTGTCTCTGTCTTTCTCTTCCTTCCCCCTCCTCTCTTTCTTTCTCTCAATTCTCCCCCCTCACATGCTCTTCCCTCCCTGCTCCTTCTCTTTCTCTCTCCTTCTCCACTCTAATGTGTCATGGCTGTAATAACACAATCCAATATTCCTCTGGTTAATGTTATGACTATCTAGCTGCGTATTTGAAGAACATGCAATAGGACACAGGTTAAAATTGTTCCATTCTAACTAAATGCTTTCTTGCCATGACAGCAAAATGAAAGTTTAGAGAGAAATCCAGACATATGGTTAAGTGTCACAGATGGAGACCTACTTCCTCTTTTGTGTTTTTCTTTCCGTTTTTCCTTATGTGGGGCATTTTTGAGTCTGAATTTGATTAAAAGTAGTACCCTGTGGCAGCGAGTCTAGGAAATTAGACTTCATGGAGATAGAAACAGTGAAAATGCCTTCAAAAGTACATTATAAGAGTAGCAAGGATTGGAGCAGGCAGGAACCAGATTCAGTTGATGACTTATTTCTGAAATAGTTGATGCTTTTTAATAAGAAATTTAAACAAACCAGAAAAGATATACAGTTTTTCCTTTTGGTATGAAAGTCTCCTGTTTCATATTGTGAAACTTCCATGAAATTTAAAGAGTATCTTGGGTCTTTAAGATACTTATTGTGCCTAAAATGTAATGGCTACATTTCCCTAAAGGTATGGCTACAAGGAATATAGAAAACTGGCCATTTCTTGCCTAACAAGGTGCATAATTACATTGTGCTTTCTTGAAATATTCAACAGGTGATATTTAATTGAATAGAAACTATTGCCAACCAAAGGAAAAAAAAAACTACTAATGTGACTGGATGAACTTGAGAGCACAGTTATTTAGTTGAGTGTGCAAATGTATTTTCTGGTGTAATTATGCAGTTCACTGTGTTCTCCTATATTTTAAATTGAGGGCTTGCCTTTGTCATATATTTCTTTAAGTAAGAGTTGGAACTATCTTTAAGCATATGAAACAAATACTCTGCCAAACTAAGAACCTAACAATGAGATTCCATTGTTTTGATAGGGCAATATCTCTGTGAAATAATAGTGGAGTGTGTTTAAGTGGTTTGGGTCACTTGCAGCATTTGAATCTGTTGATTACCTTTTCCTCTCATATAGGCTCCCCTCAGTAAGTTTTTGAGACACTGTTCTATCCTAGGTCTCCTCCTATCTTACTACTTCTCAATCTACTTCACTGGTTCATCATCTGTTTCATATATAGTAATTGACAGCCAGGACTCTGTCCTCTGCTTTCTTTTCTCTCTGCACTCTCATTTAGTAACCTTATCACCTTCCAGGGATTCAATTATCATTTCAATACATCAAACTCCAAAATCTGTATAGCCCAGGTTTCTCTCCTGACCTCAGGTCTTCCATCAGCGACTGCCTACTGGATGTCCTGCAGGCATATCACATTCAACTTTTCCAAAACAGAATTCATTATCTTTTCCTTCAAATCAACTCTTTTTATTAACTTCTTTATTATTGTCAAGGACACCCCTGGTTTTAAAGCATGGTGTCATCTTCACATATCCACTTAGTTACCAAATCTTTTCTACCTACATCTCTCTCACAGTACATCTGTTTCCCTCCACTCACACAGCCACCAAACTAAATCAGACATCAATTACCTATTGAATGGATTAATAAAATAACTAATCTATTTTCCTTCCTCAAGCCTTTCCCCAATCCAATCCATCTTTCATTTAGTCTGCAAAATAATTGGTCTAAATTGCAGATTTGACCAAGACATGACCCTACTCAACAAAATGTAGAAACTTTCAATCACCTCCAAAAACAGACAAAAACTGCTTTTAAAAAATTAAAGGTGCTAGCAACATCTTTTCCCCACATCTCCATTCACCCTGACATTACTCTCACCCATAGACTCTCCAATCCACATACATTGACCTACATGTTGTTATTCACATAAAGTCCTCAATCTCCAGTCTCAGTGCCTTTACACTGGTTGTTCCTCATACCTGGAAAGCACTCTCTCCTAGCTTCTGCTTTTTGGAGTCCCTGGTTTCCTTCAAGACTCAGCACTACTATTACCTTTGGTAGATGCTCTTTCCTCATCTCTTTAGCTGCTAGCCTTCCCGTTCAAGTTTATCTTGTTTGTATTTGCTATGTGTCTCATAAACTTACTTATGTAAATGTTGTCTCCTCTGATACAATGTAAAGTCCTTGCAGACAAGTACTATTTCATATTCAATTTTGCTGCCCTAGTGTCTAGCACAATGTTCAGTACACAATAGGTACTTAATTAATGCTTTTTGTTTGATTGGTAACATTCAGACACAAGGAAGAAAGTACCTATGATTCAATCTCCAATGTGAATGGTATTTGGAGGAAATCATTGGCTAAATATGACTATTGGTACTTTTGTCCCCAAAGAAGTTCAGCAGAATTGAGCTTAGAATACCATGTTTGTACCCAGACTCATCTTTTTTTCAATGCCTCTTTGTCTGTTTCTAATGGTAATTCACGGTTTTGATAAGGGCAGATAACTTAGGGATATGTTTTAGCATATGGAGTTCTCCCAGTATAGGAACAGCTTTCACCAAGGTAGATCTAAAACTAGCAAGCTCTCTGGGATACATAGGCATTAAACACTTTATATAGAATCACACAGTTATTACTCCATCACCCAATTAACAAATATTTGTTATATGATATGAAGTTTGCATTTTATCCTAGAAGCAATGTGGAACCACTGATATTTTTGAGTATGGTCATGACATGGCAATGGACACATTAGGAATATTGATTTGTATGAAAGATGGATAGAAAAAATAAGATACTGCAGGAAGTGAAAACAATTATATTCTTGCTGTAGTCCAAGTAAAAAGTGATGAGCTTTATTTAGAGAGGATTGCCAAACATTTCCAATAAGACATGGGATTACAGGATATCAAAGCCATGGCACTCAAGGCACTTATATTTTACTACTGCTAAATAACCTGAATACTCTGTTGCTATTTTGCAAAAATTCATTTTTAAAAAAAAATACTTAAAACCAATCAATCTATAATAATCTATTAAGTGTTTGCCATGTATCAAAAATGTTAGTCTCTAAAAAAGAAAATAATTGAAACCATTACTTCCCTCCAATACTTACATTCCACTGAAGGCAATAACATGTATATATTATAGATAAAAAAATAGACATATAGTTGCTGTCCTTCATTCTGGCAGAGGAGCAAAATGACATTACTACGTTTGAGTCAAGTTATGGTGCCTGACCAATATGAATCAGAACCCTCTACCACAGCTCAGGTACAAATAGTCCATGTGAACATTTGGGGTGAACATGTCTCAATTTGAAAATCTCATATTTCTTTTGAGCTATAGTGATTCTGCTTTGCTCATAGAGCATAGAGTCTTCTTTGATGTGGGCATGATGTTTGGCAGTCCTTTGCTAGTGTTTTCCATGTCATGGAAACAATTTCAAAATTTTGCACAGAGATCTTGAAAGTGTCCTTGTATCATTTCTTCTAACCACCATGTGAGGTCTTCTTTGCATGAATTCTCTATAAAAAAGTCTTTTGGGCAAGTGAACATTTGGCATTTGAACAACACAGCAAGGTCATTGGAATTGTGCTGTCTGCAGTAGAGTTTGAATTGTTGGCAAGTTAGCTCAAGAAAGAACCTCAGTATCTAGTACCTTAACCTGTC
The DNA here is from genome assembly GCA_028646595.1 of Phalanger gymnotis. Taxonomy (NCBI): domain Eukaryota; kingdom Metazoa; phylum Chordata; class Mammalia; order Diprotodontia; family Phalangeridae; genus Phalanger; species Phalanger gymnotis. The sequence goes on along the minus strand of CM053623.1, from coordinate 260,138,321 downwards.
AGATGATAAAGAAAGATGATAGACAGACAGACAGACAGATAGACAGATGCTACTGAAGGGAGGAGGACACAAAAGTTGGAATGTGTCAGAAGAAGCTTCTTTTAAAAGGTTGTGCTTGAGCTAAGCTTTGAAGGAAGCTCTTGATTTCAGTAGAAAAGATGTTTAAATTATATTGGTCATTGTTGCCTTAATATTAACATATGTACCAGATTGTTGACTGAAAGCATATTTTCTTCAGGTAGGGGTTGTAGAGAATATGAAGGCAATCAGCGTCTGCTATGATTTGGGTGTGTTCAATGTTGTCAATAGGATAAAGAAGAAGAAAAGGAATTAAGTGATGATACAATGACAACCCATGCCTAATACACAATGTTGCTGAAGACTAGTTCTCAGAAGTTTCTCCATGAGGACCTGTACTATATATTGCATCTTTTTCCTGGCTCCCCAAATCTCAGAAGGAGCATGAAGAATAACATTTAGTGATGGTTTGTATTAGTACATGGAGCCTTAAAGATGAAAATGCTTCAGGAGCATGAAAACATTTCAAAAAAAAGAAAAGAAATTTTTTATATATTTTTGATAAATGAGGAAAGTAAGAAATAGAAAAGGAGTGGGTAAACTGATAGCCACCCACAGTGTTCATGGTAGATGCAAGAGTGGGACTCAAGTCTACCTGTCTCCTGGTGTTTGCTCTATACGGCTCACAGCAAGCCTAGGGTTTTCATCTCTCAAAATATTTTGATGACATCCATAGTTTCATTTTTCAAAAATGGAGACAGATGTATATGCACTGATAATTCCATGTTTCAAACCTCCAAACTATACCTACACATATACATATACGCACTCACAAACGCGCATGCACACACAGAGCTTCTTTCCTTTAGCAACAAATTAATTGACACAGGAGCATCATTATTATTCATTTGGAAAATGTCATGTTTCTGACCCAATGATGGGGCATAAATTGCTTAGGGGCACTTTTTTCCTGACAATAAATTAAAAATATATATATTTTTTATTTATTGTTTTTAGTGCCATTTTTGCAGACTATACCAGTGATTTCATTGACACAAGGAACTCCTAGTGAATGAACTCGCTCTCCTAATGCACATTTGTATTTGCCCTAAACTGTAGAGCCTTATATTCACATTTATGTGAAGGTCTATATGCATGGCCTTAGTTGCCTGGGGCACTGAAAGACTGGAAGATATGCTCACAGTTTAGGACACAGGTTTTACAGGTTTTGTCAGAGGGTGGGGAAGGGAGGGAGGGGGAAAGAGAGAGAGAGAGAGAGAGAGAGAGAGAGAGAGAGAGAGAGAGAGAGAGAGAATGAGAGAAAATACTTGAAATCACAGCTTTCTGACTCCAAAGTTGGTCTTTTTTTAAATGTCATGATGTCCCTCTTTATAGCTCCATAAGCACTATAAACCTTCTGAAAGAGCAGTAATCAACCTCAAATGAAGTCAAAACTTACAAGGCTATGTAATTAAAAGAAAAGAAAGGTTAATCGGCGAGCCTTCTAGTGGCCATCTTTAAGTGGATCATCAGTCAAAAACATTAGCTAACATGTCTAATTTTGGTTTACACTTTTAATAAATGCTTATTCTGGTAATTAGTCTTAGCTTAACTCTCAAATGTCAGTTTTTATATTACTGCTCAAGGAATTTTGAACCAGCTGCCAAAGCTGCCTATACAAATCCTAGTGATCTCATCTGTTTTAATTTGTATATCTTAAAAGACTTGAAAAAGATGAAAAAATCCAGGTTCAGAAAACTCTTTAAGAGGAGAAGAAATCTATGAAATATAGATTTGACAGCAAACTCATAAAGCACTAAAAAAGATTTGTGAGAGAAAAATGTTCCCATGCATGGAGAAATAAATCTCCAATTTATTATAAAGAAGAGTCCAAATTAGAAGAGGCCAGCTATTTTCAGCATAGATAACTGCTTGACACATTCCCTAAAACATATATGAGAGTTCTGACAAGAAATAAAAAAAATGAAAATAGATTTAATCAGAAAAGTGAAAGCTTATCCCCCAGCATACATTGATTTTTATAAATATTACCAAAAAAAGATATCTATTATATTCAAGTCATTTAAGGAACCTAATTTGTGTGTGTGTGAGGGGGAAGGTTGACCAAGGAATCAAAGTGGTAAAATTGAACAAGCAAATAAAATAATGCTTCAATTTATAACTGTTATAAATTGCTGAAACTACCAAATGATTGCATTAATTATATATCATTTTCTTTTTTTCTTCCTTTTACACATCTCATTGAAAAAAGTGAGAACATTAACATAACAAAATATCAGACTAATTACATATTTGGATAATATATTAAGCTTGTCAAAACAACAACAATAAAGAAGCCACCAACTTGAAAATGTCTAACCTACAAAAGAAGGTGTCATTTTTAATTATAATTGTACTATAGAGTTAGATTACCTGAGTTTTAGTCTCTACTGATCACCATATGATCATGGACAAGTCACTTGACCTCTTTGCCTATGAATTTATTTACCTTTCAAATGGGGATCACATCAGCTTCATTAGCTACCTTCCAGGGTGGTTCTGAAGCTCAAATGATGTAAATACATTTTGTACACTGTAAAAAATAAATTGCTCTAAAAATGTCAACTGGTAATGTAGTAGATAGAGTGCTGGGTCTCCAATCAGGAAGGCTTCAGTTCAAATTTGACTTCAAACACTTATTAGTTGCATGGCCATGGAAAAATCACTTAATTTCTGTTTTCCTCAGTTTCCATAACAGTAAAAAGGGAGTAATAATAGCATCTGCCTCCAAGGGTTGTTGTGAAGATCAAATGAGATATTTGTTTTTTAAAAAGTGCTTACTACAATGCTTGGCACATAGTAAACTCTATGAAAGTGCTTCTTCTCCCCCTTTCTTCCCTCTCACTAGTCATCTATTTAAATTCAAAAGATGTTTATTAAGTTCTCTCTCTCTCATTGTCTTATATTAGTAGGTTCTGGAGATACAAGATTTTGAATGGAACATTTGCTGCCTTGAAATGGGTTGCATTTTCCTGGGAGGGGTACAGAAGTGATACATAGCATTCATAGGGTCATAGATTAAATACTGGAAGTAAGTATGGAGGATGATCAATTCAACTTGCTCACTTTACAGATAATGAAACTGATGTTCAGAGTCAATTTGAAATTTCAACTTAAGAATCATCATTTAACATAAGCTTTTCAATATATACTAAGAGAATCAGAATGTTGTTGTCAAAAGTGTCCAAAAAAAGGACTTAGGCTCCCATTCCACAAAGAATGACAATCAAATAAAAGGAGGTAATAGGCTCAGGAAGGGAAGGGGAGAGGAGGGAAGGGGATTAGAGGAGGGGAAAAGAAGGGAAGGGGAAAGGGAAGAGAGGAAAGTATTATACTTATCAGTGTAAATGTTGTATCCTTCCTCCCTCGCCCCATCAAATAGATTATAAGTTCCTTGAGGAAAGATTCTGACATATGGGAATAGCAAATGGGAAATATTGGTGAGCCTTAAAGTCAGAATTCTTAACTTTTTTTGATATGTCAAGGGCACCTTAGACATTCTGATGAAGCTTGTGGCTTTAGATTCTTTATATTTTAGCGCTAGTGCTTTTTTCCACTACCAAACTATCCTCTGTCCTAGTAAACTAAAACTGAGGAAAGTTTAAGTAATTTCATGTAGTCATTGAACTAAAAATATCAGAGTGATGATATAAAGCGAGGTCTTCTGACTCCAAGTTCATTGTTCTTTCTGGTTGGTTATGCTACTTCAAGAGAGGACACATACACAATACTTGGCAGCCATGAAGTTTGATATAAGTTATGTTTCTATTACTATACATGGGTTTAATCTTCTTTGGAAAAAATCCTCATATTCACAAATTTTTGAAATTCAAGTCACTGGATCTGATGTAAAGTCACAAATTATAACATGCTCTGTTCATAATCATTCTGGCCTCAAATCATCCTTAGCAGCAGCATCGCTTTATATAAAGGTTTAGAAAAGAGGTTCCTTGAATCTGTAGAGCAGTTCAAAGCATCGGAGGTTTATTGTCTGCTACATGGACACAAAAATTGATGAATCTGGAAGTAAGAATTGTGATGGAGGATGATGCCTCCCCACCCTCAACCTTGGTTTGAGGTTCCTGTATCCCCACCCCTTTCATTTCAAAGGGGATCCAGAATAATATTTTTAAGAACACAAAATAAGCTACATCTATTACAGAGGAAACCGATTATAGTCAAAATAGAAATGTGATACTCTCCCCAATCCAAGTTCATGGACTTTTTAAAAATATATCTACACACCCTCTGAGGTTACATGAAACTTATATTAAGAACTCACCTCCCTGATGTTATGGTCCATTTCAAGAATGAAGGACAAACAACAACAACCTACTACAGAGCCCTGTTCCCCTTAGGATCAAATGCAAACGACTCTGGTAAAGTAATTTACAATCAGTCTACTTTTCTAGATGTACGTATTACTCCCCTTCATTCACCTTTTCTGTACAACCAAACCAGTCTGCTGTGTTTGAGTGCCGTCTGACTTCTCTCTTACACTCACTTCACATACCAATCTCTTCCCAAGTTCTATTGATAATACCTTCATCATATATCTCCAGTGTAGTGCTTGCTGATTTGGCTGTTTTTTCACATGAAATTACAGATTGGTCTTCTTTATTTTTCTTCACTATTCATTCAATTTTTAAAATATTTTAAAGATAAATCTAGAAGATGATAGAATAAAACCAGTGACTTACCCGAGTTTTCCCAAATTCTCTTACAAATAACTTTAAAATAATGCCTTGGCAGAGCCAAGTTGGCCAAGTGAAAACAGGGACTCAACAGAGCTCTATTACAAATTCTGTCAGATACCTCTAAAAAAATGAATCTGAGAAGATTTGGGAGAGGTAGAAGCCACTATGACACTGAGTATGGCAGATTTCCAGCCCAGGAGAGTCCTCAGGGTCAATGGGGTGGATGTGTGGTCTGGGGGAGCACTGGGCATGTGAAACTGAACCATATTGGAGAGGGAGCAGGAGCAGGAGCAAGCCCAGGGCTGAGTTGCCAGCAGCAGTGGCAATCCTTGGGCCTCTTAGCCCTGGACGGGAGTCTGTAAGAGCTAGGTGAGACAGAAGCCAGAACCTACAGACATGCAGCAGCTACTCTTGAGGTTTTCAGGCCACAGTCTAAAGGTTTGTACCTCACTTTCTTGAACTTCTGGGAGACATAATGACCTAGTAAAAAGTAGATGTACCCATCCCTCCCTTCTTCACCTTGAATGACCCAGAGAATACTATCCTTGGAAAAACCCTGGAATAGAGGAGCTAGGAATGGAGGTTCAGCAGTCTTTTAGTTCAGGAGGTCAGAGAGATGGGCCCCTCTTGTGGTGGTGGAAAGAGACTAGTGCAGGAAGGCAGACATCCCAGCAAGCCCCACCTCAGCAGACCAGTGGAAGTTTCTGAGCCCCATGGGGGTGGGGGTGCGGATGGCAAGTACCATCACCAGGACCCTAGGCATGCTTTTGCACAGCTAGGGGAAGTGGCAGACACCAGCATAGAAAACAGCTGAGACAACCCGTGCTATAGCACAGCACTAGAGGAAGAGGAGACTTTTAACAGACAGACCACCCCTCCCCCACTCCTCATGCCAGGATTTTCAGTGTAACCCTGGGGAAACTCAGAAAGACTTCACCTGGCCTTTACCTTGGCACACACCATACAGCTCTAGCTAAGCACTAGGTGAGTAGTAGTATTATGTAGCCTCTAGCTGACAAAATCAGAGCATAGAAAGCCAGTAACCAAGCACCCAATTCCCAGCATAAGAAGCTTGGGACAGAGCCCCTTGTGTCCCAGAAGCAGAGACTGGATTTAAAAGCTAGGAAAGAGACAACCACCATGAGGAAACAATCCAGAAAAAGAAAGACCATTGAGTCTTAATATGAAGACAGAGCATATCAAAATACCAATTCAGAAGAGGACAGCATTGTTAAATACCCACATCTGAAACCTCAAAAAATAATATGAACTGGTCTCAAGCCCAAAGAAGTATTCCTGGAAGAACTCAAGGAGGATATTAAAAACCAAATTAGAGAGTTAAAAGAAAAAAAATGAAAAAAAATCACTGATGAGAAAAAATCTTTAAAAAGTAAAATTGATGAAATGGTTAAAGACTTTCAGAATCTAACTGGAGAAAATAACTCCTTGAAAAATAAAATCAACCAAATGAGGTACAGAAGCTAAATGAAGATAAAATTCATTAAACATTAGAATTGGGCAATTAGAATCTAATGACTCTATGAGGCACCAAAAATCGGTCAAATAAAATCTAAAGAACGAGAAAATGTGAAATATCTGGTTGGAAAAACAAATGATCTGGAAAATAGATCCAGGAGAGATAATCTAAGAATTATTGGTCTACCAGAAACCCATGATGAAAAAAAAAGACCTTGGACAGGTTAACAGAAGAGGACAGAAAAAGAAATTGAACAAGCCATCAATGATGTCCACAGGAAAAAATCTCTCGGGCCAGATTGATTTAGAAGCCAATTCTACCAAACATATAAAGAACAATTAATTCTAATATTTTAAAGACTATATGAGAAAATAGGCAAAGAAGGAGTCCTACCAAATTCTTTTTATTTCAGAAATATGATACTAATTCCTAAACCAGGAAGAGTCAAAACAGAGAAAGAAAATTATAGACTAATTTCCCTAATGAATATTGATGCAATTTTTTTTTTGGTTTTTTGGTAGGGCAATTGGAGTTAAGTGACTTGCCCAAGGTCACACAGCTAGTACGTGTCAAGTGTCTGAGGCCACATTTGAACTCAGGTCCTCTTGACTCCAGGGCCAGTGCTCTACTCACTGCACCACCTAGCTGCCACCCTTGATGCAAATTTTTTAAAGAAAATATTAATGAAAAGATGGCAGCAACTTATCATGAGAATGATACACTATGACTAGGTAGGATTTATTCGAGGAATGAAAGGTTGGTTCAATATTAGGAAAATTATCACCACAATTGATCATATCAACAACAAAACTGGAAGAAACCATATGATTATCTCAATAGATGCAGAAAAAGCTTTTGATAAAATACAATACCCATTCCTGTTAAAACACTACAAAGTAAAAGAAAAAAATAGAATCTTCCTTAAAATGATAAGTAGCATCTACCAAAAACCAACAGCAAATATCATATGGAATGGGGATAAGCTAGATGCATTTCCAGTAAGATCCAGGGTGAAACAAGGATGCCCATTATTACCCCTATTATTCAATTTGGTACTAGAAATGTTAGATTTAGCAATAAGAGAAGAAAAAGAAATTAAATGAATTAGAATAGCCAAAGAAGAAACTAAGTTATCACTTTTTGCAGATGATATGAGGATGTATTTAGGGAATCCTAGAGAATCAAGTCAAAAAACTATTGAAATAATAACTTCAGCAAAGTTGCAGCATATAAAATAAACTCACATTAATCCTTGGCATTTCTATACATTACTAACAAAGCCCAACAGAGAGAGATAGAAAGAGAAATTCCATTTAAAGTTATTGTAAACACTATAAAATATTTGGGTGTCTACCTGCCTAGACACACCCAGGAACTTATGAAAACAATTACAAAACACTTTTCATATGAATAAAGTCAGATCTAAATAAATGGAAAAATATCAGTTGCTCATGTTTAGGCCAAGCTAATATAATAGAAATGACAATTTTACCTAAATTAATTTACTAATTTAGTGCCATATCAATGAAACTACCAAAAAATTATTTTATATAGCTAGAAAAAAATAACAAAGAAATTCATCTAGAAGAACAAAAGGTCCAGAATCTCAAGAGAGTTAATGAAAAGAAATACTAGGGAAGGTGGTCTAGTCAGCAGTTCTTAAACTGTATTATAAAGCAGTAATCATTAAAACTACTTGGTACTGGCTAAGAAATACAGGGATAGATCAGTGGAATATGTTAGGTACACAAGACAATGATAGTCAATGATTATAGTTACCTACTGTTTAATAAACCCAAAGACTCTATCTTCTGGGATAAGAACTCAGTACTTGAGAAATCTGCTGGGAGAACTGGAAAACAGTTTGGCAGAAACTGGGTATAGACCAACATCTGACACCTAATACCAGAATAAAGTCCAAATGGGTACACAATTTAGATATAAAGGCTGGTACTATAAACAAACTAGGGGAGCAAGAAATAGTTTATTTGTCAGATTTACGGAGAATGGGGGAATTTATGACCAAACAAGAGATAGTGAACATTATGAAATACAAAATCGATTACATTATATTGTAAAGTTTTTGCACAAAGCCAATGCAACCAAGATTAGGACGGAAGTAGAAAACTAGCAAAGCTTTTTTTTTTTTTTTATAATTACTGTCTTTGATAAAGGCTGCATTTCTAAGTTATATAGAGAATTGGGTCAAATTTACAAGAATACAAGTCATTCCCCAATTTATAAATGGCCAAATTATATAAACAGGCACTTTTCAGAGGAAGAAATTTAAGCTATCTATAGTCATAAGAAAAAATGCTCTAAATCTCTACTGATTAGAGAAATGCAAATCAAAACAACTCTGAGTTGTCATGTCACACCTATCAGATTGGCTAACATGACAAGACAGGAAAAATACAAATGTTGGAAAAGATATGGGAAAATTGGAACATTGGTTCATTGTTGGTGGAATTGTGAACTGATCCAAACATCATTGAGAGCAGTCTGGAACTATGCCCCAAGTGCTATAAAAATTTGCATACCCTTTGACCCAGCAATACTACTTCTAGGGCTGCATCCCAAAGAGATCATAAAAATGGGAAAAGGGGGCGGAGCCAAGATGACGGCTGGGAAGCAGTGACTGGCGTGAGCTCCCCACCAAGTTCCTCCAAAAACCTATAAAACAATGGCTCTGAACCAATTCTAGAGCTGCAGAACCCACAAAGTGGCAGAGGGAAGCAGGGCCCCAACCCAGGACAGCCTGGATAGTCTCTGGGTAAGGTCTGTCCCACACGGACCTTCCAGCCCCCAGCCGAGGGGAGCAGAGCTGAGCCCAGCACGCACGGCCCGAACAGACCAGACATGGACCTACCAGACCAGGAGACGAGCGGAAAGTGCCCTGGCATCCTGAAATACTGAGCTGTGGAATGTACCAGACCTCTCAACCCACAAAGAGCAAAGACATCAGAGAAGGTTAGTGGGAAAAGCTGCGTGACTGAGTTTGCGGTTCCGGCCACTTGCCCCTGGGGCAGCGGAG
>CM053623.1:260105400-260128535 GCA_028646595.1 Phalanger gymnotis | reverse complement strand
GGAAGGGTTATACATAATGATATGCATGGGGCCCATGTTGAATTGCTTGACTTCTTAGGGAGGGTGGATGGGAAGGGAAGAGGGGAGAGAGGAAGGGAAAGGGGGATGGGAGGGGAATGGGGCGACGGAGGGGAGGGCAGACTGGGGAACAGGGCAACCAGAATGTATGCCATCTTGGAGTGGGGGGGGAGGAAATGGGTAGAAAATTTGTAATTCAAACGCCTGTGAAAATCAATGCTGAAAACCAAACATGTCAAAAATAAATTAAAAAAATTAATTAAAAAAAAAAGAAAAAAAAAGAAAAGACATGTTCCCAGTGAAAAAAAATGGGAAAAGGACCCACACGTACAAAATTATAGTAGGTCTTTTTTGTGGTGGCCAAGAACTGGAAATTGAGGGGATGCCCATCAACTGGAGAATGGCAGAACAAGTTGTGGTATATGAATGTAATGGACTATTATTTTGCTATAAGAAATGATGAGCAGGCAGACTTCAGAAAAACCTGGAAAGACTCATATGAACTGATGCTGAGTGAAGTGAGCGGAACCAGGAGAACATCATACACAGTAACAGTCACAGTGTGCAATGATTGACTTTTATAAAATTAGCTCTTCTCAGCAATGCAAAGACCTAAAACAATTCCAAAAGACTCGTGATGGAAAATGCCTTCCACATCCAGAAAAATAAATATGGAGTCTGAATGCAAACCAAAGCAGACTATTTTCTTTTTTTGTTTGTTTTATATTTTTTTTCTTTCTCATGGTTCCTCCCATTGATTCTAATTCTTCTATACAGCATATCTAATGTGAAAATGTGTTTAATAGGAATGTATATGCAGAGCCTATATCAGATTGCATGCTTTCTTGGGGAGGGGGAGTGAAGAGAGGGGGAGGAAATTTAAAACTTATGGAAATGAATGTTGAAAACTAAAAACAAATTATTAACTTGTTAAAAAAAAAAAGAGGAACATCCCCTTTACTTTTCTAAGTCATGATCAATTGTTCAGCCAGCAGACTTCTGATTGAAAACTAAAGATATGATTTCAAATGATCTTTTTTAAAATTAATATAAAATAGGAATGGTTGAATTCTAACTATTGTTTTTATTATTGTAGATAATTATTTTGTTAGTTATGAAATTTAATTACTAATATATATTGAATTATTCAAACAGGTTATATATATACATGATATATTTACAAATATACACACAGAAACTTTATATAGTATGAAAGTTCACTTTTCCATAATTTTTAAATTAAATTAGTCATTGTATTTTGGAATCACAGAGTCTCCTAATCTCTTAATTTTTCTCAAACATATTCATAACTTCTTATGCATCTCAATCATGTTAATAACTGGGACAGTTAGATTGCTCTCACTTGCATTCCCAGTTACCTAGCTCCATTTATTTTGATTTACTGTAGATAGTAGAATCCTGGATCTCTGGATATCAAATTCACAACTGTGACATCAAAAAAACTTTCTTTGTAAATAAGATTTTTATATAGAAAAGGTCTGTAATAATCAAACTAATGTATAATAGATTTTCAGGAGCTTCTTTAATTCTGGGAAAATAAAGTAGATTATAATAGCTACCATGAAAGGAAAAAAAATCCTTTAGTAATTAATATTTATCAATTATTGTCACAAAGGGATAGCTGAAGGTGTCAACATACTGACCAAAAAAGGAGGGGGCAGGGAGAGCTTATAGAACAGAAATATAATCCTATAGCAATATCCTTCTTGTGCTTTTATGTGTTGACACAATTCTATTGGGTAGCTTTCTAAGGCAGCATTCCCCCCACCACCACCACATTATGTACCAGTCTGTCTCTTGTAATAACTATTGTCTGATTTAGTGTAGATACCTCTGAGTTAATTTTAGCTTGTGAAATATTTTGAGTTGGCTTTTGCTTTCTGTTTTCTCAGATGGAAACTTGTTAAGTGCAAAAAATTTTATTTGGAAACACCAGGTGTTTGGTATCTCATAGACTACACATCTGGATAAATATATATGTATATATGTATATATATGTATATATACATATGTTTAAAAATTCATCCAGATGCTTCTGAGCTATGTACATAGCTACACAGTCTTGTAAAAGAAAAAGGAACTCACTACTAAATATGGTTGGTGCCAAATTATTTGTAAGTAAATAGAGCTATTGAGATTCTTCTAATGTCAATAAAATTAAATATTTATAATAGCCATAGCTATGAGAAGGGGAGGAAATAAGCATTTAATGGACACCTAATATGTGCCAGGCACTGTGCTAAATGCTTTACAAACACTATCTCATGTAATCCTCACAACAACCCTGAGAAGTCTGAGACAACAACCCTGAGAAGAGAATGTCTCTTTATAAGTTAACAGAGAAAACAAAAACCACAAAACACTAACCATGCTGGTGAGCATTACTTTGTTCTCTCATTTTTACAAAGGTAGCTATCTTTGAAGAATCCCAGAACCTTGATTTGATTTGGATCAGTAGTTGACACAGACTACCTGGGATAAAGATTATTTTGAACGATTTGGTAGGATTTACCAGTTTAAAAGCAGACAATTTGAATGTAGTATGGATCTTGTGGCATAAGGAAAAGATTGTAGACTGAGAATTTAAAATTCTACTATTGTCTTTTCTATAAATTTGCTTTGTGATAACTCAAGGTTCATTTAATTTTTCTTTATGTTAGGCTGTTTTGAAACTTGCACAGTCAAGGGAATTACTTGAGAAATCCTTGCTGAATATGGATTTTTTTTTCTTTCACTGATAGGCAGCATGATATATTTGGAGGAGGATTTGGGTTCAAATCCCAATTCTGCCACTCATTAGTTAGGCAGGTTGTTTGTAAGTCACTTTGTATTTCTGAATCTTAGTTTCCTGGTGTATCAACTAATGGGGTTGCACATGATGATCTATAGTACTAGGTAATCATGACTCAAATGAAAGATCTATTTATATAAAACCTCCATAAATTTGTTGTTTCGTTGAGATTTCATTGAATGTGAGTTCTTTGAAAGCAAGGACTATTCAGTTTTTGTCTTGGTAGAGCCTGCAATTACATGCCTGGTACTTTATAAATTTTTTGTTGGATTTAATTGAGTTTTAGGAATAGGTTTAGATGGACGTAGGGGGCAGCTACATGGCTCAGTGAGTAGAACCCTGGGCCTGTAATCAGAAAGACTCAGTTCAAATCTGGCCTCAGAACTTACTTACTGTGTGACCCTAGGCAAGTCACTTAACCTCTGTTTGCTTTAATCCACTGGAGAAGGAAATTGCAAACCATTACAGTATCTTCGCCAAGAAAACCCTTTGCACATTATGGTCTGCGGGAGTTGCTAAGAGTAGTGGATGACTGAACAACAATAATGGAAAGATATGGAGTTACTTCCTGCCCATCTTACCACCACCAGCACAGCCACCACTGTCACTACTTGCAAAATAAATACATCAAAAAAGCTTAGAACAAAGGGAATTCAAAGCTCGCTGTCGTAAGCCCCTCTGCAACATCCCTTAGAAGAGACATCCACTTAGTATCTGAACCCTTCCCAAGACAAGGAACTCTGTGCCAGAAGAAGTACATTCCATTTTTGAAAAGTTCTAATCCATAGAAAATTATTTCTGTTGAGCCCAGATCCTATATAGGGATTTTAAGTGTGAATTCACTACATCGATGAAATCATGGGTCTGTTTCAAAGCCAAAAAGAGAGGTTAGATTTTTTTCTCATGCCTATGCTTCATCCTCTTAAACTCTCATGTCATTTTTCTCTCTGTCTCTGTCTCTCTGTCTCTCTGTCTCTCTGTCTCTCTCTGTCTCTCTGTCTCTCTCTCTCTCTCTCTCTCTCTCTCTCTCTCTCTCTCTCTCTCTCTCTGTCTGTCTCTCTCTCTCTCTCTCTCTCTCTCCCTCTCTCTCTCCCTCTCTTTCCCCCTCTATTATCACTCAATAGTTTTTTCCTCTCTTTGAAGTCAATGTAATCATCTGTACAAAGCTTTTTCAAATCCTCATTGTTCTCATTTACCCATTGCTAGGTCACTCTGCTAAGTTTCACTATAACTTTAACATTAGAGTCATGTTGTTCCTCTCCAGTCTGTTCTTTGTCTATATCCCTGAATTTCAATATTTGTCTTGACAATCCCTCTGATAATCTGACTAAACAGTTCCTCAGCCTCCTCAATATCAATGATTTCTCCTCCTGACTGATAAAAAACCCACCACGTTGAAACCCTTCAAAATTTTATCAATTTTTAGATCCCAAAATTATAAATGTGACATTGACCACAATGTCCTTTTCTCCTAACTCTACCATTTTTTTTCTTTCACTTTAAAGTTACTTATCAGTAAAGGACATTTGGTCCTTTGACCCATCTTTCCACTCTCAGTTTATCTCCCCCACTCTGGAGCTTTGTCTAAGGAAGTCACATGCTTTCATGCCCTACCTGGGATTTATCTGTTGCATATTTATTAATCATTTTCTGCTGCCCCAGAATCTTACAATCCTTATCTTGTCAGTTCTCATCATTTGATTACCACTAACATCTAACATTCAGTTTCTCCCCTTTTAATTTATTTTTTTTATTTTTAGTTTGCAACACTCAGTTTCACAAGTTTTTGAGTTCCAAGCTTTCTCTCCCTCCCTCTCCTCTCTCTCCCCTGACTGCATGTAATCCCATATAGGTTATACATATACTTTCACATTAAACTTATTTACATAATAGTCAAAGAAGAATTATAACCAATGGAATGAATCATGAGAAAGGAGAAATGAGACCAAAAAGGAAGGGGAAAAAAGAGAGAGAGAGAGCAAATAGTTTGTCTCAATCTGTATTCAGACTCCATAATTCTTTCTGTGGATGTGCATAGCTTTTTCCATCATGAGTCTTTTGGAGCTGTCTTTCAAACTGAGGGAATACAAGTCATTCCCCAATTGAAAAAATGGTCAAAGGATATGAACAGGCTGTTTTCAGAGGAAGAAATTAAAGATATCTATAGTCACATGCAAAAATCCTCTAAATCACTATTGATTAGAGAAATGCATATCAAAACAACTCTTAGGTACACATCTCTCCTGTCAGATTGGCTAACATGACAAAACAGGAAAATCATAAACGCTGGGGGGGGGGGGAATGTGGGAAAATTGGAACACTGCTACATTGTTGGTGGAATTGTGAACTGATCCAGACATTCTGGAGAGTAATTTGGAACTATGCCCAAAGAGCTATAAAAATATGCATACCCTTTGACCCAGCAATACCACTTCTAGGGCTGTATCCCAAAGAGATCACACAAGTGGGGAATGAAACAGCATGTACAAAAATATTTATAGCAGCTTTCTTTGTGGTAGCCAAGAATTGGAAATCAAGGGGATGCCCATCAATTGGGAAATGGCTAAACAAATTGTGGTATGTGACTGTAATGAAATACTATTGTGCTATAAGAAATGAGGAGCAGATGGACTTCATCATAACCTGAAAGGATTTATGTGAACTGATGCTGAGTGAGCAGAGCAAAATCAGGAACATGACACACAATTACAGACACACAGTATCTGTAAGGACTAACTTTGATAGACTTGGCTCTTCTTATCAATGCAAGATTCAAGGGCAGTTTCCCTGTTCTTGTTCTAAAGATTCTGAATTTAAAAAGTCATGAAATCAAGATGATTGTGTGGCAGTTTCCAGACTTCTCAACCCACAAATACAAAAGACAATTTAGAAGGTCAGTAGGAAAGGTCTGTTGTACCTGGGTAAGAGAAGAGCACAGTCTGGTCCCAGGCCTAGGGTGCTGGCTGCAGCTGCTGCTTCTGGAGTTCTTGACCCACAGACAGTAAGGATTGAGTGGCTGATCAGAGAGGAATTGCAGGGATCTCTTTGCTGGCAGGATTCTCTTGCTTTGCCCATGCTGAGATCTGGGTCTCAATCCTGGGCGGTAGGCCTGGAACAAGTAGGAGTGCTGGTGTGGCAGAGCTTGTGGCACCTGTGGAGAGGGAATCTTTGTCACAGTTCCAAGGCAGAAAAAAGTGCTTGTAGTCAACTCACAGACCAGATGACAGAACAGGAGAATAGTAAACACTTCTCTTTTGAGCATACCACCTTGGAAGAACTGAAAATTTACAGATCTCTAGGTATCTCTGCAAACAGCTACACAAAATCCTTGAAGCTTGGGACATTAGAAGTAGAGTTAAGGAAGAGTTAAAAAGTCAAATAATTTTCTGGGAAAATGAGCAAACAATGGGAAAAAAAAACTCAGACTGTAGAATCTTACTTTGGTGACAAAGAGGATCAAAACATACAACCAGAAGAAGACAACAAAGCGAAAGCTCCTAGATCCAAAGCCTCCATGAAAAATATGAATTGGTCTCAGGCCAAAGAAGAGCTCAAAAAGGATTTTGAAAATCAAGTAAGAAAAGCAGAGGAAAAATTGGGAAGAGAAATGAGAGTGATGCAAGAAAATCATGAAAAATGAGTCAACAGTTTGCTAAAGGAGACCAAATAAAATATTGAAGAAAATAACACCTTAAAAAATAGACTATTGCAAATGGTAAAAGAGGTCCAAAAAGCCACCGAGAAGAAGAATGCCTTAAGAAGCAGAATTTGCCAACTGGAAAGGAGGTCCAAAAGCTCACTGAAGAAAATAATTCCTTCAAAGTTAGAATGAAGCAAATTGGAGCTAATGACTCTATGAGAAATCAAGAAATTATAAAACAAAACCAACAGAGTGAAAAAAAAAATAGAAGACAATGTGAAAAATCTCATTGGAAAAACCACTGACCTAGAAAATAGATCCAGGAGAGATAATTTTAAAAATTATTGGACTACCTGAAAGCTATGATAAAAAAAAAAGCCTAGACATCAAATTTCAAGAAATTATCAAGGAAAACTGCCATGATATTCTAGAACCAGAGGGTAAAACAGAAGTTGAAAGAATATCCCAGTCACCTCCTGAAAGAGATACCAAAAGGAAAACTCCTAGGCATATTGTTGCCCATTTCCAGAGTTTCCAGGCGGAGAGAATATCTAAAGCAGCCAAAAAGGCACAATTCAAGTATTGTGGAATCACTATCAGGATAACACAAGGTTTAGCAGCTTCTATGTTAAGTGATCATAGGGCCTGGAATATGACATTCTGGAGGTCAAAGGATCTAAGATTAAAACCAAGAATCACCTACCTAGAAAAACCGAGTGTAATCCTTCGGTAAAAAACAAAACAAAACAAAAAACAAAACAAACAAAAAAAACCAATGGATATTCAATGAAATAGAGGACTTTCAAGCATTCTTGATGAAAAGACCAGAGCTGAATAGAAAATTTGAGTTTTAAATACAAGACTCAATAGAAGCATGAAAAGGGTTCTGTAGTCAGCTGCATTTTGTTCCCCCTTCTTCCTCCCCCCTCCCCCGCCCAGCCACATTATAGTGATCCTCAGAGAAACATGGCTCATAGCAACTCCTACAATATGATGCCTTCCTTTGAAGACTGACTTGCCCCTGTATCTATGAGCAAAGCAGGGTTTGATGTTTTCCACAGAGATTTTTCAGCTCATTCAGGGGTTAAAGTGTATTATCTGCCATCAGGTTCTACTGGTATCTTTGGAGAGCCTCTAAAAAATGGATCTGAAGATGCCACCTTCCTGCAGATCAGCTCTCTCTTCCCCAAACCCTCTGCCTTGAATACCCTTCACCTTCATCTCAGTCAGGACCCCAAGTGCCTAGGTCTGCAAAGGTCAGGGGCACAGAAGGATCCTTGCAGAAGAGGACTGGCAAATGTGAGTCCTCACCAAGTTTTCAGAAGCTCAGCAATCATGTTTCTTTCTCTTTCTGTTTGCTGAGTCATGTGACAACCCCAACTATCTTCAAAGGGAATTCAAAGGCTGAACTAGAAGGTGGTTGTCATTGGGAGACTTTCCACATTGAACCACTCAAACCATGAAAGAAAAAAAATGAAGGCTTGGTTTGAGGTTGATCCTCTTTTCACACAAGGACATAAAGGCACAGAACAAGCCTCTTAAGGGACAGAGATGTGCCAGGCACATGGCTCTGGGGTCCTTCTGCAGCTAAGTAAAGCCAGACATAAAAGGAGAAAAAAGTAAGAGCTTCTGACAGATGCATTTGGTTGGCACCACCTCTCAGAGGCCCTCCGGGTGTGCCCCTGGGCCCTGAGACCTCTAGCAAGCTTGGTTCAGCTGTCCCATTTTATACACACAGTCTTACTAGTGGATTGCTTTTTGATATTTCTCTAATTACATTATTTTATGCAGTGAATAAAAAGAATGTGCTAAGCAAAAAAAAAAAAAAAGAGGAAGAAGAATTTGTTATTGAGCCTGATCTCTTTTCTCTCTATACAGTTTCTGTTGGTGATTTTGTTCATCCCTAAAACTTTACTACTGACATTGCTCCCATAAAAGGGCAAGAGCGCTGAGACTGCACCTCCCACATCACTGGTCTTGCTTCCACAGTCATCATTCTGGGAAGAAATTTCTATGGATCTTTCTATGGCTAGGCCTCTCTAAAAATAACCATCCCAAATGTCCCCCACAGGGCACTCAAGCCAACCTAGTTGAAGCAGCGTTTTTCTGCTAGGACACACCTTTGGCCTTGTAGTTTGGGATACCACATTGTAAGAGAGTAGTTAGCCTTCCTAACAATCTTATAAGTCTGTGCCACTTGTAGCTATTCTACCAGTGTAAAGTACCCTTCCATCTTTACCTGCATACAAAGTATGAAATAACATCTTCCAGTTAAGGCAATGTGGAAATTCTCTATATTACTGAATGAAGAATACCACCAAGTATTCTAATAGTTGAAAGATTTTTTCAGAATCCTCTTTTCTTTTGTTTGGCACAAAGCAAATAAATCCCATCATTTTGGAGAGCTTTGGTTTGATGATGGTTTGGAATTTTTCATGAATATTCTTGAATTCAGACTAATATTCACCAGAAAACAGGTGGGTAGTTACCTCTCTGGCTTCCTAAGTTTTAAAAATTAGCCTTTAGCCTAGGATACAGAGATAACTTAAGCACAAGAAGCTTGCTCACTTGATTATCAAGATCATTTGCTCTAATGTCCCTCTCTCCTTCCAAAAATAGGCTATCTTACATTGGAATATAGAAACATTCATTCTTCTTATCTATTCAACAGCCATAGTATTACTTTTCCTACTTTGCAGAGAAGGTAAGAGTATTGATTAGTGTTTACAAAGCATTTAGATATGCACTGATAAAAGGTACTGCATAAATGGTGAGTATTTTTATTTCCCAAAAAAGGAAGTGAATTATTAGATCTTATTTTCTTCCGAAATGTGAGACTGGAAGAGTAGACACTTATTATTCCTTTTCTCTGGCATACTGGCACAGCCAGCCTTGAAAAAAGGAGAAGCTGGGCAATTATTTAGGCAATACAGGCTAAAAGTAAAAACATTTATGTGAACCTGAGTTTCCATAGACATGATCCACAGATTAAATACTGTAGGCTCAATCTTGGGATAGTGCGTGTGTGTGTGTGTGTGTGTGTGTGTGTGTGCATACTTACTATAATTTATGCTGTTGCTGCAACTACTATGGCTACCACTAACACTGCTATCTCTATTACTACTCCTGCTCCTACTCCTTTTACTACTATTGCACAAGTAGCAGGGTATGCTGAGAGAAAAAAAACAAGAAAGGCAAATGCCAGGCAAATTAAACCAACACTGTCATTACCACCATCTCTCCTTAAACCATAACAGAGACAGCCCAGATCCAAAGTCAAAGAGCCTTGGAAATAGCAATGCCCACCAAACCACGGGTCTTGTTTTCAGTGAAGCCCCCAAAGTCATTATTAGGAGATGAAATTACTGTGGAGAGGAAGCCCACCTTGCTTATCCCTACCAGGAGCAAGTATTGATCAATTGCCAGCAACAGGCAGGTAGTCATAGGCAGGTAGGGAATAGTAGTACCTCCAAGACCACATAATTTTGTTTCTAGCCCAGCCATCATCTGGGAAAGCAACTTCAGAAAAGGGGCTAGCCATCCCTATAAATTGCTAAACTACTGTCATGAACAGGACAGACAAGTCAGCCTAGCTGAAGCATCAGGGAACTGTGAGGGTCCACAGGTGGTACCATGTGCCAGTTGAGCCAAATCATTGCCACCACATTGACCATTATCTCCAACATTGAGAGAAATAGTCCAGAACCCTGACCTTAACAGTCCTAGAATTAGCAATGCTTCCAGCTCAGAACTTGTAACTATCACTTTGGGAAATAACTTGTGTCAAGAACCAGCCTTGAAACTACTCCTCTGGGTACAATAGCCACAGCTATTGAAGACCTATAAAAGAAACTTCTTGCCACCAAAGTCCCTGGTACAGCCAAATGGTTTAAAGTCAGGAACTGATAGCATTTTACAAGTGGAAATGATATTTAGCAAGAAGTATTTCCATTTGCTTTGCTGATTCATGCTAAGGACTATGGGACCTTTCTATCTGACTTGTGGCTAAAACCTTCCTTATATGTGTTATTTCCGTTAGAACATGAGCAACTTAAAGGAAGGGATTGTCTTACTTTTGTATTTATATCCCCAGCACTTAGCACAGTGCTTCACATATAGTAAGCAATTAATCAATTCTTTGGGCAGGTAAGTGGAAGAGTAGATAGAGTACTGGGGTTGGAGTCAGGAAAACCTGAGTTAAAATCTGGTTACAAACATTTACTAGAGGTATGACCCTGGGCAAATCACTTAACCCAATTTGCCTCAGTTTTCTCACCTGTAAAAGGAACTGGAGAAGGAAATGGCAAACCATTCTAGCATCTTTGCCAAGAAATCGGGTCATGAAGAGTTGGGCATGATTGAATAACAACAACAAAATACTTTAACAGTGTAGACTGAACTATTTGTTGTTCAGTATAGTCTTCCCTTGCTTTACGTTTTAATAAAAAAACTGGTAGGTAAAAAGAGCTTTATTAATATCCCAATTAATTTGAATACTGTTATCACTTGTACTATATTATACCATACCATACTATACTATTGCAATTATGCTATTCTTTACTACATTATACTATATACTCCCATACTCTATTGTATTTTACTATACGAAACAACTATAATATATTAACTTTATACTATTAATATTACAGACAATAAATCGTCACTCTACAAATATAAACCTCAAAATATACTTCAAAACTCAGTGTCTAAACTGTACTATAATGAGAACATTATCACTAATAAAAATGTTACTCATAATCAACAGAACATAACATTGATCCATAAAAATTAAAATACAAAGTTGTTGTCTAACTGTAGCATCAATGCAGTATTCACAGCACCTAAGGTGGCTATGAATATGCCGGCATGGTTCTGAATCACAAAATATAACAGACTCTCCACATGGAAGACAGAACCAAAGCATTCATTCAAACACTGGAAAGCCAAATCCCAACACCAGAAAGCCAGATCCATCGCAGTAATAAAGAAATCTATACACATTAGCAATACCGGGGTACCACCATCACCTAGCCTTCTCTCTGTTAGGGCCTTCCCACATACTATCACCCTCAAGCAAAATCATTTCTCCCACTCACAGCTAGCTACTTACTTCCTCTGTCTCAGCAATAACTGCTTTAACTTCATCTCAGCTCTGCTCCACCCTTCCTGCTCCATCCTTCCTGTTTTACCCATTCAGCAAGCTCCTCCCACCAAATGCTAATGTGACTCAAACTCATGTGACTTAGGCTTTCATGTGACTTAAGCAAGTCACATGGGCCTATTAATGGATGGGAAAGATCTTCCCATTTATATTACCATAATATCCACTAACCAATAACATAATATCCATAACAATGATTGTAGTAGTAATAGTAGTAGTACTACTACTATTACTACAACTACTACTTTCCCAAGACTATTTTTAGCATTACCCCATTAAACATTGGGAGAAGAATAATATCAATGGTATTGTCGTTATCATTATCAACAATATAATTGACATTAATATTTAACTTAAAATTTACAAAGCCTTAAACTTCCATTAATCTTTGAGACATTATTCCTCTACCTTCCCCATCACCCAAATTTATCCAGAGAATCCAACTACAAATGATAACACACTAAATTTTCACAAAATTTCCCATAAGTATATGATCTCACTTTTCTTTATTTTGAAAATTTACTTATGTGACGAAGGGATTGTAATCCTACATCATGACTCCCTTTTAATTTCTGTGACCTTTGGCATGCACATGACACTTTATCATTTAAATGACCTTTAGAGTTTTCTGGAAATATGAAAACTAACATCAATGTTTAAAAAGTAATTTGAAGATGAAAATCATATTATCACATAAGATTGTTATTAATTACAGGTATCATTTTTTGAGGGAAATGCTATAAAATCATGATTGTTGCGTTCATCACCTTTTAAAATGAATACTAAACATTTAACTAAAATTACTCTCTAAATGTTTCAATTGTTACTTCTTTTCCAAGCCAATTTAGTCTCTAGTATTAAGAACACCCAAAACAGATAAAGTCAGAAAAAAATAATTCATTGATTGTGTCTAATTCCTGTTCCACACACTAAAAAGTGAAAAGCAATCAAATAAATGTCTTCTTTTTGCCCATCAAAAATTAAATATGGTGGAGGTTTCTCTGCATCAAATGATTTTTTGACTAGACCATATTGCTAATTTCATTGTCTCATAAAACCATAGATTTAGAAATGGAAGGGAGTGTATAGTTCTAATTCCTTCATTTTTGAGCAGGGCTATACAATGTGTGGCCTTCAGGCTACTTATGGCTCTTGGGATGCTTGCTACATGCCAAAGGATTTTAGGAAGCCCGTGAAAAATATAGAGGAAAACATCCTTTGTATGTAGAGGAAATCCTTTGGCTTGCCACAAGTTGTGTAGGTGTAGTAGGAAGGCCGAATTTATGATCTCAAAAAGGATCATATATATCTGAATGGTTCGAAATCACAAGGTATATAGAATTCCCTAAGTAGAGGGCATCAGAACATTTATTTAGGGCCCACAGTGACAGATTCACGAACCAGCCTCCTCATTCCAATATTGTGATTACAAGCCTCCAGGCCCAGTAGGCCTGCCTCACAAGAGTAACCAGGAGGCCACAGAAAAATAAGATGGCATAAATCATATTCACTGGCCTCAAGTCCTCGCTGGAACTCCTGGGTCCACACACATGGGTCGACTCTGCTTTGACTTCAGCTGTAGTTTCTCACCTCTCCTCACAGCCAAGCCTCTGGCGTTCTCAAGCCCCGCCTCAATGACCAGAGACCAGAGACCATTGGTTCCCAAGTTGGCCCTTCTTAAGTCCTTAATCTACGCCCAGACAGGTTTCACACCTGATAGGGCTTTGGGCCTGGGGCTTAGCACTTAACAGCTGAAAGTACTTTCAAAATAAACAAAAGCCAAACTCCTCAAGGGCACCCGTTAAACTAAGCCCATTTTGCCTTACTGGCACAGTAAAAGTACACACTTTTAGAGTGTAGGAAATTGATGACCAGAGAGGGAAAGTGTCTTTACTAAGGTGATACAGGATACTGTACGTGACACAGTAAGCATTTAGCAGATTGTTGCTGCAGCCTCTGCTTGTGTATGAGTATGCTTGCTTACAGAACAAAGTATGTGAGTAGACTTATGAACCTATAGGCCAAGAGTGATAACTTCAAATCTACTCTAATACTCAATGATCATGCTTTAAAATAATTCCAACATGGGGAATTTATACTATTACCCAGATTTCTTTCTATAATGTTTTACATGAAACTGAGTTATTTCATTAATAGATTTTTTTCCATGCTAACTGTGTATAACGTAAGGAATAAATAAATAAATCAGATAGCCAATGTACAGATCAATGAATGAATGAAGCAATTCTTACTATGTGTGAGGAATTAAGCTGATCCTTGAAATCCCAAACAGAAAAAGCTCGATAGTCCCTGCCCTCAAAGAACTTAGATTCCAATAACGAAAGGTGACAAAAAGGAAAAAAATGGTAGCTAGTAAGAAGTGTTTTGAAAAGAGAAGTCACAGAGAGAGTGGGTGGAATTATTTCAGAAGTGATTGACATGCCCTTTCCACAATGGAAAAGGGTTCTATTCCAGGACTATGGATTTGATTATTTTTTCTCAGAGCTAAGGAGAAAAGGGATGGGAAGAAAGACTGGAAGCTGTCTTGGTGACAAGATATGGAATTGCATAGGGAATCTGGGAAATGTAGGTCAAGATAGAAATGGGAAATATGAACCAATCAAAAGCTAAGAGAGCCCATTCGGCATGAAGAGGAGTCAGGGGGGCCTTAGAGCAGCCAAAGAGGAGTATTATTCAGCCTATAAATTGTGAAAGTGTGTGAAAGAAGCCAATCCAAAGTCTATACCTCTCTCCTGCCCATCTTTCCCCCTTCATTATTGTCACTGAAGTCTTCTCTTGACTTCCCTCTGTCTTTTGCTTTTTGTTGATTTGCCATCTGGCCAAAGCACATCTCGGGTAGTGTATTCAATACCAGATTTTAAGAAGGACCTGGGTAAGTTGGAGAGTGTCCAGGTGAAGTCAAGAAGAATGCTGAAGAGCCTTGAAATCATGGCAAGATAACTTGAAGATTTTTACCAAAAAAACAAAAGACAAGTATAAATAACAGCAGTCCCATGTTTGAAAAGCTCCCACATTAAAGAAGTCTTAGACTTGTCCTGCTTGATTCCAAAGGAGGAGAACTAGGGGCAGTTGGATGGAAGATGTAGAAGCAAATTTAGGCTTGGTGTAATGGAAAATTTATAATTATTAGAGCTACCCCAAAATAGATGTCAGTACCCTGGAAAATAGTACATTCCTCTGTCTTAGAGAGGTCTTCAAATAAAAACTGTGAATAAACACTTTCAATTTTTTAAAAAATTATTTCAAACAAATACACAGTAAGAAAAAAACTAAACCAAATACACAATAAAAAAAGAAAAAGAAACATAAACTTAAATATTGAAACAAATACAAAATAAGAAAAGAAAAAAAAGCATAGCAGAATATAAGAGAGGATTCAAAATTCAAAGTATATAAATTTCTATTTCAAGAAAGTCTATATAATAAATACCATGCATTGCGTTGAGAGCTGTCCATCTTTTCTTTGCATCCTTGTAAGTTTCCTTATGTTCTCTGCTGTGAACTTTTTACTTTGTTCTTTTTCTCTTCTTTCTTCCCCCCACCCCAGGCTACAATTAACACACACACACACACGGATATATACATACATACACATACATATACCTATACATACACTGACATGCACATACATATACTTAGAAATCTATAATCACACATGTATATAGACATATATTATGTCAGACTATACTATACTTATTTGTGCTCTGTTTCTCTGAGGGTGGATAACCTCTTCCTTCATTAGTTCAAATGTTTCCACATTTTTTCCAAGTCCACCAACTTGTCATTTCCTACACCATAGCAATATGCAAGTCTTATATTGACTAGTTATTTTAAATGGTCCAAAACAGCATTGATGAATATGGCTAACTCATAATGTAGTTTCCCTATATTTTTCTTTTAATTAAATCTACTTTAGCCTGAACTTTGTTCTAGATCAAGATTACCACTCCTACTTTTTTTCCCTCAAAAATTACACTCCTGATGTTTATTTATGTTTGTTTGTATCTCTTACTTCCTAACCCCTGTGACTCCTCTACTTTACCTCCACATACTACCTTGCACCCTTATTACTTGACCTACCCCTTCCCTCCAAAGATCCCTCCTATGTTCTCATATTCCCATTAATTTGAACACCCTTCTATAAGACACTTTATTCTATTCCCTCACCTTTCCTTCTAAACATCCCTCCCTTATCCTCTTCTACCTCCCTATTCTCTTAAGATTTTATTTCTTTCCAGATTTAGAAGATTTTTATACCCTTCTAGATATAAATGCATTTTCCTTCTTGAACCTATTCCTTATGAAAGTAGGTTTCCAGAACTGCTAGCCCTCCTACCTCATCTCCTTCCACTGTGTCAGTTTTTCCTTTCTCACCTCATTTGTATAACATAATTACCCTTTTTAGCTGTTCCTAAATGGTTATATTTTTTAAAGTTATACTCAGGACTGCCCCAATCTTTCTTACAAACTTAATAATCTTAAACATACATTTTGCATTTCCTCATATAAAAGGTAAACAGTCTGTCCTTATTGAGGCCCTTGTAATTAATCTTTGATGTGTATCTTTTGTTTCTCTTGGATCTTATATGTCAAATCATCTATTAAATTCATTTTTTAAACAAAATCCTGAAAGTCTGACAATTCATTAAATATCCAGGGGGGAAAGATCCACCCACAGCCAGCACCCAGAAAGCTGCCGGACAGCACAGGTTCTTTGATCTGCCTTAATAAGGAAAGCAAGGTGAAGGGGTTGGCAAGCTTACTTTAATTCAGCACACAAATATCATTCACTTAGTTCAGGGGAAAGAGCCAGCACCCTGAACTTCAGAGCAAAATACAAGCAAATTACAAACATCAACAGACAGACCTTGTCTGATTCAAATCCCAATACATAGTTACCAGAGTTCAACAAAGTCTCAGCATCCAGGTTTACAAGCTGAAGGGCTAATTAGCTGTAGCTGCCCAGAGTCTCATCATCAACACCATCTCAAGAGCCCTTAAACAAATTACAAACAGACAGACCCAATACAATTCATAGTTACCAACATCTAGGTTCAGCCCAGGAGCTCAGAACAAGGGCTGGTCCAGAGTCATGTGCCACCACTGCTTCAGCAAAGAGCTCCAGAGAGGAGAAGGCCAACCCCTGGTTTTTTATCTTTTTCAGGGTCAGGGGTGACCTAGAATCACCACAAAGAGGGACTTAAATTCACTTGGTCTAAAAGCCTCTGCTGTCCCAGACATGTAAACTAGGCCCTTCCTGGAGTTAGCCCCACCTTGGGCCCCACCTTAGTCACCAATCGACACCCACATAGGTGTTATACCTAATAGGGGTTTGGGCCTGGGGCTTAGCACTTAGTAAGATTCAATGAAATAGCTGAATTACTCAAAGCAAACAAAAGCCAAACTCTTCAAGGGCACTTGTTGAACTAAGTGCTAAGGAGCCCATTTTGCTTCCCAACACACATGACTAATGTGAAAATATGTTTAATGTGAATGTATAAGTAGAGCCTATATTGGATTGCATGTCATCTTTGGGAGGGAAGAGGAAAGGGAGGGGGAGAAAATTTGGAACTCAAAAGCTTTTGGAACTGAACATTGTATAGTAAAAATAAAAAAAAATAATTAAAAAAATTTTTTATTATTATATCAAGATTCTTGGCAATGGAAGTGTGCATGGAGGACAATGGCGGGTCTTGCGGTCCAGCACCCTGTGGCAGATTGGTCATTATGCTCCGTGTTTGTGGGCAACATTCCATATGAAGCTACAGAAGAAAAGCTAAAGGATATCTTCTCTCAAGTTGGATCAGTTGTCAATTTCAGGCCTTGGCACTAGCACCCTCATCATTGAATCTCCCTATGGAGACCCAATCAGTCCTGAAGATACTTCTGAATCCATTAGCAGAGCAGGTGCCAGTCTGCCACCACAACAGATGTTTGAGCTGATGAAACAGATGAAGCTTTGTGTCCAGAATAATCCCCAAGAAGCATGGAACATGCTGCTCCAGAACCCCCAGCTAGTTTATACTTTGCTGCAGGCCAAAGTAGCGATGGGCATTGTGGATCCAGAGATTGCATTGAAAATTTTGCAGCATCAAGCAAACATCCCATCTCTGATTCAAGGTAACCTGCATCCAAGAACCCAGTGTGCCAATGAACCAGCCAAACACTTTGGCCTCTCAACCACAGCCCCTAGGTGGCATGCATGTGAATGGAGCTCCTCCTCTGATGTAACCACCTCTGCCAGGTGGTATTCCCACACCAGAAGCAATGCCCACTGCAGGAACTGGCCCTGGCCCCTTGGCTCCTGGAGACAGAATGTAGTCCAAGGTTTGAATGCCAGACAGTGGACCAGTACCCCTAGACCAGAGTCAAGGGACCCTACAGCACTCACCCATAGGACCCTCTGGGCCTGCATCAATTGAATAAGATTAAGGTACCCATAAGCCAATGCCAGACCCCAGAGCCCCTATGCAACATGGATCTGTGCCTGATGGTGGCCTACCTCCCCAAGGTCTTTTAGGACATGCTTCAAATGACCCACATGGAAGGACTTTGTTCTCAGTCACTAGAAAAATAGAACTCAGAGGTGACCTGGGGCCACTGCATCAGGGTACTCCAATTCGCCACAGCCCTGGCCATGTGAGTTGTGTGTCCTTCTCCCTGAGATGAGGAGAAGACCACTGGGAGAGCCTTAGCCTCTAATGGGAGAGCCTAGAGGACCCATGCTGGATCAAAGGGGTCTACCCATTAATGGCAGACAAGGAAGATATCCAAGAGGGCTGGGTGCCCAAGCTATGGAGGCCAGAGCAATGGAAGCAGGGGGATAGAGGTCTGAAGTTTAGAATCAAAGGCCAGGGAGGCTAGGGGCATGGATGCAAGAGGAATGGGAATAAGAGACCCTGGCCCCAGAGGCCAAATGCCTGGGGGACTCCAGGGACCTGTGCCAATCTCCAGGGTAGCAGGTGGCAGGTCCAGGCACGCAGTGATCTGCTCTGCAAGGTGGAGGTCAGCCTGGGGGATTTAGTGCTGGATAGAACCCAGTTACTCCGCAGGAGCTTAAAAGGCAGCTTTGATTATGCAAGTGTTCCAACTGACTGCAGACCAAATTGCTATGCTGCTTCCTGAATAATGGCAGAGTATCCTGATTTTAAATGAACAGATACAAAAATAGACTGGCACCTGTGGAATGGTTTATAGAATGCTTGACAGAAATCCTGCATGTTCAGTTTCATATTATGGAGAAGAATCTAGGGTCAGAAGTTTTGGTATCCTAATACTTGAATGACCTTAAGTCTTCATGGGCAGAGCATATCTGACACCTCCACCAGAAGCAAAATCTGCTTATCCTCATTGTTGGGTTTTGGTTTGTTGGGGAGGGGTGTAGTAGGAAGGCCGAATTTATGATCTCAAAAAAGATCACATAAATATCAGAGTGGTTCGAAATCGTTGGGTATACAGAACTCTCCAAGCAGAAGGCATCAAAAAATTTATTCAGGGCCCAGAGCAACAAATTAGTGAACCAACCTCCCCATTCCAGTATTGTGAACACAAGCCTCCAGGCCCAGTAGGCCCACCTCACAAGGGTAGCCAGGAGGCCACAGAAAAATAAGATGGCATAAATCATATTCACCGCTCGAACTCCTGGGTCCACACAGGGGTCGGCTCTGCTTCGGATTTTTTCCAGCTATAGTTTTCTCTCCTCGCAGCCAAGCCTCTGGCATTCTTAAGTCCCGCCTCAACGACTAGAGACCAGAGTCCAGAGACCCATTGGTTCCCGAATTGGCCCCTTTTAAGTCTTTAATCTACACCCACAGGGGTTTCACACCTGATGGGGCTTTGGGCCTGGGGCTTAGCGTTTAACAGGTGAAAGTACTTTCGCCATAAACAAAAGCCAAACTCCTCAAGGGCACCCGTTAAACTAAGCCCGTTTTGCCTTACTGGCACAGGGGGGTGGGGCAGGGAGAGAGGTGTGTTCAGTTTGTGTATTTTCCCCAAGATTTGTGTATACCCCCCCCAAAGATTCTTCTTTTGATTATAGCTTTCAAGTAGTCTGATTATCGTATTTTCTCTTCTTGATCTGTTCTCCAGATGAGTTGTTTTTCTTGTGAGATGTTTCACGTTCTTTTCTATTTTTTATTCTTAATATTTTATTTTATTATTTCTTGATCTCTTATGACTTCACTGTCTTCCCTTAGCTCTGTTGTAGTTTTCAAGGAGGAGTTTTCTTTGTTAAGATTCTGAATCTCCTTTTCTAATTGGTTGACTTTCTTTTCATAATCATGGTTTTCTTGGATTGTAGTTTTTTTTTTTTTGTTTTTTTTTTCTTTAGTTTTTCCTTGATCTCTCTCTCAATTGATTTTTAAGGTCTTTTTAAAGTTCTTCTCTGACTTCTTTTTGTTCAGGTGACTATTTAACATTACTCTTTGGGGTAGGAGAGAGTTTCTTTGCTTCAGTATCCTCCTCTGGAGATGAACCCTGGTCCCGGAGTAACTCTCTATAGTTGGATTCTTTCTCTTTTCCTGCTCATTTTTTTTTTATTTGTATAAGTTTATTTTTTATAATTACCTCTAATTCAGGGGTATGGGGGATGGTGCCTCTGGCCTTGCAACAACAATGTTGCTAGCAGCTACTGCAGCTGTGTAAGACCAACAACCAGCAGAAGGCCACTAACACAGGTTCTTTGATCTGCTTTTCTAAGAAAAGCAACTTTAAGGGGTTAACAATCTCAGTTTAATTAAACATACACACATCATTCACTTAGTTCAGGGGGAAATTTAGGGCAAATACAAACAGAAATTACAAACATCAATAGACAGACCTTGTCTGATTCAAATCACAATTCACAGTTATCAGAGAAGTACCAACATCTATCTGTCTGGGTTACAAACCCGGGTGGAGGGGTGGGTTCAGAGGCTTGCCCAGAGTCTTGTCACCCACATTCTTTCAGTGAGTGCACCCTCAAAATTCAAAGGTCAACCTCATATCTTATATACTTGTCTCAGGGTCATGCAGCACTTGAGGCTCACCATTTAGAGTGTGAGAAATCAGTGTGCAGAAAGCTCCAACCACATCACATACAATTCAATGACTCTCAATTGTCTTAATGCTGAGAAACATTCCAAGACAAGATCCCACTTTATCAGCCCCATTCAAACGCAGGCCAGAATCATTAAAGGTACTTAAGAACAGCAAAAAACCCCACCCTGATTACCACTACAGGCCTCAGATCCTTCTTCAGTTCTCCCCTCTGGCCTGAAACCAAAACCAAGACCTAAACCCTTCTGTAAGTTCCCACAACCAGTGTCATCCCTGCCACACTGCTTCTGCACTCATCTGGGTGGGCGTGTGCTGGTTCCTTCTTAACCATCAGCAAGTCTCTGTAGCACAGGTGGGTCTAGCAGTCCTTGTCAGCAGAGGTTTCCTCAATCTTCCCTGGCTCAGACATCCAACTCCCTTCACTGTCTGGGAAGTAAAAGTTCCTCCCAACCTAGCTAACCTTGTTGTTTAAGTGGAGCTAGCCTGGAAATGTTTATTTCTCATGGAGACCAAACATCACCCTGGGATTTTTATTCAGATCTTCTCAGATAGTCCCAGGAGGACCACTGTTCTGCACCTACTCCTAATTATTTTTACTGCTCTGTGTTGGCCCTGAGGTGCTATTTTATCTCATTTGTGGAGGAAATATAGAGAGCTTGGAATATTCTGACCTACTCAGCTATTTTCCCAGAATCATCTCCAGATTTTTTTTTTTATAAAGGGAATTCTTTATTTCAGTAATGTGTTGAATGACTAGACGGCCACACAAGTCCCTTCCAATTCTGAAAATCTGTGATTCTTCAGTCTTCTGAACAATTTGGTTGTTTCAGACTGAAACTTACAGGAAATGTGACTATGAAGAAAAAATAAAGAAATACAAAATATAAAGAAATGTAACATGTTGCATTTTGTACACTTAATTTTGGCAATTAAAAAGTAAATTTAAACTGCTCCACATGTCTTTCTGCAGCAGGTTATATTTGATTAAACACTAGGTATAGAGTCAGAGTTCAAATCCCAGCTCTTCTACTTTTACTTGTATGACCTGGAACAGATCACTTTAACTATCTGGGCCTCAGTTTACTTATCAGTTAAATTAGGGGATTGGGCTAAATGACCTCTAAGGTTCCTTCAAGGTCTACCTAGTTTATCCCACAATTCAATTCATGAATACAGATTACTAATACACCAAGAGAATAGTTTTCTGATCTTTTCATTGGCTAACACTAATATGTCTCTCAGATAATGTTAGCATTAAGATATAACCAAAGTAGTCTCAAGACATTTTTCACATCCCTTTTTATCACTCCCTTTGAAGTCAGTGGGAGGTTTTCATGCAGAGAAGGCAAACAGCTGTGGGAAAGGAAGAAAATGAAGCAAGATAACATTAAAAGCAAAGGATTTTAAAAATGAAATGACTATTGCCTTGTAATAGTAATAGTGTCAAATAATAGTAGAGATGCTTCTCCCCAAGGAATCTTTGAAGGAAAAAGGTAATTATACCATACAACTCAAAGAGATTTTTTTCCATCTTTATTTCCTCAAGAAAATACTAAAAAGTCAACATTGTTCTAATAGATGATAAAATAAAGTTTGAAGATGAGTGCATCTTTATGTATCTGCTAGGATTTCTTAGACACTTAATCACCAGCGCTCTAAAAGAACATGCTAACGCGCAAGATATTATTGCTGAGGGCCCTGCAACATCATTATTCTTGTTTGAGTTAAGTTTTCTAATGTATATATTTTAATGGCCTTCAACTTTTAACTGGAGAGAGAACAAGCTGTTTTATTCTTATAGTTCACTGTACCACAGATAATACTCTCTGGCTAAGCATAATTAAGATAGAATTCTTCAACTTTGTGGAAAAAAAAACACCCTTTGTGAAGATGATACAATGTCCACACAATTT
This sequence comes from Phalanger gymnotis, assembly GCA_028646595.1. Taxonomy (NCBI): domain Eukaryota; kingdom Metazoa; phylum Chordata; class Mammalia; order Diprotodontia; family Phalangeridae; genus Phalanger; species Phalanger gymnotis. The sequence goes on along the minus strand of CM053623.1, from coordinate 260,105,934 downwards.
TTAGTTGTTCACTTAATTTTAAAACACTTAATTTTTTTTTAATAAATTTTATTTAATATATTTAGTTTTCAGCATTGATTTTCACAGGAGTTTGAATTACAAATTTTCTCCCCATTTCTACCCTCCCCACCACTCCAAGATGGCATATATTCTGGTTGCCCTGTTCCCCAGGCTGCCCTCCCATCTGTCACCCCACTACCCTCCCATCCCCTTTTCCCTTTCTTTCTTGTAGGCCAAGATAAATTTCTATGCCCCACTTCCTGTGTATCTTATTTTCTTGTTGCCTGCAAAAACTTTTTTGTTTTTGTTTTTGAACATCTAATTTTTAAAACTTTGAGTTCCAAATTCTCTCCCCTCTTCCCTTCCCACCCACCCTCCCTAAGAAGTCAAGCAATTCAACATGGGCCACATGCATATCATTATGTATAACTCTTCCACAATACTCATGTTGTGAAAGACTTTATTTTGCTTCTTCCTAACCTATCCCCCTTTATTGAATTTTTTCTCTTGACCCTGTCCCTTTTTGACAGTGTT
>CM053623.1:260089050-260104900 GCA_028646595.1 Phalanger gymnotis | reverse complement strand
TTCCTCTACTTCTCTAACTTTCTTTTCCAAATCCTTTTCGAGCTCTTCCATGGTCTGAGACCAGTTGATGTAGGCTCTTTGACTTTGTGGACTTCTTCTGGCTGTATGTTTTGGTCTTCTTTGTCACCAAAGAAGGATTCCAAAGTCTGAGACTGAATCTGGGTTTGTTTTTGCTGCCTGGCCATGTTCCCAGACAACTCACTTGATCCTTGAGTTTTTCAGTGGGGTATGACTGCTTGTAGACTAAAGAGTTCTATTTTCCACACTTGGGGGAATGTGCCAGCTCTGCCTCACCAGCACTCCCCCTTCCCCAAGAACCCCCAACCCAGACTGGACTTAGATCTTCAGCAGGCTCTTCACTCCTGCTCTGATCAGTCACTTAATTCCTCCCACCAGGTAGGCCTGGGGCCAGAAGCAACTGCAGCTGTAGCTCTGTAGCTACCCCATTTCCACTACCCCCGGGCCGGTGGCCAAACTGCAAACTCCCTGTGCCCAGCAGCTTTTCCCATTAACCTACTCTGTTGTCTTTGGTGTTTGTGGATTGAGAAGTCTGGTAACTGCTGCAGCTCACTGATTCAGGGCACTAGGGCATGCCCAGCCCGGCTCCTGGTGTCGTTGGTCCGCGCTGCCCATGCTGGGCTCTGTTCTGCTCAGCTCCACTCCCCTCTGCTCCCAGATCCATGGAGGATAAACCTTACCCAGAGACTATCCAGGGTGTCCTGGGCTAGAGCCCTGCTTCCATCTGCTACCCTGTGGGTCCTGCAGTTCTAGAATTTTTTCAAAGCCATTTTTATAGGTTTTTGGAGGGACTTGGTAGGGAGCTCAAGCTAGTCCCTGCTTTCCAGCCTCCATCTTGGCTCCACCCCCCTCAAAACACTTAATTTTTTTAACTAGTTAATAATATGGTACATAGTAAAAGGCAAACTTGACATTTTGATGAAACAAAATCAACAGTCTCACAAATGGATTTTTTTTTAATTCCGTATTTGAGAATACTGAGCCTGGTAAATTGCTTCCAAGGCTCTTCCTTCCTTGCTTCCTAACTCTGCCACTTACTAGGCATATGACCTCCCAATCATTTGGTCTTCCTGAGTATCAGTTTCTTCATCTGCCACTAGGAGGCAGCAAGATTTGGACAAGATGATTTTCTCCTCTAGGATTCCAGGATTTCATAGAGCATTCATCAATGATCCCCAAAGTTATAAAACTTGGTACAGTAAATCAAGATTCTCTAGAATTTGTGGAATGGTTGAAATATCTATTCAAAAATCATCACTTGATGCTAATTCTTGAGATTCTTTAGATTTCTGCTACTTCAAATTGCAGAGCATAGCATGTAAGGTGACATAATTCCTCAGGACAGTAGCAAATTTCCTTTTCAAGAATGCTACATAAATGGTTGCCCTTGAATACACATTTTTATATAGACTTCTGTTTCAATTTGTAAAATACAAGATTTAGATTGTTTCTACATGATACCAATGAAATGGCCAAGTAATCCAGGTATAAGGTAAATGCTTAAATTATGTGTCAAAGTAGACTTGACTCTTTTTGACAATCTATTACTTCTGTCCATAACTGATGGACAGCCTGTTTGCTCCATCAGTATTCTTTCAATCACAACAGAAAATAAGGAAACGTTCTCAGCACATTGAGTGGGCCCGGTGAGATGAACTTTTAGAAGGCTATAACAGGTATAAAGAATGGGCCAGCATAGATATGTTATGCTTTGAATCATGAGAAGGAATTCCCTCATTCTCTGAATATGTCATGTCAATCAGCTAGTCAACATATGATTATTATCTATGCCAGGCACTCTCAAATGAGACAAAATTATGTGAATTCCTGAGACCAATTATTGAAGCCAGCCCTCCAGTTAAAGACTCTTCTTGAAGATTATGACATCTGTAGAGATACTGAGCAAACAAATAAGACCTGTTTGATGAGTGAATGATCTTTCATAATAGGCTATGGACTTTATTTTACAACCAGTTAATGCATCGAGTTGCTTTACTTTTTGATACTGCCTTGGATGACATATGTATGTGTGTGTGTGTGTGTGTGTGTGTGTGTGTGTTTTCCTACTGAGTTAATTTTATATTTTCACATGAAAGTGAAAAAGTACAATACCACTTTCCAGGGACAGACCAGTGTGTTGAAAGAACTGTTGATTTATTTGTTTGTTTGTTTCCATGTTTGTATCTCTAGCACCAACTGTAGCACTGTTTTACATATGTTGTTGTTGTTTTTGTTGTTCAGTTGTTTAAGTTGTGTACAGCTCTTCATGACCCTATTTGGGGTTTTCTTAGCAGAGATCCTAGAGTGGCTTTCCATTTTTTTTTATCCAGTTCATTTTATACCTGATGAAAATGAGGCAAACAGAGTTAAGTGACTTGCTCAGGGTCACATGGCTAGTGAGTGTCTGAGACCACATTTGAACTCAGGTAGATGAGTTTTCCTGATTCTAAGCCCAATGATCTATCCACTGCATCACTAAGCTACTCTGTGTTTTACATACAGTAATCACTTAAATGTTGAATTGAATAATGACAGACATAGCTTAAAAAAAAGGTAGCTTGGGTCCACTCTGAGAAGTGTCATCAGATCGTATACTCATGAATCAATGATTTAGATTTGGAAGGGACTTCAGAGATGATCTAGGGTGAGGCCAATCCCCTAATTTTACATATTAAAGACAGACGCTCCTCCCAAAATTAATTAACTTGAATAATATCACATCCATTACTACCAGATGAGAGTCTAATAATAGGTCTTCTCCTGTCAAATGTAGAATTTTCTCCTTGTGTCTGCCTTTCTCTTGAAGAATAGGAAATGAAGTGTGTTTTTAATGTTCATACTTGCTTGGAGCCTCAGTTGATTGAGTGATACATGTCGTCATTTTCAAATTCCCTTTGGAAGTACGCAGATTCTGGGCTCTAAAATAGGACAGAATCTGACCTCCTTGTCCAAACGCAGACACAGCAAACAAGCTCCTAATGTGATCTCAAAAAGAGTTAGCAGCTGATATCCATGAGAACAAACAGGAAAATATGAAAGAGCAGTAGATCACCAGGTCATAGCTGTTACAGACATGCACGGTTTCCTAGACTCTTGGTTCTTTACTCCCACATGCTGCACAGTGAATGGCACCAAAAAAATCAGCCAATTTGACATCTGTACAAATGATTTCTTCTAGGAGAAATACTGTCCTTTTCAGAGAACATTTCCTTGTAACATGAGTTTGCTGGTGTCTGCTCCTGCTGGCTTATGAGAGCTGATTGTTCAAATTTCAATTTGAAAAATTACAAAGCAGAAATTGGCAAACTCTATAAACCCAGGCTTGATTTATTTTTGTCAGTTTTCTAGAATAAAGAAATTTATAGGAACAGATAAATAATATAATTTTTCTAGCTTCTTATTAGCACTAAATTTATGATGGTCAGGCTGTGTCCTATGGAATGATGGCCTTTGGTCCATTTGAGTATCATCTCTTTTCAGGTTGGGGTGTCAGGGACAGATATGTACCTAAGCCAGATCGATGGATTGAAGTTTCTGGGATGTAACAATTACTAAATCCAGAGTCACTAATCCTGCTGTCTTATTTACCCATTTATCAGGGTCCAAAGAATAACTAACCCCTTTGGGGCAATATATTACTAATGCCAACTGTGTCCAACTCCTATTTTGCTAGAAGAAGGTTTATAAGATTCATCACTTTCAGGTTTGTTCTTCCAAGTTACAGGAGTCTGAGAGGAATGGACAAGTTTTCCTTAGAAGTTGGAGGTGGGAAGAAATTGAAATGTTACATTCTATGACACACATTTTTGTCTTTTTTGTTTATTTTAGAATTTAATATACTCTTGTTTATTTAATGTAATTGTATTATTTAATTATGACCTTGAGGTCTGAGTGGATACTAACAATCTGGATCTACTGGAAGGGATGGTCAATATATGGGGCAATATGACCTGATAAATGATGAATAACGCTAGATACAGAGATTGTGGGATAATAGACTAACCTCCAGTGACTCAGAATTAAGGTAATTTTGTCAGGTCTCATGGGGAACATGGACCTATTATATTTATGTGGAGTGTTCTATCAATTGCTGAAGATAAGATCTTCAGATAAACTAAATTGATTATAAGCCTCTGAAGTGCAGGTGGAATGTATTGTAACTTTCATAATACACTACTACAATGACTTTCACGGAGAGGGTTCTTACATAATGCTTTTTGTGTGAAATAATGTTTATCTCTATGTTAGAAAGAGAACCCTAATTGTTATGGCTACTAAAGAAAGGCAGGTTTTGTTTCATCTTATACAACAAAGGAAATAAATATTTCAGAGAGAGATTTTAGTTCTCTTTGCCAAAAGGTGAACTGGATGGAAAACTTTAGATTGGAGGGGAGTATTCACCGGGATTTCATGCAGACAAGTGTCATCAAGTTTTTATATAACTTTATTCCTACTCTCCTGGCTTTTGCTTTGTGATAAAGGAAAAACAGAGTTCCAAAGAGAAAAAAGCTTATGAAAGAAGAGAGTCCTTTGAATGATTCTCTAAATTGAGAGGCAGTCTATATAGTAGGAACATGAGGAAAAGATCAAAAACTGTGGCAGGAGAAATCCTCTGGATTCAAGGACTCACATAATTTCAAGTCGACAAACATTTCTTAAACACCTACTATGTATACTGCACTGTTAGCTGCTAGAGAAAGTACGAAGTTCAGGTAATAATACATAGTCATTGCCTTAATGCATGAGATATGGAGTTCAATATGGCAAGTCACAACTTCATTGGGCAAAAATTTTCCATCCATAAAAGGAGAAGACCAGATTTCTGAGGTCCCTTCCAGATCTATCTTGAAGATGCTATGCTCCTGTGATCATGCTGCTCCTACACCTGGATATCCATCCCTCCTGCTTTCTTTGCCTGTTAAACTCCTACTCTAGAATTACCCAGGTGCAATGATTCCCTGATACCCTATTAACAGCAATCTTGGACTTTTCATAGCCTGCCATTTTTTACCACTTCAATATACTTAGGATAATTCTGCTTGTAATTATTGCTGTCAATCTGTTCATCTAAGAACACTGAAGAACAAATCTATATCAGAGTGTTGTATCAGGACATGGGCTTTAGTGGACATGTGCTCATGGCCATATAAAGGTTGGGGTAGGAGATAGGGTCAATTGCCTTTCTATTACCCTTCATGATAAGTAGCTCAAAACAGTCATTAAGCAATACACAGGAGAAAAGAGAGAAATGGATGTGGGAGGGAAAAAATAACTCACTTTTAAAGATCATTTGACTCGTCAATTCTCTCAGATCATGGGTCTTGCTTCATCATCTTCAAAGTGACAACCTCCACCTCAATATTGAGTCATCTATACGGCTGGCTGGAAGTAGCCAAAGGTTTCTTTGTTCCCAAGAATGAAATAAAGGCTAGAAGGACAGAACTGTGCATGTTCTATTCAAACCTTGGTTACATATTTGATCATTGAATAATCACTCGAATGTCTGCTATGTCCTAAATGTTGCACTAGCTAATAAAGATAAAAATACAGAAATGCGATAGTGCCTTAATTCTTTGTCCAATGTATTTTGTAACTATAGCATCCAGCCCTGTACTTACATACATGATGCTTAATGAATGTTCTTAAACTGAATAAGCAAGATGCTAGGCAGAAATAAAGAAACAGTTAAATGAGTGCATGAATACATAAATAAATGAATGAAATTAATTGTTTGATTATTTAATTAAAAACTAGTGCTTCCATCATTTACAAATCTACATTTAAAGGAGGGAAAATAATTTGATATGATGCAGGCAAGATTCCCAGCAGGATTCATGTGACAGCAGAGTTTGTATAAAAAATACCAAGTCTAAATATAAGCAAGATCATGCCTTGAGTGTGATTTGTTTTCCAACAGTTTCTAATTTTTGCCCATTGAGATTATTTAAATTCTAACTTTCAAGTCCAAGATTTCTGAGTACTGAAAGGATGTTTCAGGATGTTTGCTCAGAGGCCGGACAGGAAGACACATGGGGCCAGAAGCAAGATAAGGCATTTTTAGACTTTAGGAAAGGTCTTAAAATTGTATTCAATGTTGGAATTGTACCCCTTTTATATTGAGATTTTAGTCCTTCACCGCAACTCGTGCAACTTTTAATGAAAGCATTGGCTGGGTTCAAATCTCGCCTTTGGCATTTGCTAGCTATATAACCTTAAGCTAATCACTTATTCTCATCAGCACTAATCAGTCGGTCAGTCAGTCAGTCAGCCAAATATTTACTAAGCACCTACTGTGTGCCAGGGACTGTGCTAAGAATTTACCATGCGAACACAAACGATATGATAGTCCCTAACTCTCAAGTAGCTTACAGTCTAGTGGAACAAGACAAGACACAAAAAGAAACTAAAAGCGATTGGTACATGCTAAGAAAGTATGGGGAAGGCATAGTGGAAAAGCCAGAGAAATTCCAAAGTAGTTTATTCAGGTGAGAAATGCAAAGTTCTGAGCATGGGTCCTTCCTTAAATGGAGGTTTTGTAGTTCATGGCTCTACTCTTCGATCAGAGAGACAGATGGTGGTAATATAGTGGAGTCTTGAGACTGATGGGATCTTGCAGGATGATGAAGTTTTTAGAATAATGAGCTTCCTGGGGTACAGTGAAAAATCGAATGAATCCCATAGTAGTGCAACCAGGTGAGAAATGCAAATTCTTCTTCTGTAAAATGAGGAGATTGGAATACTAGATAATCTCTGATATCACTCAATGTTAACTTTAGATCTATGGTCTTATGGTTCTATATCATAAACATAAGTGCTTATTTTCCATGAAAGGTACAAGTTTCTGACCTTAAGAATATGCTCATTTTTTAAAAAAAACAATATTGTAAAAGGTCTTTAATTATGTCCCCTGCATATTGAACCCCTAGGGACTGGTTAATTTGCCTGCCTTTGAACTGGTCTGCTTGAAGAAGCCATTGAGATTTATAAGTAAAAGGGAATGAGAGAGAAGGCAGAGAGAGGGAGAGAAGGGAGGGAGAGAGAAGGTGGAGGGGGAGTGCAGAGAGATAGAGACAGACAGACAGACAGACAGACAGACAGAGACAGCGACAGAGATGGAGAGCACATATCTATTTTAATTGAGTTTTGAAACAATCAATAACCATCTACCTAGATATTATCTAATATAACATTATCTCATATGATTCTAGACATTCACGAAGTAGATACTAATGTTATCATTGCTCCTATCTTATAATTGAGAAAACTGAAACTCAGAAAAGTAATGAGACATCTATTGTTAAATAGCTAAAAGAAAAAAAATATATATATATATATATATATATATTATTCCTGTAATGTTGCAGGACTCTAACTCATGAATCCATCTCAAAGTAATAACAGATTTTAGGTTACCTCAGGGCAATAAAAAGGCACTATTTACACCTGAGTAATGACTTAAAAGACAATATTAAGGACATAAAGAATTGGAAAGGGAGTGGGTGAGGTATATAATAAAATTGAAGGCTAATGTGGATATTAGATTACTAATATCTGACTCAAGGCAGTCTAAGTACTTCATTGGTATTTATAAAATCTTAAAAGAGCCAGATGAAGGCCATCAGCATTTTGAGTTTGATTATGTATGAGTTCATACATGTGCGTGTGTACATTTACATAACACACACATACACGCACATCAGTAACTAAAACATGTTGGATAAGAATTGTAAAATGAGAAGGCATAGAGTGGCTATAACCTATATGGTTAAGAGAACCATAGTGATGAGATTATACAGCCCTCAAAATAAGAAATTAATTAAATTGAAATTTCAGGTAATTATATGATGACACATAGGAACATTGAACCTGTTCTTTCATTAGTCTAGAGAACTGCTGGGTGAGTATCTCTATTTGCCAATACAGAATTGCAACTTTTTGGCATTTTATGTTCTTAGAGAGTTGCCTAGAAAAGTCAGTATATGTAAATGGCAAGACTGGAACCCATGTCCTCTTGTTTTAAAGTCCAGTCTAGCCACTAAACTATATATGCACACACACACACACACACATAAACATATATATATATATATGTATATCTCATATGAGACAAATACATAAATATAAATTCTTTTATGAATAAATATATAAAATCTGAGGTTTTACAATTAAGAAATAAAGGTTACATGTCTTACTTGCCAACTGTGTTTATGAAGGCATTCGGATAGAATCGAAGTATTTACAATCACTTTATCCTCTGAGCCTAGTCCACTTGCCCAACTGTGTTTGATAAATATTGACTGCCATTGTTCCTTAGTAGTTGATGAATCAATCCACTGGAGAATGTTTGATGGTAGAATTTCAGATTAACTATAGAATCAAAGTTGTAAGCTTATCATGATAAATGATTTTTTTTCATTCATGCCTTCTTTTTTCTAGATTAAATTAAACCAAAACAAAACTAAATCCTTCCAAGACAGGAAGGTGTAGTCAATCCTCCTATTTCTAGGACAGGGCTGGGATTCAGACAATCTTGTGGCCATGGGAATTGTGAGATTTGCTAAGTCACTCATTAACACCATGACATTCAATTCCCTCTGTTTCTTCTCAGTTATATTCCACTCCAATATCCATTCACAGTGAATGAATTGTCAGTTTTAGAAAAAAAAAGTACAATAGATAGTATAATAACAAGTATAAATTTCTGACATCATTCAAATATGATGAACTACATGACATGTTTTCTTTCCTGAAGTTGAAAGAGTCCAACTACTTAGGAGCCAAAGCTTCCTACTATATATATTTTTTAGTGGTAGATGATGCCCATTGAGAACACACCTCATGAAGAGCAGAAGAATATATTGTTTAGTATCTGCATTGAGATTTAAGGAATACAAACTAAGGAAAACAGATTAGAGAATTTTTTTTACATAATTGGTATGCTTACATAAATGCTAGAATAGATTTAATTGCAACAAATTATGCTTTTCCAATGCTTCCTTTAAAATCTCTTGCTTCCAAAACTTCCTTGAAAAACTTAGTGTATTCTCTTTTCTCTTTATAATGTTTTAAAATGGTCATATATAGACTTCCAAACTTGCATTTCAAAGAGCCTTTTAGACATCTTGAATTCAATATCCATTAGACATCCTAAACTCAATAGTCCAAAACAGAATTCATTATCTTATTCCCTAAAACCTCTGTCCCTTCTACCTTCCCTTTTACTGTAGAACCCAATATCATCCTTCCAGTCCTTCAGGCTTGCAGTCTAGGAGCAGTGCTGGACTCCTCACTATCCAATCTGTTGAAAATGCTATTCAATTTTGCCTTTGCAATATCTCTTGAATATGCTTGTTCTCTTCTCTGACAATGCCGCCACTCTGATACAGACCCTCATCACCTCAAGCCTAGATTATTATAATAGTCTGTTGTTGGGTCTGCCTGCCTCAAGTTTCTCCACACTGCAGTCCAAATGCCACTTAGCCACTAAAGTGATTTTCCTAAAACACAGGTCCCCTACTCAAACTCCATGGCTCCCTGCAACCTCCTAGGTCAAATATAAAATGCTCTGTTTGGCATTCAAAGCCCTTCATAATCTTGCTCCTACTCCCTACCTTTCTAGTCTTCTTATGCCTTACTCCTCAATCCAATGACACTGGCCTCTTGGCTATTCCATGAACAAGACACTTTTTTCTCAACTCTAAGCATTTTTTTTCTGGCTGTCCACCATGCCAAGAACATTCTCCTTCCTCTGCTCAGACTATAGAACTCCTTGACTTTAACTTTAACTTCCAATTAAAATCCCATTCTAGTACCTTTACTAGGTTAATTATTTCCTATTTATACTGTATATAGCTTAGTTTTACTTACATGGTCTCTTCCCCATTAGATTGCAAGCTCCTCAAGGGCAGGGTAGTCTTCTCATATCCTCTACACTCAATACAATTCCTGGCACATAGTAGATGTTTAATAACTATTTATTGGTTGATTTATTGGTGGAGACCTTAGGTAAAAGACATGTCTTCAGAGTTGTATTCAATGTTCAGGAAAAAAGAAGCTTCCACAGTTGGTCAGAAATGCAGAAAAAAGTTAAATTATAAAGTTCGACAAAATTTTAAAATTCTATTATAAAATATGTTATTATAGAACAGTATCATGGTTCCTCATAGTTCACAAAAATGCAAGATCATACCTGATAAGTCAGGATATTGTCATTCCTCAGCCTGTTTGACTTCTCCTCTGGACTGAGAGTAGGGGTGACTAGGAGTACATCCTTTATACTGACTTCCTATAATCACAAAGAATGTTTGTGATAGTTTATACAGCCAAGCTACTGATGAGCTTATAAAAATGCTGAGGCTTCAAGGACACCCTAAAGTGATGATTTACCTCAACAGGAAAGTTCTTTACCTTCAGGAGGCTGATTTATTTGCATCACAAGGGGGTTCATCAGAGAATCAGAGTTTTATCTGAAACTACTCTTGGGGGAAAAAAATCAACAAGATAAAGTTTAGGTGGTAGTGTTTTCCTTCCTTTCTAAATGATGATTATGTTTGGGGACTCTTTAAATAACATGAAAGGCCAGAAATTGAAAATAACACTCCAGGTTTATGTGAAACTGAGTATCTAATATACATAATTGTGGTTTTGTCACTTGTTATTGCTGGAAAAGCAACATGCATAACATGCCCATATTAAAACATATGATCACATTTCAATGTAGAAGACCAATTTTTTTTTTCTTAGATCTGAAAAAATCATACATTCCTTGTATATTGAATGAACTTTTGTGGATAAATAAACAAAAAAGATAACCAAAACCAATATTGTATTTAATTCATGCCTGACAGAGTGAGCTAGAAAAGCAACAATTATTAGAGTATTTCAATGTATTAAAGAAAAAAAGTTAACTAAAGAAAAAAGGAGCTTATAGACAATATACTTTGCGAATTTAAATATAAATCTGTGAGTAAATTATAGATTCTTTCCATTTGAAGAAATTAGAAGAACAACTTATCTTACTAATCCAACACTATCAAAATAACATCAGCATCAGAAAAGAATTTTTCTCTAATGGAATCCTACTTCTATGTTCATAGTAATGGAATTGCCCATACATACATAGACACATATACATATATGTGTGTATATACATATATACATGTGTGTATATATATATGTATATATATATTACCAACAGATTTACATATTGTCTTACCTAAGTGAATTATATGAAGGCATGTGCAGTTTCTGTTATGTCTTTCTAGCAGTTCTTGGCACATAATATTTAATAAATATTACATTGATTGATTAAATGGTACTATGTAAAAGACAGTGGTTTTCAATAATAGGTCTCTTTATTACAAATTTACAGAATCACTGAATCTCAGAAGGTAGAAGAAGCCTCAGAGGTCATTTAATGAAATCCATGAATACAAAGAATTCTTCCCTACAATATCTCTGATAAATGAATGTGTAAGCCTTTGCTTGAAAATTTCTAGTAAGGAAGAAGCTACTACCTCCTGGGCATGTAACTTTTTGACAATTGTCAGGCATTTTCCCCCTTATATCAAGTAGTGGGCCTGGTCACTTTAACTTCTACCATTGATCTTAATTCTGCCCTTTGGGACTATGAATAACAAAGCTAATCCCTTTTCCACATGACAGCTCTTTAAATATTTGCAGATTGCAATCATGTCCCTCCTCAGCTCATTCTGAGACTCCTGACACTAGTCTTACGAGATTGTCACTCTTTAGAATTCATTCTTCCTAACCTTCTCTGACTTCTATCTTCTACACGCTTTTTTTTTTAAAGTTGGTCAAAGGATTGATTAACTGGTCCATAAAATATCCAATGTTATTGATCCCTTTTGCTGATATTGTTAGCTGGACTTTTGATCACTTCACAATTCACCAGAAAATTGATTTCTTATTCAAAACTGATGGAATTTACTGGCTTCTTTTTATAATTTATATGTCAACTGGAGGGAAATTGTATCTAACTTAAAGCCTTTAAAGAGGATGCAGATGATTCCCCACTTCCATTGTTTGCTGCTAATATTATTTTGATCCCCTGTGTTTTACATTGACATCGACCACTGTTGGTCAGTCTCCTGTATTGAAAACAATGTGCTCTCTTCAACTCTGCCTCTTACAATCCCTAGCCTCTTTCAGAAATCAATGCTCATATTACCCAGTATATGAGGTTTTTTTATCTTCCTAACTGCTACCTCTACATCCAAGGAATTTTAAAAATATATTTTATATATAACATGTATCTATGTATGAGTAGAAGCATTTTTTTTCTCCTAATTGGATGTAAGTTCCAGTAGCAACATTTCTGCCAGCAGCTGTTGTGGGTTATAAGACCCAACAAGACCAGCAACCAGAGCTGCCAGCATAGGTTCTTTTGATCTGCTTTACTAAGGAAAGTAACTTTAAGGGGTTAACAATCTCACTTTAATCACACATACAAATATAACTCAGTTCAGGAGGAAAAGCCAGCACCCCGAACTTCAGAGTAAAAACAAACAGAAATTACAAACATCAATAGACAGACCTTGTCTGATTCAAATCACAATTCATAGTTACCAGAGAATCATCAACATCTATCTGGGTTACAAAGCAGGGGGGCAGTTACAGCTTGCCCAGAGTCTCAACACTCCTTTCATGAGTGTGCTCCAAAAGTCAGACACCAACCTTGGATCTTATATACTCATCTCAGGGCCCTGGTGCACTGGGTTACCTCAGTGCTGAGAGGAACAGTAAAAAATCCCATTTTTCCATCCATTGCATTTGAAAGGGAAGGCTCATCAAAGGTACTTAATTACCTCAGTATTCCAATGGAGAAGACAAGACAAAGTCTTGCCCTGATTACCATTACATTGTCTTAGTGCTGAGAAATACTCCAAGACAAAAAGATCCCATTTTATCTGCCCCATTCAAACAAAGGCCAGAATCATTAAAGGCACTTAAGAGAAGAACAGGAAAAAGTTCCGCCTTAATTACTGATACAGGTCCTTGAGAACAAGGAATGTTTCATTCTTATCTCTGTATCTCCAGGGACTAGAAAGGTACTTGGTACATAGTTGCCTATTAAATGCATGTTATTAATTCATCTTGCTTCCTTCATTGGTGGCAAAAATCTTCCAGTCTCCTCATTGTCTTGACTCCTGGATTATTATTTCTGGAAACTCAAGCTACAATGCTTCAATTATCTCCCTACTCTTGAGCTAACTTCTCCTTGCCAATTGCCCTGACTCTAGACTCGTAGCCTCTCACTTCTACCCCCAACCATCTCCCAGTTTTAGAAGCAGGATCAATTATTTAATCAATTTGGCCATTGTTCATGGATTGGCTGTGTTAAACTACTTCCCAATGTCCTTATTCACCATCTTTGTAATTGTACAAATCAAAGTGTCCCTCACAGGAAACCATTCCTCTTTATGTGTTGTCTCTTCTATTACCACGTGCCCCAAAATAAGATGAAATCTAATTTCTCGTAAAAATATGGTTATGGCATTTTGTGATGATTACAATGAGCAGAGATAAACATGCCAAATCATTGTGGTTTTTGTAGAACCCTCTGATTAGAGGATAAAAAGTCAAGGAATTCTACAAACAAGAGCATTATGATTTTTTTTTCCAGGAAGAATAGTTTGCATGAGACCCAGCTAAACCATATCATTAAAAATAAGGCAACAAATAGAAATGAAATAATGCAGATCTGTCAGTATTTTTAAAGATTTTATTCTCAGCAGTGAAAGGCAATATTTCACCATGAAGAAAATGTATTGCTAGAATATTGCCGACCAAATAGGGAGATTCTGGAGTGACACTGTTACTTATGGACAGCAACCACGGGAGGTGGACAGATGTCAGTGGAGAATGACATAGTTCCATCTCTTGCCCTTAGTGTCCGAAACACCACAGGAAGGTATGTAGCTTGAAAATGCAAACAATTGTATATTTATACCTGAAGCTCCAAGATACTCAGGGCTCAAAATTATACAGAATTTTAGACTAAGCTGAAGTGGCACTAACACAAGATGCCCCATCATCCATGGGACAATGCAGTATGATAGTCTAGAACATTGAAATCATGGTGTTTTCTGAGTTGCCTGATAAGGAATAGGGGCCAGGGACCCAAGAAGCTTAACTCTGTGCTGCAGAAAACAAATGGCTGGTGTTGGCATAAGGAATAGTAAGCAATCTCCAAGTTAGTTGTGTCTTATTATACATGAATCCTAGAAAGTAGGACTATTAGGCAAACTATTTTTTCACTAGCTCACAACTTCTTGTCAGAAAGTCTTGAGTGTGAATCCCATCTGTGAGACTTACTACTTCAGGAACCCTCGACAAATTTAATATCATCACAGCAGATCTCAAGTGGGGTTGACAGGGAGGTAGAATATGGGAAGGGGTGTGATGAGTTGTGCAAACCTTGAAGTGAAATAGACAGTAAATGTGAGGTCTTTTACGACACTGTTTGGACTTTGCCACCCTAGTATCAAATTCAATATGTGGGGAAAAAAAGTGGTAATGTCACATAAGCCAAAAGAATCTAGAAAATCTATCACTAATGTAGTCAAATAATCATAATACAGAAAATATTCCCCAAACTAGTCAAAATGATACCTTGATAACTGGTGACTTTAGTACTAAGTCAACTCAACAATCATTTATTAAATACCTACTATCCTCCAGGCATTGTGCAAAATGCTAGGAATAAAAAAAAAGTAAAAAAAAACATAGTCCCTGCCCTCAAAAAGCTAATACTCTAATTGGGGAAGGGGAAAAACATGCAAACAATTGATAATAACTAATAGCTAGCATTTATATAACATTTTCCATATGCCAAACACTGTACTAAATACTATACAATTATTATCACATTTGATCCTCACAATAACCTTGGGAAATAGGTGGTATTGTTTTACACATTTTATAGATGAGGAAACAAAGGCAAACAGAAGCTAGGTGCCATTCAGAGGCTCATAGACTTTGTAAATGTCCAAGACTGGATTTGAATTCACATCTAGCTGACATGAGTCCCAGCACTCTATGCACTACACCACCACTACAAAGCTTATGTACAAATTTTGTACAAACAAGATACATACAAGATAACTGAAGACGATCAAAGGAAGGAAGGCACAAAGATCAGGAAAATTTTCTTTGGAAGGTGGGATTTTAGGCAGTGTCAGAAGATGGAATGTCTTGTTCAAGGAACAACAAAGAGGCCAAGGTGACCAAATCATAAAGTACAGGGAAGGGATTAAAGGGTTCTAGACAAATTTGTTGACAATTGCCTTGGAAATTATGGAACAGAATCAAGAAATAAGAGGCAAAGAGTTTGTAAAATGCTTAGATTTGTCTCCTCACAGAATGAATACTTTTTTATAGGATGTGAGTTGGAATTCACTAGGCATGAGGAGCACCGATCAATATTCCACAAATTGAAAAGAATATATTTTATCAAACGGGAAATAGCTTTTAAAAAAAATAAGACTTGTTTCAGTCTCAGCTATTTATATACAGCCTCATCATTACTTGGTTAGAGCAAAGGTTAAAATTAATATTAAACTAGGAAATAAATGAAAAAGATAAGAAATGAATTACAATTATATCTCCAACTTGAACTGTATAAACAAGCTACTAGCACAGAATAAAAGACATTAAATTGAGAACCATTTTTTTTTACTTTTGAACATCTATTTTTTTAAAACCTTGAGTTCCAAATTCTCTCCCCTCTTCCCTTCCCATCCACCCTCCCTAAGAAGTCAAGCAATTCAACATGAGCCACATGCATATCATTATGTGTAACCCTTCCACA
>CM053623.1:260073127-260088550 GCA_028646595.1 Phalanger gymnotis | reverse complement strand
ATTTTCTTCAGTGGTCTTTTGGACCTCTAACCATTTGGCTAATTTTGCCTTTCAAGGCATTCGTCTCCTCGTTGGCTTTTTGGAGCTCTTTTGCCATTTGAGTTAGTCTATTTTTTAAGGTGTTATTTTCTTCAGTATACTTTTCAGTATTTTTTTTTTGAGTCTCTTTGAGCAATTAATTGACTTGTTTTTCATGGTTTTCTCTCATCCTTCTCATTTCTCTTCCCAATTTTTCCTCTACTTCTCTAACTTGCTTTTCTAAATCCTTTTTGAGTTCTTCCATGGCCTGAGACCAGTTCATGTTTTTCTTGGAGGTTTTTGTTGTAGGCTCTATGACTTTGTTGACTTCTTCTGACTGTATGTTTTGGTCTTCTTTGTCACCAAAGAAGGATTCTAGAGTCTGAGACTGAATCTGGGTGTGTTTTCGCCATCTGGCCATGTTTCCAGCCAACTTACTTGATCCTTGAGTTTTTCAGCGAGGTATGACTGCTTGTAGATTGAAGAGTTCTATGTTCCACTCTTGGGTAGATGCGCTGCCTCACCAGCACTCCTCCTTCCCCAAGAACCCCCTTTCAGGATTGGGTTTAAATCTTCAGCAGGCTCTTCACTCCTGCTCTGATCCACCACTTAATTCCCTCCACCAGGTAGGCCTGGGGCCAGAAGCAACTGCAGCCATAGTTCTAAAGCTGCCCCACCTTGGCTGCCCCAGGGGCGGTGGCCAAACCACAAACTCAGTCATGCAGCTTTTCCCACTAACCTTCTCTGTTGTCTGCTGTTTGTGGGTTGTGAGGTCTGGTAAATGCCACAGCTCAGTAACTCAGGATGCTAGGGCACTCTCCTGGTCTCATTGGTCCCTGGTCTGGTCGGCCCGTGCCGTGCACGCTGGGCTCTGCTCGGCTCAGCTCCGCTCCCCTCAGCTGGGAGCTGGGAGCTCCGTGTGGGACAGACCTTACCCAGAGACCATCCAGTCTGTCCTGGGCTGGAGCCCTGCTTCCCTCTGACACTTTGTGGGTTCTGCAGTTCTAGAATTGGTTCAGAGCCAATTTTTTATAGGTTTTTGGAGGGACTTGGTGGGGAGCTCACGCCAGTCACTGCTTTCCAGCCGCCATCTTGGCTCCACTCTCCCTATTCTTGGCTCCGCCCTCTGAACCATTTCTTAAAGAAATATAATCGGCACAAAAGTTGCTATAATGAGCACACTGAAAATTCCCAGAAATCACCCCATTTTACTAGCACTTCATCTTGCCTGGAAGGTAGATATGGCATTCAAGGTCTGTTCTAATTTACAGAACAAGATCATTTACAAATCAACATAAATGAGCATCATAGATGATAAGCAATATTGTTTCAAAAATAGCAAAAGGCTATAAAAGAGGAAAACCAGCCCAGAAAAGTTTTTGCAAATGAGACTTGAAGGATAGCAACTAAATAGGAAATTGAACAGGCATGCAGATGATTTTATAGTGATTAAATCTCATCAGTGACAATAATGGAGTCACACAATGTTTGGTCTCTGTCATTTCAGTGTCTAATGTACCTTAAATGGGAGTGAAAATATTATTTAAGAAGATAAGTGTGAATGAATGTATTCAATGAATGAAGTAAATGAATGAATGAATGAAAATGAATCAATAAATAAAAAAATTGTTATTAAGTACCAGAAACATGCTCAGCATTTGGAATAACAATCCATAGAAATATGTACAATTGACAATACAACATTGGAAGTATGACTTTCAAGAAATTAATAATAATAGCATGAATATGGTGCTTAAGGTTTGAACACATCATATATCTCAAAGAGTAAAGATAAATGTAAAAGCTCCTGGATAATAAAATTATCAAAACAAGATGATCAAGGAAATCACCTGATTTTTCTCATCTCTTTAAACATTGTTCTCATTGGGAATGGTGGGACACCCTTTTAATTCCTGGTGTTGGGGGTTATTGAAGTTAGTAAATATCTTGAATTTGGGAATGCTGAGCTGCAATAGTGCTGAAGCCTACTGTGTGTCCACACTAAGCTCAACACCACATTGATGAGTTACCAGAAGTGGAAGACTACCAGGCTGGCTAAGGAGAGGTGAATGAACCTAGGCTGGATAAAATGGAGCAGGTTAAAGGTTTTTTTTAAATTTTTTTTTCTGTGTCTGTGTGTCTGTGTGTGTGTGCCAGTCAGTATTTGTATCAAAACCATGACTGGCCATTGTACTTGTTGCCTCTTCAAAAAAGGAGGATCCAGTTTCAAAAACAAAATAAAAGAAGAAGCAAAATAAGGATGTCCATTGAAGCAAGGAAAGATCACTTGTAAAAGGTGATTATTAAGCTGAACTTTCAGGAAGTCTTAGGATTCTAACAGAGGTGAGGGGTGAATATATTCGGGGTGGGGGGACAAAAATTCAAAGGCATGGAGGTGGGAGATGAAATACTGTAGGGAAAAAGTAAGCATGAAATTAAATTAAACTGTCAGGAAGGGTTGTAGTATAGTGAGGCACAAAAAGTTTACACTTCATTTTCATAGCAAACTAGTAAAAATTGTTTAGATTGATTGATAACAAGAAAAGTATAGATTAACATCATATATATTGCAGTTTTTTGGTCTAAATTATTTTCTGCTTTTCACCTTGGATGGGAAAAACCATTGTTTATGAGTTAAACAACTTTCATTTATTTGTATCCAAAACACAGACAGAATTTTTTTTTTCATGGAGCATTAATGATCCATGCAGATGCAAAGGAGAGATGTGTACATGTGAAGTCAACCAAAAAATTCTGGAAGTGGGTCAGCGATGAAACTGAGTCAAAACTCTCCAAGAGCCACCTGATTGCATTGTTCCTCTGTAAGGTTCTGAGGTTCCTTGAATTCTTTTCAGTTCTGGCTTTACCTGTTGACTAGACTTTGGGGAAAAGACCCTTTTGATTAAATGAAGGACAATTTTCTGCTTTACAAGATCCCCAGTGAAGCTTTAAGTAATTAAAAGACAGTTAGCTGTCTAGTCATGAGCCCTGAGAACTGAGTGTTTTGGACAAGATTGGAGCAGTTTGCACACCTGACTGCCAGGTTCCCATGGAAAAGGGCACAGCTGTGAGCAGGAGGACACATGTTAGTGGCTTATTTGCTGTTATCTTGTTTTTACTAATTATTAAGGCACGAGAGTGAGAACACCTCCATCCCAATTAAATCCAATTAAAGCTGCAAAGTGATGAATTGCTATTTGGGTAGTCCATGTAAAGAAACTGTAAATTAGAGGAAAAGCACATGGCTAATAATTAAGAATCAGACAAAAAACGAAGTTAAGTATTTAAAGAAGCCTTGGATAAAATGAATTGGTATTTCAGCTTGGGAAAGTTAATTATAAGTTGAACAAAAGTAATTCTCTGCCTTTATAATCTCTCTTGGGTTAAACCTGTGAACACGTGTGTGTGTGTGTGTGTGTGTGTGTGTGTGTGTGTGTGTGTGTATTTGTGTAGGCGTACAAGATAGCATGGCAGAGAGAAGTTGAATGTGATACTTTTAATTTTGATTTCCGATAGTCATCAGTATGCTTTAGGCAGCCTACGTACCAGGGCTTCTCAACTTCAAAGAATACAAATTCAAGTCTAATTTGCACTTGAGAGAAGGCACATGAAGGGCTTCAGTCAATATAGTGGGGTTCATTGTATTTCTGCGTGAAGTATTTGATATACTCCTCTAGCAATTCAGTCACATAGCTCATTTGCATGAAGAGTTTTTCTTAAATGTCAGAAGTGAGAGATGACAATAAGTATTCACTTTGATTAACATGTTCAAAATGTTGCTTGACCTTAAGTGAAGATAGGCAATGGTAGCTCGCACTTCAAAAGTGAATGTGTGCCTTTAAAATTTGAAAGAGATGAGGGGGAAAACGCCATGCCGACATTTAGGATCAGTGTGCTTCACATAAGACATATAGACACGGCGCCAAAATACAGTTTGCCATTTCTCAAACCTTTTCTTACAATTCAACTGCCAAGATTTCTGATTCCAATGAAAATAGATGAGCATTTTTTGATCTGTCTTTGCCCTTTAGTGAATTCATAAGCTATCTTTGTTAGATGGTATTAGCTGAAGCAGGCAATTTGCTGCCAGTAAGTGAGCATAATGATTTTTAAAAGGGAATCATTTCATAATGAAGCATTCCTATCACTGTATTAAAATGCCTTATCCACTATTAAATACGTGCTATAATTATTGGTATGTTAAAAGAATTTTTTTTTGTTTGGGCTTTCACTCTGACAAACAAGGCAAAACTCGGGAAAAAAATAAAAGTTTATTAAAAATACATCAAGATATCATCGGGTTGATGGGTTGCTCACTAGACATCAGTAAGGGATTCAAGATGGAGCCAATTTTTATTGACAATGTTTATAATGAGATAAAGATAATTTGGATATACCCACATCATCAAAAAGGGATGGGTCATTGCGTCTCATCTCCTCCCCAATTTCTGTTTTATAAGAAATGACGGCTGGCTAACAGGTAGAGGATATGTGTTGGATAGCAGATAATACAGAAGTTGCAGACTGTACTTCTGCCGATAGACCCTCCCTCAACAGTCTTCCCCGATACTGATTTACAAGTACCAGGAAGACAAGGAGACAATAGGGGTGGCTACATAAATTTCAGTACATAGACCCAGCAGTTGATCTTGGTCTATCTGATGGGATAGTAGCCATGTAAAGAGTCCTGTCTGTTCCTTTTCAAAGGGTTCTCAAAGCAATGGATTTCTATGGGCAACAACTTATCATCAGCTAATATACAAGAATCCTGGGTTTCAGTGTTTTTGGTCTGAAACAGACAGATATTAATCTGAGGGCTGGTAATGAAATCCCAGATACTAACCAGCTGGGAATGTACATGTCTTTCTTAATCTTCTCCTTGAATTCTCTCAAACCTGTCTAGTGAGCAATGAAACATGAATATTGGCCTCTTCATCTCATTCTGTGACAAATCTATCTTTTGCTTTTTCCCAATGATATTTTGTTCTGATGACACACTCTATACTTCTGCATAATTCCTCTTTTGCTACTGCTCATACTTGACATGTACGTCTTCCTTGCCATTTGGATGATCCTCAGATTCTTCAGAGACCAAAGTGTTTTATAATTCATAGCCATGCAACATGAAACAAATGGGGTCACCTGCATTAAAATTGCATATACATTTTCATGCTGCTTTGCCTGGACTGACTATGGTTGTGCATTTATTTTACCAAATTTCCAAGTTGAACAAGTAATGCAGATGGGATAGTCACTGGATGAAAAACCAGAAGGTACTTTAAAGGCCATTGACTACAAGTTCACCATTTTTCAGGTTAGGAACTTGAAGTCCATCAAAGTTAAGTGACTTGTTCAAGGTCATACAGGTTTTTAGTGACAAACATAGGTTTTGAACCCAGTTTCTCTGCCTCCAGAACTAGAGCTTTACTACCATGTAGGTAAAGCATAAATCTTATATTCGTATGAGCAGGATAAAAGCCATCTAATCTCAAATTCCCCCTCCTATATGGTCGAGCACACATCTTTATTTTAGAATTTCCTACATACTTAATAACTCTTTAATTTCCATCTTCTGAAGCTTACTGGATCTAAATTTTCACTATCATTCCTAATTGAAGTCCTATGCCATCCAGTGGGGTACCTAGGTGGTACAGCAGATAGAGTGCCAGGCCTGGAGGCAGGAAGATTCTTCTGCCTGCATTAAAATCTGGCTTCAGACAATCACTGGCTTTGTGACCCTAGGTAAGTCATTTAATCCTGTTTATCTTAGTTCCTCACCAATAAAATGAACTGGAGAAGGAAATGGAAAATGAGTCCAGTAACTTTGCAAAAACAAAACAAAACAAAACAAAAAACCCAAACATATGAGGTTACAAAGAGTAGGGTACAGCTGAAATGACTGAATAACAAATGCCATCTGCTAAAATAGCAGAACAATAAGGTGTTCCCCTCCAAAAAGAAGGGAGAATTGGAATATTCTTCCATCTCCTAATCTTTCCACTTGTGGAAAAAAATTGAAATGGGTTTAGGGATATTAGAAGAAGAGTGAGTCCTTATTGTGTCTATAAATAATACGTTAACAATACCTTTAACACCAGATGATATAGCAGTTGCTTTTACCTGCTTCTGTTACAGTGAAGGTGATAAAGAAATCATGACTTGAAGTATTATTTTCAGTTGGCAAGTATGACATGTGAAAAAGAGTCTTTGAAAAATTATTTTTAGTGTAAAACTATATTATAAAGTTTCTCATTTAAAAAAATATAAATTTATATTAGGTTTGCAGTTTTACTTACATCAAATTCTGATTTTAATAGGGAAGAAGTCAAATACAATTTGTACCTAATTATATTTTAGAGAAAAACTACCTCAAAATGATTGGTAGTCATAATTAAGAAATTGAACTACCTTCAGATGACATTTTAGTTCTATTTTAAGGTCTTATTTACGATCTCCTACAAGATACTCTACTAGAAGATGAGTTCTTAACTTTTTGTTGTATCATGATTCCCTTTTGCAAGCAGAGGAAACCTATGGACACTTCTCAAAATAATGTTTCAAATGCACAAAACAAAATAAGAGACTAAAAAGGAAACCAATAATATTGAAACAATCATGTACATATTTTTTTTAAATTACTGGTCCCAGATTGAGAATTCCTTTTGGAAGATGCTTATTTTCCTTCCATATATTAAAACTTGGGCTTTCATAGAGAGCAGTCAATAGCACAGCTACCAGAAGCATTAGTTAAAATTAAATGACAAAATAATTATATGACAGATTTCATGGGGAAATATGAAATCCAGAAAGGTACTAGAAATCGCACATTTTTGTTCCTGATTTCAATACTTAAAAGTTTGTTACTGACTCTGACACATAAATATGGATTATGGTTTCTGAAAATCTTGAGATAAGTGTAGATTGAAATCAAATTAGTATTTGGGGATATTAGTCATATTGTTAGTCATGAAATAGAATAACTTAGGATTGATATAATTTTTGCAAATGACTTTTCCAATTTTAGTCTCCACTTGAATTTCAGATGTTGTGAATTTCAAATCAACTTCAAAATTTTAGTTCAAAATTGTTTAATCTGTGTGAAGAAGGTAGTGCTGCAATTGTCTCAAAATCAGTTTCATTGATTGGCTGGTTGGGGGAAAAATCATCCAGAGGTTTTAAGGTTTGAAAAAGTTGTCAACTGAAGAGTGACAAGCTGTAATCTCCAGGCAACCAACTTTCCTTGACAGCTTCAGCAGAAAGAAGAGGTCAGTGACTAATTACCCCAATTGTGTAGTAATTGACCCTGACAGCTGCCCACAACTGGGAGGAAGAATTGTTAGAAGAGGTACTGCCAATGGTTGGCAGGAAGTAGTCTTTAGCACAGTGCCTTGCACATGGTTGGCATAGAATCATAAATGATTAGAGGCAGAAGAAGCTGATGAATAGATGTTTCCTGAATGACTAAGTTACCTCACATTTAAATTTAAAGTCAACCCCCCATTGATTAAACAGAAAGCAGTCATTAGACATAGAGATTGAATTAAAGGGACATATTTGGTAGAAAGTGCATTAGAGTATACAGAAACTCTATCTACATAAGCTTCCATTTCAATATAAAGTTATATTCTGTCATACAGAATCATAGAAAATTGCCTGGGTAATTAATAAATTAAGTGACTTTCCCGTGACTGTCTGGAGTTAGGTAACAAAGACAGGATTTCAACCTCCAAATCTCCATGATGTCAAGACGGACCATTAATCTACATTGCCTCTCAATACTGCCTTGTATTCTTGTGTGTGTGTGTGTGTGTGTGTGTGTGTGTGTGTGTGTGTGTGTGTATGTGTATAACTGACATCTCAAAGCCCATTAGCATGGACTATGGGATTCTCTGTGAAGAGCCCTTTAGAGAGATGAGATCCTGATTGTCTGACTTCCGGCTTTAAGAGGGAAGATGCAAAGTTTCAAACTCTTTTTAGGTCTCTGAAGGGAAAGATTTTTGGAATAAAATGACTTGTAAAGGAACCAGTACCTCAATTATCTCCCTCTCTCCAGATTACTATACCAGAGCCTTTAGAGACTTTCACCTTGGGTGAAATCTACAGCTCTCTCTATTGAGTGAGCTGAAGTTTCTTAATCCCAATGGGAAAGTTCATTCACTTAGTATAGTATGTGATATCAACAGATAAACAGATAGATAGATAGAGACAGAAACATAGAGAAATAGAGATAGTGAAGATATATATACACATATATACATATGTGCATATAATCTGTTTTCAATTTGCATTTTAGATATATGAATTTATTTGCTATTCACTGCATGAGTTCATTGTGAAAGTAGAATTTCATGGAAAAAGAGTCATCTTAGATAAAAAGCATGAGGCACCCCTTCTTCATTGAAGAATAGTTGTCAAGATTTCAGCTTGAACCAAAAAAATATTTCCTCTAGACTAACAATATTTGGGTAGACAGATATAATTCTATCCTGGTATCTATTCCCTTTCTCTGTGGTGCTCAAAGTACCTCAACTTTGAGCCCCCTTTCTTCAGGAATCAAAGTCATCCTAGGAGAAGAGTTAGTGTAAAATGTGGTATGTGTGTATGTGTATATATGCATGACATATATATATATATATGCATAGATACAATACACATATGCATATGTGCATTGTGTATTTATACATACGTTATTTACCTTTAGCCATGATTTCATTGGCAAAAGGAACATCTGGGTGAGGAAAATTCTTCTACCAATCCCAGTTGGCAATTTATAGCTTACAGTGTGTTACCTAGAGAACTGAGAGCTTAACTTATTTGTGCGAGGTTACATATTTAGCATGTGTCAGAAACAGGATATTTATCACTTGAACCCAGGTCCTCCTAGCATTAAGGCTGGATTTCTATACATTATGACATGCTACCTCTCATATCTGTCCATTCATCCATCCATCCCTATGAACACCATGACATTTCTACACATCTATAAGATATCATAACTATACCTATATGTGCATGCATATGCACATGTGCTTCCAGATAAACACACACACCCACACCTATATATGTATACACATATATACATAAATATGAATGTTAAGGTTTATTCCTTGTGTAACACATTATATTATACATGTATCAGTATAAATATGTAAATGCACATTTATGTTGTATATACTTCTGTATGTGTGTGAGTGTGTATATAATGAATGTCTATGTATCTGTGTATTTCTCTGTATATGTAAATCGAGGGCTACCCCCAACATGCAGCATGTGTATATCGTTGTATATCTCAAAAGGAGGTAGAATAGACATCTCTAACCTTTTCTACTCCTACCTTTCTCCAAAGGTTTTCCTGCCTAGGGGGGAAACAGGAGTTTGAGACATGGCTTTCCTCACAGAGATGGAGGTATCAAGCCAGAATTAATCTTTTCCCCTAAATACCTTAAAATTATTATTCTAAAGGATGTCATTTTCAGGTTCAAGCTAACTTTTGATCACTATTTTATTGATGGTGGTATGGAGATCCTAAGATTAATATCTAAGATTTGACCTATTTTCCACCAAATACCAGTTCCAAAATGAGTGGACATAGTAGGTAGTCAAGAAGCCCATTTATCTGAGTAAAGGGAAAAAATAAACAACAACAAAAAACAGAGAAAGGATGCATAGGAAAATATATACCAGGCAATTCAGAATGAAGCTTTCCCATTAGAATTAAGAAAATCCACCTCAAAACAGAGAAACTCTTAGATCTCACAGAAGGAGTCTCTAGCATAGCAAACTGGAGACAATGACATGAAGGAGACTGGCAGCTCCTTTTCTTTTTGCCTTCTTCCCAGAGACTTTTCCTTCAGCACCCAGAAATGGATTGGCATAGTTCTATCACATACATGCACATATGTGTGTATATGCATACATATGTATATACACCCAGAGGTGTAATATGTTTTATATCCTCAAATAGAACTGAAGCTCCTTCAGAGTAGGCTGCACTCAACTCAGCATCTCTTTGTGGTCCAAAACATGAACATGATATGAAAGTGCTGGAAAGCACATAATGAGTATATTTTGAAATATTTATATACACACATATCTTCTATAAAATATTTTTCTATATTTTAATACCAGAAAATTTCATTTTCCATCATATGCAGGAATTGCCTATACCAAACCAAACTAATTATAATAATTATGAAAAGTCACATTGCATGAGTTAGTGAAGTCTCTAAGCCTTTGGTGAATGGTAATACACAAAGGGTACAGGTTATCAAATCTTTCCAAAAGCACTCAAGAGCCTTGCAATGAATTTATTCCCAGGACTATTCATGATAGATACTTCCTTTTTGTTTTTTTGATTCATTGTCATAAAATTTCAACAAAAAGTAATACAAATGTGAGTCAAATTATAGAGATGCCTGCACTATGAGCAGCATAGTTCTTCACCATGGGAGAAGATCCAATGAGATAGATATTTGTAAAGAGCTTAGTACAGTGCCTGGAACATAGTAGATGTTATTCTCTTCTCTCTTTCTCCATAGGAGGAGGGAAGATGACAGATTTGGAGCAGATGATAGTAGGATTAGAGTCTATTTACATTATCATAGGCACAGGCAAAAGACATCACTAGATGAACCTTATATCCAAAAGCAAATAGAAACTAGAACCTTAAGAGAAAGTTACTGCTAGAGTTTGTCAAAGAAGAATGTCAGGCATGATTTGTTGTATACCTTTGCCTTTTGGAGAACAAATTTATTTTTTTATCATGACTAAAAATCTTTTTTATTCTTTTAATTGTTTAAAATGATCAAGCATTTATTTTTATCTTACCTGAATCTGTCCCTTCACTGAATAATAAAAGAAAAACAATACTCTGTAACAAACATACATAATTGAGCAAAATAAATTCCCTTATTTGCCACGTTCAAAAAACATGTATCTGTCATTCTTCTTATTTGTTCCATCACCTTTCCATCAGGGGATGGGTAGCATTCTTCATCACCAGTCTTCTGGCATGATGGTTTATCATTTTTTTAATTCCATACCTTATTATTTAATATATTTTTTTTAATTTTCAGCATTGATTTCCACAAGATTTTGAGTTACAAATTTTCTCCCTAATTCTACCCTCCTCCCCACTCCAAGATGGCATATATTCTGATTGCCCTATTCCCCAGTCAGCCCTCCCTTCTGTCACCCCACTCCTGCCCCCCATCTCTTTTCACCTTACTTTCTTGTAAGGCAAGATGTTTCCCAGTTGCATGCAAAAACAGCTTTTTTTTTGAGCATCTGCTTTCAAAACTTCGAGTCCCAAATTCTCTCTCCTCTTCCCTCCCCACCCACTCTCCCTAAGAAGGCAAAACATTCAACATAGGCTACACACGTAACATAATGCAAAACACTCCCATAAATAGTCATGTTGTGAAAGAAGAACTATATTTCCCTCCATCCTAACCTGTCCCCCTTTATTCAATTTTCTCCTTTGACCTTGTCCCTTTTCAAAAGTGTTTGCTTTTGATTATTCCCCCTATCTGCCCTCCCTTCTATCACCCTCCCTTTTTTATCCCCTTCCCCTACCTTCCTGTGGGGTAAGATACCCAATTGAGTATGTAGGTTATTTGCTCCTCAAGTCAAATACGATGAGAGCAAGATTCACTCATTCCCCCTCACCTGCCCCCTCTTCCTTTCCAATGAACTGCTTTTTCTTGCCACTTTTATGTGAGATAATTTACCCTATTCTATCTCTCCCTTTCTCCCTCTCTCAACATATTCCTCTCTCATCCCTTAATTTGATTTATTTTTTAGATACCATCCCTTCATATTCAACTTACCCTGTGCCTGTGCCCCCCCACATATATATGTGTATATATATACATATATATACACATATGCATATACATATATATACACATATGCATATACATATATATACACATATGCATATACATATATGTGTGTGTGTATATATATATATATATATATATATTCCCTTCAACTACTCTAATACTGAGAAAGGTTTCATGAATTACATACATCATCGTTCATGTAGGAATGTAAACAAAACAGTTGCTAATAAGTCCCTTATGATTTCTCTTTCTTGTTTACCTTTTCATGCTTCTCTTGATTCTTGTGTTTAAAAGTCAGATTTTTTATTCAGCTCTGGTCTTTTCACTGAGAAAGCTTGAAAGTCCTCTATTTTGTTAAAAGTCCATATTTTGCCTTGGAGCATGATACTCAGTTTTGCTGGGTAGGTGATTCTTGGTTTTAATCCTAGCTCCATTGACCTCCGGAATATCGTATTCCAAGCCCTCCGATCTCTTAGTGTAGATGCTGCTAGATCTTGGGTTATTCTGATTGTGTTTCCACAATACTCAAGTTGTTTCTTTCTGGCTGCTTGTAGTATTTTCTCCTCGACCTAGGAATTTGATGACAATATTCCTAGGAGTTTTCTTTTTGAGATCTTTTTCAGGAGGTGATTGGTAGACTCTTTAAATTTCAATTTTACCCTCTGGCTCTAGAATATCAGGGCAATTCTTCTTGATAATTTCTTGAATGGTGATATCTAGGCTCTTTTTTTGATCATGGCTTTCAGGTAGTCCAATAATTTTTAAATTATCTCTCCTGGATCTATTCTCCAGGTCAGTGGTTTTTCCAATGAGATATTTCACATTGTCTTCCATTTTTTCATTCCTTTGGTTCTGTTTAATAATATCTTGATTACTCCTAAAGTCACTAGCTTCCCCTTGCTTCAATCTAATTTTTAAGGTAGCATTTTCTTCAGTGGTCTTTTGGACCTCCTTTTTCCATTTGGCTAATTTTGCCTTTCAAGGCATTCTTCTCATTGGCTTTTTAGAGCTCTTTTGCCAATTGTGTTAGTCTATTTTTAAGGTGTTATTTTCTTCAGTATTTTTTGAGTCTCTTTGAGCAAGTCATTGACTTGTTTTTCGTGGTTTCTTGCATCACTCTCATTTCTCTTCCCAATTTTTCCTCTACTTCTTTAACTTGCTTTTCCAAATCCTTTTTGAGTTCTTCTATGGCCTGAGCCCAATTCATATTTTTCTTGGAGGCTTTTGATGTAGGCTCTTTGACTTTGTTGACTTCTTCTGGCTGTATGTTTTGATCTTCTGTGTCACCAAAGAAAGATTCCAAAGTCTAAGTCTGAATCTGAGTCCATTTTTGCTGCCTGTTCATATTCCCAGCCAAGTACTTGACCCTTGAGCTTTTTGTTAGGGTATGACTACTTGTAGAGAGTACTTTGTCTCAAGCTTTAGGGTCTGCACTGCTGTTTCAGGAGCTACTTCTACATAGTAAACTCTGCCACAGCAGCACTCCTCCTCCCCCAAGAACCAGCATTCAGGACCACAATCCAGATCCAAGCAGGCTCTGCACTCCAGCCCTGATCTGCCACTTAATTCCTCCCACAGGGTAGGCCTGGGACTGGAAGCAACTGCTGCTTGGGGTCTGGAAGTAGCCCCAGAGCTGTACCACTTTTGTCACCCCCGGGGCTAGAGCACTCCTTACACTCCCATCCCGCAGTTTTTCCACTAGTATGCTGTTTTGCCTTTTATGTTTGTGGATTGAGAAGTCTGGCAACTGCCACAGCAAAATGATTCAGGGCCCTACCACTTGTTCTGCCTGGCTCCTTCTCTGGCTGGTCCCAGCTCCCAGCTCCATGTGATAGACCCTTCCCAGTGACCATCCAGGGTTTCTTGGCCTGGAGCTCTGCTTCCCTCTGCTATTTCATGGGTTTTGTAGCTCTAGAATTTGTTCAGAGCCATTTTTTACAGGTGTTTGGAGGGACCTGGGGGAGAGCTTAAGCAAGTCCCTGCTTTCCAGCTGCCATCTTGGCCCCACCCTCTGGGAGAACAAGTTTCAAAGAGTTCAGAATATGATTGCATGAATCCCAAGGCCTAAGGTTCGGTAAAGGCAAGTTGCCTTAAAAAGGTTGTGAGGCTCCTAAGATGAGGTGTGAAATATGCAAATACAAAGGATTCCACTGAAGAAGGAAAAGGAATCTTCTAATAGATTGACATGGCTGCACAGTGATTCATTAACCAATGCAGATCTCTTGAGAATATAAACAATGGCATGATCCTATATGAAAAATGTCAGGAACTCTTGAGTATAAAATGTGCTCAGTGCTGAATCTTGTGATGAATGCTAAAAGCAACAAAAATGGTTTGGATTACTATGTTTCAAGATAAAAAAGCAGCCAAAGAGAGGGTAGGACAGCTGCTTGGGGTACAATGAACTAGTATAATGAATGATGGGAAAACCACTCAACTCTTATTTTGTTTGTACTTTCTCAATTAAGCAGAATAAATTTGAAATTAGGAAAAAAAAACCATTAAAACAGAAATTGATTCAAATGAAGAAATGTCAAACTATGTCAACAATACTTATTTCTCTCCACCATTGGCAAACCTGGGTGAACTATCCCAGAACACACACACACAAACACACACACACACACACACACACACACACACACACACACGATCTAGAAAGATTATAATATGGATATCGGTAATTTCTGAAAAACTAAGGGAAAATGGTAGAATTATTTTGAGACTAGACACTTCTAGAGAAGATCTCAATTTAAAAAATGATAAGAAAGCAAATTTTAAAAATTTATTTGGAATTATAAGTATAATTTTAAAAAATAACATAGCAAAAAAATGAGAATTGCGTGTACAGAATAGTATCAAAAAAGAGAATGACACACAAAACTTTGAAAACTATGAATGATCATTCTGTATAGTTCACTCCTGCCAAGTACATTATAAGTTTAAATTCCAAAGTTAACTTATTTACTTGTGTTCCCTTCTGGCTTTCCTTTTATTTTCTACTGTGCTTTTCAAAAAATTCTTCAAGAATCATTTAATCTTCTTTCTTTCTTTCTTTCTTTCTTTCTTTCTTTCTTTCTTTCTTTCTTTCTTTCTTTCTTTCTTTCTTTCTTTCTTATCTATCTACTGTGCTCATAGCTTTCTTCCCCTTCTCAATCCAACCTACTTTTTCTCTGTAGGAAAAAAAAAAGCCGGAATGAAGGGGGCAGAGCCAAGATGGCAGCTGAAAAACAGGGACTACCGTGAGTTCCCCACCAAGTCCCTCGAAAAACCTATAAAAAATGGCTCTGAACCAATTCTAGAACTGCAGAACCGACAAAGTGGCAGAGGGAAGCGGGGCTCCAGCCCAGGACAGCCTGGATGGTCTCGGGGTAAGGTCTATCCCACACAGAGCTGGGAGCTGAGGGGAGCAGAGCTGAGCCGAGCAGAGCCCAGCGTGGGCAGCAAGGACCGACCGGACTGGGAGCCAGGCAGAGTGTGCCCTAGCGCCCTGAATCAGTGATCTGTGGCATTTACCAGACCTCTCAACACACAAACAGCAAAGACAACAGAGAAGGTTAGT
>CM053623.1:260057210-260072627 GCA_028646595.1 Phalanger gymnotis | reverse complement strand
CTGGGGCCAGAACCAACTGCAGCTGAATTTCTAAAGCTGCCCCGCCTCCGTTGCCTCAGGGGTGGAAGCCGAACCGCAAACTCTGTCCCATCCCGCAGCTTTTCCCACTAACCTTCTGTGTAGTCTTTGCTGTTTGTGGGTTGTGAGGTCTGGTAAATGCCACAGCTCAGTAATTCAGCATGCTAGGGCACTCTCCGCTCCACTCCTGGTCTCGTCGGTCTGCGGTCTGCCGCGCCACGCCGCGCGCACTGGGCTCTGCTTGGCTTAGCTCCGCTTCCCTCAGCTGGGGGCTGGGAGTTCCGTTCGGGACAGACCTTACTCCGAGACCATCCAGGCTGTCCTGGGCTGGAGCCCTGCTTCCCTCTGCCACTTTGTGGGTTCTGCAGTTCTAGAATTGGTTCAGAGCCATTTTTTTATAGGTTTTTGGATGGACTTGGTGGGGAGCTCATGCCAGTTACTGCTTTCCAGTCGCCATCTTGGTTCCGCCCCCTGTTTTTAATTTATTATGCAACTCTTTTTCATTTAATCTGTGAATTTTGCCTATTAACATTCAATATTGCAACTCTTTAAGTTATTTTTGCCTTCTACTAGATGTTGTTATATTGCTTTGAAAGGGAAAAAGGATGAGATATTTTCAGCCTGTTTTCTTGGACTCAACATAATCCTAGCCTCCTTCTTTACAAGCGGTCATGTCCTCTTCCCTTCTTCTTTTCTTTAAAACAGATCTAGATTTCGGAAAAAAAAACCTTGGAAAAACTTGCACGAATTGATGCAAAGTGAAGTGAACAGAACCAGGAGAACGTTGTATAGAATAATAGCAATATTGTATGATGAAGCATTGTGAATGACTTAGCTATTCTCAGCATTACAATGATCCAAGACAATTCCAAAGGAATAATGATGAAGCATACTATGGACCTCCAGAGAAACAACTGACCTTGTCTGTATAAAGACAGAAGCATGCTGCTCTTCCCTTTATTTTTTTATTTGAATATTCCTGTACCAAATGACTAATATGATAATATTTTACATGATTACATGTGCGTAAAATGTATCAGATTACTTACCATCTTAGGGAGGGGGCAAGAGAGGAAGGAAGGGATAAAATTAGGACAGAAACCTTTAAGAAAATGTTAAAAATTGTTTTAAGATATAATTGGGGGTGGAGATAAAATATATTAAATAAAAAAGATTTAGATCTCTAAATGTTGACTGAAAAAAATTTCTAGGCGACTATAAACTTTATGTTTTGAAGTATCTATTTCTAATCTCATCCCTTATACCCCTCACAAATAGACTTTTTTCTATACCTCCAAGACTTAGATCCTTTGAATCTATTTCAAATGTTAAATATGAAATGTTCATGTAACATTCCAGATAAGCTGTAATTTGTAATAGTATATGGAGCTCATATGGAGCTCACACATGCAGTCTAGGCTACAGATCTAGATTTGAGAGTCATTCTCCAAAGGCTTAGAATGTGGATGATGTGTTGATTAGTTCATAAAGATGATAGGCCTAAGAAATTAATAAATTTAAGAAGCTGAGTCAGAGAATTTCTGAGAATGCTCCATGCATTTCTCCTTCCCCCAGCATTTCCTCAAAGCAAATCTACTCAACTACTATCACGTTGGAAAAGTTCTGATAAACTAATTGAGTAAATAAAGGAAAATACATTCATATTATATCACTCTGGAGTACACATTTTTAGTTGACAATTCATTAGCCAAAAGACATAACGAATCAAAGGTAAAATTCAGACATCACTAAATAGACAATTTGGCATGGTTGGTGTGAGGAGAATAGAAGTCTTCCATTCTGCCTATACTTAGAGACCTTCCTGTTTGTATACATATGCACATGTCAGTTTCCCTCTATGTTTTTCTAGGTTCATCTCAAATTGACCTGGGTCTCCACTGCTTAGAGAAAATATTTGGGTACTTTTGTGCAATATACCATTAAAGGTCTAGTCCATGTAAGACTACTTTTAGAATAATCTTTTACTTTTTTTTTGCTATTTCTGTGACTGATATGCAGTATTATTACTGCAAACATTACATCCAAAATGAAGTCAATCATCTTAGCATCTAAAGAAGTTTCACATATAGTAGTTTCACATTTGAAAAATCTGTGAGTTTATCATACTGAAGCAAAAATAAAGAAGTTGATACTTGCAGTATCAGTATGCACTTTTCATGTCATGAAAGATATCTCTCTTCAACATAAAATATTATTAGTCTATTGAGACAGTGGCCCTTATATTTTTATGACTGGTTTATTCTGTGTTCTTCAGAATTTGTTCAAGCTTTTCTTGTCACCCCCCACAAATATTAGTAAATGCTTATTCAAGAAACAAGTTTGCATTTATCTTATTTTTATTTATATGTGCACATTGTTTTTCCAATATAATGTAAGAGCATTGAGGGTAAAAATGTGTTTCATTTTTGTCTTTACAGCTCTACCTCAAATAATTTTAACACATAAAAGGCAAAAAATAAATATTTATTAAAGATCTGGGTTTCTGTATGAAGATGAGGAGGAGGATGATAATAACTTTTTGTATCTTATTTCACATGGTATTTTGCTCTTCCTTTAACACTCAAAATAATTCTGCTAGGAAGGTAAGTTGGGAATTATCATTCTTATTTTATAGATGGGAAAACTGAGACAAATGTAAATTGATTTTAGATGAAATTGCTGTACCTAGAACCAGAATTGAGATATCCTGGCATCCACCTTAGTAGACCACATCAAATATATGTTTCCTTACACATTTATTGTCTGCAAATGTAGTAATGTCCTGGAAGCTGACAAAAGTACCACCA
Organism: Phalanger gymnotis; assembly: GCA_028646595.1. Classification (NCBI taxonomy): domain Eukaryota; kingdom Metazoa; phylum Chordata; class Mammalia; order Diprotodontia; family Phalangeridae; genus Phalanger; species Phalanger gymnotis. The sequence goes on along the minus strand of CM053623.1, from coordinate 260,069,802 downwards.
TTTTAAAACCTTTGCTTTCCTGTGTTCGTGCCTTATTTCAATTAAGATGCTTTTCCCTAAAACAGTTTCATATCCACTCTGAGGACTAGCTTTGAAAAATGCTGGAGAATAGATGTTTAAATATATAAAATAGGTGATTTAGATATAATTTCTTTGAAAGTGAAACCCGTAACATTTTATTATCATGTCAATTACTTTGCTATTATCACCGTAATGCATGATCAGAGACTTGAATCCTAATTATCTGGTTTTTAGCTCAATGTCTCTCTTTCCCCCTATTGTGCTATCATTTTTTTCTTGTTCTTTGCTCTTTTTTCCTTTTTTTTTTACTATTATTCTAAAAAAACTGGGAGGAAATTAAGTGTAAAAATCAGCCATAATGAAATATTAAGGCAACACATTAGAACATACTAAAATTGTTTCTAAATGAGCGATTTTCCTTCTACTATAACATGCCTTACACTTAAATGATGGGTAACAGAAAGATTTCTTTACTTGCAAGATAATATTTCAACTTTTGACTTCTCAAACTTTCTTCTATTCAAATTGGTAACCCTAACACAGTATAACCAGGCTTTCTGAATATCTATACATACATATCAATAGAGAACATAAGGTGATTTCTAAAAGAGGGAGCTTTAAAATGAAAATATAGATTTTCCCAGGTGGTAATTCCCATTCCATTTTTTGCCTACAGGCTCTTTTCAAAGAAAATATTTTATATCTCCTCCAAACCTCACATAAAGATGTGAAATGTATATAAAATAAATCTGTACTTTGCTGAATTTTTTAGCAGAACTTCAGCATGAAAAAATCCATTAAAATAATAGGATCATCTTTTGTGCCCACCATGTAAAAAGCAACAGACAACCAGGCATTCATACATAGCATATTGTGTTAGCATGACTATATTTTGTAGCTTTGTCTTATTTTTAAATTCCATCACTGTTTTAAGAGTTCATTTTTTAAACTCAACCAAAGACTACACATCAAAGACACATATATGTCCAAGATGGAGATCATAGGTTGAGAGCTGGAAGGAATCTTAGGGGCCATTGAGTCCAATTCCCTCATTTTTCAAATTAGGAAACTGAGGCATTTAGAGGATAAGTGACTTGCCCTGAGTCACATTGCTGCTAACTTGTGGAGTCGGGATTAGAATTAAGTATTTCCTGACTGAAAAGTCAGTGCTCTGTCCAGTATGTCAAAAGGTAAATTATAATTCCAGTAATCCTAGGACAGTAAATTAGATAATAAATTATTCATGCAATATTGTAAGTTAGCAATTAGTTTCCCTATCTATATATGAATTCATTCCCTTAACTGAAATAGTAAACAGCAAAAGGGTATGAATCAAATAAACATTGAGCTAACTAGCATTTTTTCTTTCCAGGCAGGAAACCCTCAACTATTCAGAATATCAACCAGTCATTGTCTTGTACCCTTAACTGTGTAAGCCATATATACCTTGAGGAGATATAGATAGATAAACTAGATGGATAGATAGATATATGGTTCAGTGGATAGAGAGCTAAACTTGGAGTCAGGAAGATTTGAGTTCAAATCCTGCCTCAGACACTTACTAGCTATATGACCCTGAACAAATCACTTCACCCTATTTGTTGCAGTTTCCTTACCAGTAAAAAAGAGCTAGAGAAGGAGATGGCAAATGATTCCAGAATCTTTACAAAGAAAATCCTAAAAAAGGGTCGTAAAGAGTTGGACATAACTGAAATGACTGAACAACAAAAAGATGGATAGAAAGATGGAAGGATACACAGATGGACCAAGTAGGTATTTATTAATCACTTACTATTTTCTAGTTACTGTGCTAATTATGGAAAATAATAGAAGTAAGACAATCTCTGGTTCAAAAAGCTTACATTCCAATGGGGGATTAAAACAAATATACAGAGGAGCTAGAAAGGAGAGAGGGTATGGGCTGCTGAGGAAATAGTTTGGAGATCTGGCACCACCTAAGCCACAAAGATAAGGGACAAACTGAAGGTTACCTGAGGGGAGGAGATGGAATTGATGAGTAGAAAAGCAATTTGGTAGAGCAAGCAGGGTGGTAGCAAAGGAGGGAATAGTTTAGGAAAGACTTCTTTAGACATAAGATAAACTTACATTTTGAAATCAAAGATTTGATGTATGAAACAATGGAAAGAACACAGATTCCTGAGGAAGAGAACATGGGCTCAAATTTTTCCTCTTTCATTTGCTATCTGGGTGACTATGAACAAGTCACCTAATTTCTCAGTCTCAGATACCTCATCTGTAGGAGGGGATTGAACTAGATGGCTTTTAAGGTACCTTGCAGCAATTGATCTATTAGGAAAAGTACTATTATAAAAGTAGAATTAAATTACTATTATAGTAGTATTACGCTATTACTATAAAAGTAATATGAAACTGCTATTATAAAAGTAGTATTAAACTACTATTATAGGAGTATTAAACTATTATTATAGCAGTATTAGTATGGTAATATTAAACTGCTATTATAAAAGTAGTATTAAATCCCCTAGGATAATCAGAAGATATGAAACAGAACAGTTAGAGATGGAAAGGACCTTAGGAACGATCCAGTCTAACCTGCTCATTTTACAGATAAGGAAATTGAGGCTTAAAGAGGTAAAATCATACAGATATTCAAGTGACAGAGTCAAGGGTGGGACACAGTTCCTTTGACTCCCAATCCAACATTCTTTCCACTACTTCGTGGTCTATAATTTAACTCCATTTGCTATATGCTTAAGCAAAGTTGTAATAGCCACTCCCCATTATTTCCCAGCTAATATTCTTAATGTGACTTTTAGGGATATAAAAATTGTTGCCCCATGATTGGATTCTCTAAGCAAAAAAAAAAAAAATCAGTTCTTATAGATGCTTTGACAATACTCATAAAATTATGCTAGTCACTCCATATAGCATGGCTGACTCTATCACCACTTACCATGTTTATCTTCCTCCCTCTGGCATAGTTGTAAACTAATTCTCAAATATGTCACTTCTAGTCATTACATTACTACCCTCTTACAATCTCTAGCACATATAGAAAGATAATTCTCTAAAATATTGCTTTTTTGGAAATGGATGGGTATATCACAATGGATCATAGGGTATCGTAACTATGAAAACAGCAGAATACTAATCATATTGTGCAGCAGCAGTTGGGTAATCTGAGAACAAGAATATAATAAATATGAAATATTTGCTTTTTATCATTCAAATATCCCTTATGTGAGGTATCTATTCTTTGAAGAAAGTAAATTAGCATTAAAGATAACATTGCAATACAAAGATTAAATTTTCTACAAAGAAAGTTATGCAGTAAGTTATTATATCAGCATTAAGTAAGCTTGGATTTCAACTAAATAGATGCCACAGTAACCTTCAACTCTCTTCTGAAGACTCTTCACACAATAGCATTAGAACAAACAGCAAAAAATACATATCAACCTCTTCTATTCAGAAGGCATGATTTAACTGATGAGAGAAAAGGAAAATCATCCCCCTCTCCCCCTAAAGAATGATCTCGTATTTTAAAAGATCAATATTAACTTATATCTATATATCTTAATTCAAGGTGAATAGGTTAAGCACAAATGAATATCATATGATTTAGCATAATTAGTGGGGCAGCAAGGTAGTGCAGTGGCCTGAGTGCTGGGCGTGGAGTCATATAGATCTGAGGTCAAAGCTAGACTCATTCACTTTCGGGTTGTGGGACACTGGGTAAGGCACTTATCCTTGTTTGTCTGTTTCCTCATCTGAAGGAAGGAAATGACAAAACACACCAGGATCTTTGTCCAGAAAACTTCAAATGGGATCACGAAGAGTCAGATACAGCTGCAAATGACTGAACAACAGTAATAAGAATTATGATTTAGGCAAATAGCTTGTTTAAATTCTCTTAGCCCTTTTAAAACAATATTTCTTAAACAACTTGATACCGAGCCAATCTTGTATATGAACACATTCCTTATTTAAAGAAAAAAAACATCTTTAGAATTGTAGAGTTATTTAATCAAAAATTTCCTATGCTCACCTTGGATACAGAGGGTAAAACCGATCTAGGATTCTCTTACTTGGATGTTAAACTTTATGGACCAGCAATAATTAACTCATTTGCCACTACTTGGAATGAAAAGTGCACTTTTCAGACACAAAAGAGTATACTTTCAGCATGCTTCAGAACATATTATGTTAGTCTCACTTGTGTTTGGAGATACTGTATGGCTCAGTCTTACAGAGCATCATTTGGTTTCTCCATGATATTCTGTTCATTGTCCTTCGTATTCTTGAAATAAAACACATTAACAGCAGCTAACTAAATATGCAATTTAGCAAATAGTAACAAGCTACCATGAACAAATAGAAACAACGTTTATCACCAAGTATTTATCTATGATCTCATTTACATGGATTTTCTTTTCAATGACTCTTATCACAACCCATCCATGCCTGCCCATTCTATGCAATTCTATTCAATATCTGTCCATTAGTTCACAGCAAGAGATTTACCCAATATTATAGACATCTCCTTTGCCTTTTCTTGAGATTTATAGGGTCCCGGTGGAGCAAATAGTTCTTCCAGTGGCTATCCCTAGCTTCCGACACATGCCGAGCCCTGTTCTTTGTTAAAAAAATATTAAATACGAAGGATAAAGAGATTAAAAATAAAAACAATACTTTCCCTTAAGGAGTGTCAAATTGTACGGATGGAATATGACAAGTCACACAGGTAAATAAAGTGTATAACTTATGTAAATAAATTTTAAGAATAAAAGTGGGGTATCAGTTTGGGCTATGTAGGAGGTGAAAGTCACACTGTGCTGAGTAAATATGGACTTATTGCTCAGCAAAACTTGATTTTTAATTCCTTGCTCAGTGTTGCATAAATCATTTAGCAAAATATGCACTTAATTCTACCTTCTATTTATAGTTAGTGAGATGGATATCGAGGTAATATTAATTTCCATTAGGGTTTAAGTAAAAAAGAAAAAGAAAATGGAAAAAAGTAAGTTTCCTTTTAATTGTGTATTATAATTACCAAAAATGCATGTGTAAATGAATTGAAGCCATTATCTTTCTGAAATGTTTCTCATTGCTGGTTTGGGGATACCCCAGGGTGTCCATAACCAAGTATAGCAAGGGATATTGTGATATTTCCAAAATGATTTTTGCCTTTATTTTAATTCTCAAAATAATTGTTAGTAGAAAGGAAGTGTAGAGAGGCTACCAAACTTAACAAAGGAAAAGATTAAAAATCATCCATCAAAATTTATTTGGTGTAGGGGAATGAACTAAGAGTATCATTCTTTAAAAAAAATTGTTTTAATTCTTAATCTTTTTAAAGATTTGAGTATGAGTGTATTTCTTTCTCTAGGGAAATAATGAAGGAACTTCTGTATTTTTTTTCTTTAAAATTCCATCACTTTTTCATTTTTTGTGGTCCATACTAGACATCTAAAGACCAAAGCTCAAGGGAAAGACTTGGCCTCATTCTTATTCCCTTTTACCCTACAGAATCTATCTTCTGTGCCTGGAGGTCCCATTGACTTCAAAGAGAGTGCTGTGCTTGGAAGAGATAAGCAAAGATTCTGGAAACAGGAAAGGGATTTCAGCCAAACTATCTATAACTGGAACTGGAGATTCCACATTCCATGACACGTTAGAGTGTCAAACTAGTGAAATAAAAGTGCACAATCAAATATTAAGAAATGTCATTACAACAAATTTCAAAGGAATATCCATTTTTTATTTGTTTTACTGGTCTATCAAACACTGTTCAAACTAAGTGTTCAAACAAAATGTAATGTCAAATTGTGTAGTATATTTTGGAAAGCTAAAATGGACAAATGTAATTCAATTGCCTAAATATGCATTAAGCACCTTCCATATACAATATTATATCAATATCAACAAGATATTATGTTATGGATAGAAGACTATACTAGACTGCAAGACACTTTGATTTTGGTCTCAGTTATTGCTAACTAGGTTATGTCTCCTCAGGTGAATTGCTTAACCCCCTAAGTCTTTGGTGCCTCATCTTTAAAAATAGTAGCTTGGAAATGTAGCTTGATATAAGAAATACAGGACTGGTCGTGGAGTTAAAAAGAGCTGTGATCAAGTCTTAACTCTGGCACATACTGGTTCTGTTACCCTGAGCAAGTCAATTAACTTCTTGGTGACCTAGGCAACTCTCTAAAACAGTAAACTCCAGAGAAAGTGTTGCCATACAATGATATAGTTCCTAACACACTGAAATTGTAGGCCAAGTTCCCATCCTCTTCACTATGCCTAAGACATTATGTGAGGTGATAGAGATATGACTATGGGTATATGTGTATAAATATATATGTATATAATATATGACTAATATTCATATTTATATGTAATCTCATATGAATATATATGTAATCATGTATGTATGTATATCACCAGTTCAAATATTTTTATGTATTATATTTACATATATATACATATATATATACACATACACACATGTATGAGTATGCATATATTGTCATTGTATAGTCATTTGGTGACATCTGACTCTTTATGACACTGTGAACCTTACTATCCATGTGGTTCTTGGCAAAAGTACTGGAGTGGTCTACCATTTCCTTCTCCAGTGGATTAAGGCAAACAAACGTTAAGCAACTTGCCCAGGGTGCCACAGTTAGTAAGTATCAGAGGCCAAATTTGAGCTCAGGTTTTTCTGACTCCAGGTTCAGTGCTCTATATCTATCTATCTGTCTATCTATCTATTTATCTATCTAATCTATGAAATCTGGGTTCAAGGAGTTTGCATTCTACTAAAAGGATGTAACATGAATAGAGTAAATTATTTACATAGTATTTACATATAAATACATCTCAGGAGGTGAGGAGACCTAACAGTTGAAGAACAAAGAAAAAAAAAAACACAAATAGGAGATTTGCCCTGATGGAATCAATACAATTTATATGCATGAAATGCATACATTTAACACTCTACACCTACATTGAACAAATTCCTGTTTTTCTTTAAATCGTCTTCTTGAAGGCAGGAGCCATGATTATTTTGAACTATTCCTGATTCTCCATAGCACTTGGTATGACATTAGGCACCAAATTGTATCTTCCCATGATGCCTTTGAAGAGTTTGTATCCAATTCTCTACTGACGTTTCTGTGTGTGTGATATTTTTATTGAAGGCTGATGGGTCTCAGATTTTCTAAGAATTGTCTCCATGAGATGGTGAGTCCCATTTGCTGAAAATCTCTTTGTTGTAGTTCAGATTGACAAGATTTTGCCTTCAATTGATGTTTTAGAAGCAAGAATATGAATTTTAGTTTGTTGTGTGATTAAAATTACAATTATTATTAATTTGTTCACTATCGTCTTTGGAATAAATTGACTCCAACTTGTATCATAGTTCTCATTGTCAATGATCACTACTGAATGGCCAGTATTAATACTAAAGCATGGATTAATTCTGAGGAATATTCTTGGTTAGAATCCTATTGGGTTCCTATTTTGGGTATTTTCTTATTGGTTGTTAAGGCTTTGGTAGTAGGTATTTCATATCTTTAGCATGATTATTCAGTTTTGCAGAGCTATAAGTTGGGCAAACTAAGTAAGTAGTAGATAGTCCATCATCAGAGTTTTCTTCTAGTTTTGAATGGAAGGGGTGCCCTGACAGCTTGTATCTTGACATTCTGTGAGTCATTGTAAAGTACTCGAGAAGAGTTCATGGACCACAGACTCAGTTACTGCTCTGTGCTCTACCACTGCACAATGGAAAAGATTAAGGTGTGGGGAAGATAACAACAGTCTTCTTCATCCATAACCAGGCTAATATCGCTGTGGGAGGCAATCTAGTCTCTGGCAGTCCATGCTGTGGAAGGCAGGTTTGAGGTCACTACTTACAGCTGTTCCACTCCAGGTCCTGACTGGATCTTGATGAAATCAGGGGGTTAAATTTCATATGGACTATGGAAATTAAAGCGATCATCAACTGAATTGGCAAGGAAATATATCCCCAGCCACTCCATTCCCTGGTCACCATTCCCATATATGTGTTATGTCCTCTTTTAGAAGATGAGCTACTTGAAGAGGATATATAATTTTGTTGTTTGTATGTGTATTTTTTCACAGTTGTAACCTTGTTAATAGTAAGTGCTAAAATATGTTTTATTCATTCATTCATCTACTTAGAAAATTATAATAGTAACTGGTATTTGTATAGTGCTTTAAGGTTTGAAAAGCATTTTACATATATTATCCCATCTAATCTTTACAACAATCTCCTGAGAAAAAATATTACAAGTGCTATTGTCCCCACTTTATAGATTAGAGTACTAAAGCTGAGAAGTTAAATAACTTGTATAGGATAACACATCCCCTGAGTTTCTGAGATAAAGTTTATCCTTCCAAACTCCAGGTCTTCCAAACTCCAAGTCCATCTCTTTATTTCCTAGGGTAGGTTTCTTCTTTGACTTTATCTCCATGGCTAGCACATAGTCAAACACTTAATAAATGCTTGTTAACTTGACCCGTAGGATGGCATAAGCAAAGTTAATGGAGAGGCGCCTGGTGGCTTCGTTGTCGTTGACTGAACAAGATTACCACTACTAAGAATGGAGAGTCAAATTTGGTCCCATTGTTTTCTTTGAAAACTCACTTTTCTTCAAGGGAGGTGTTGCGGACTTTCTCTGGCCTTTCCAAAGCAACCTTATTCTCATATAGGATGACATGATTTCCCAATATAGAACTCCAAGATCAAAGTTCTCATTCCATCCTCATTGGTAGGATGCTTTCTGCATGGAGGAAGCTGCAGGCAAACTATGAGAATGTTGCTGTGCTTCCATTCTAGAACCTCTACCTAATATCTGTAGGTCTGAAGAGAGTTCATAGTTGCTAAGTAAAGTTAAATCTACAGAGGGCAGGGCTTCCAGCAACCAGTTATTATGTTAACACACAAAAAGAGGAAAGTTGTCCAATAACTACTAACTCTCTATGGTATTTATGTGCAGAAATCTCTTTCATGTAAATATCAATAAAGATTCTGTTGTCTTAAGTAAAAAAAAAGGTTAGAACTCTTTTTAATTGTGTAATAGCTGATAGTGATAATATGATAAATAATCATTTTAATGGTGCAAAATTTTTGTGGTTGGAATAGATTAACAACAAACATAAAAGGGGCTATTTTATGTATTCTTTTTTTTTGCTAATATCTGGGGCAGGTATGAGTTCTCATTAAAATGGTAAGTCTTCATTAACAATTATTTTACCTCCTGTAAAATCCACAGCACATAGAATCAAATATATGTTCTCATTCATTCCCTGATCACAGCCCAAATACAAATAATATCAGAATGTGGCAAGGAGTTTATTGAGAAAACAAAGCACACCTTCTAGAAGATTAAGAACACATATCCATTATTAATAGTGATGTTACCAGGCATATTAAATCTTGTTTTACCTGCTACAAATAATTGAACTTGTATAACCACTGAATGAGGAAACATTGAAGCTTGGGCACACTGTTGATTAATGAAGAAGATGGTCTGATGCCCCTTGAGCCTTGATGTCTTGTTATAAATCTGCTAAAAATAATAATAATAAAACACTTCATACACTAAGCATAGTCTGATTCCCTAACTTATGTTTTTCTCTCTTGATTGAGTTACTCAGGTCAGTGACTGAATAGCTGTCCACAGCTGCTACAAACTGATTTATACTGATGTAACACTTGGGGGCTATTGTAATCTCTTGGATTTTGACTCTGTAAACCAATATATTAGCCATTCCTCCCAGCTCATGACAATCCATGAATTGGATAAGCAAATATGAAGGTGCTTTGCAAACTATCAAGCACAGTAGTAATGTTAACTATGTGAAAAAATGATAAAAATGTTAAATAGAATAGGGCCAATGAAACAGCCAATCAATCAAGCAGCTAGCACTTATTAAGTGCCTACTATGGCAGGCATTCTGTAAGATGCTGAGAATGAAAAGACAAAACTTAAACTGTTCCTGTCCTTAAGGAGTTTACAATCTGGAGACAAGAAACCATCTACATATATATCTATACACCAAGTAGATAGGGATAAAGATTGTGCCTCTATTTTCACTTGTATAGAGATATGAACGAATTCTATTTGCCAATGTAAGTCAGAACCTTCTCAGCAATGTCTACTCTTTGAGAATTGCCTAGAGCCTTCAGAGATTAAGTAACACAGCTATTAAGTGTCAGAGGTAAAACTTTCTGGCATCAAGACTCAACTTCTACCCACTTACTATATTAGGGAAAAAATGTGAAACAAGTATTAGGAACAAGGGATATCAAGAAAGGTTTTGTGTAAAAGTCCAATCTATCTTTTGAAGAAAACTAAGGATCCTTAGAAACAGAGGTAAGAAAGGACTATATTCTAGGCATGGAGAATGCAGGTAATGGAATTCCCAGAGAGGGGAAATTGTGGCATGTAGAGAAAATTAAGGCATGTATGATTTGTGTGATAGGCTGGAAAATTAAGACAGAGCCCACTTTACTAGACACCTCCTTTCAAATTGACATTTATTTCTCAATCACTATCCTTTAGGTCTATCCATGTGCCCTACTTCAAATCCAGCTCACATAACTATATCTTCTCCAATAAGGTATTATGAAAGATTCTGTCAAAGACCTGAGTGAACTCCAGGTATACTTCTTTATGACTTTCTTTTGATCTATATTCATAGTAATGTTGTTTTAAAAATGAAGTCATTTTGCATTTCTTTTAAAGCCTCTCAATTTCTTCCAGGTAATCCAATCTCTGATTGTTCATTTTCCCAGTCTCTATCTCATAGGACCTGGTAGTGGATTTAGCACATTCCTTCTTCCTCACCGACCTCACTAACCACTTTTTCAGAACATCATTCTAAGCATATTGGGGAGCAGTGGTATTAAAATCTAAAGTATATTGGACAATAAGATTGTAATCAATATTTGTTTTATTATTCAAATAGCACCAGAATTATCTTAAAGAGAGTTGATTAGCATTAAAGATAACTTTGCATTTACAAAGATGAAGTTCTCTATAATTTTTTATCATTGTTATTACCAGTTAACCTCTCTTTTGAAGTTCACAATATATATTGTGAATTCCATAATACACTTGTCATCTACAGACTTCTTAGAAGCTATCCTGGCTTTCTTCCTGATTTTGACACCTGTCTTGCTTTCTTCCTCTCATTTTCTTTCTTTACTAGGATCTTCGGACACTTGAATAGTCATATCAATCATTCTCTTTTACCCTGACCTCATATTTACCTTAAATGCCAACCATTCCAATACAAATCTGAAAGGAATGTACACTACATGATAAGAAACAAGTAGAAAGACAATCCCTGTTCAAAGAATTCTAAGGAGGGGAAAATCCATCATTCTCAAGTCAGTAGTTCCACTTTTAGATCACTCTAATTATTAGAAAGTCATTTTACTTTTTTACTTACATTAAATCTAAATCTCTCTCTCTCTCTCTCCAACTTCCAAACAAAACATGTATAATTCCTCACCAACAAGATAGTCCTTCAAATATAGGAACAATGATCTTTCTCCCTTGACCCTGTCCCTTTTTAAAAGTGTTTGTTTTTGATTACCTTCAGCCCCATCTGCCCTCCCTTCCATCATCCCCCCTTTTTTATCTTCTTCCTCCTTCTTTCCTGTGGGGTAAGATACCCAATTGAGTATGTAGGGTATTCCCTCTTCAGGTCGAATCTGATGAGGGCAAGATTCACTCATTCTCCCTCACCTGCCTTCTCTTCTCTTCCTACAGAACTGCTTTTTCTTGCCACTTTTATGCAGGATAATGTACCCCATTCTATCTCTCCCTATCTCCCTCTCTCAATATATTCCTCTCTCATCCCTTATTCATCTTCAGCTCACCCTATGCTCTCTCTCTCTCTCTCTCTCTCTCTCTCTCTCTCTCTGTATATATATATATATATACATATATATGCATACATACACATACATACATATATAATAAACATATATACATATATATATACACATACACACATATATACATACATGCATATTCCATTCAGCTACCCTAATACTGAGGTATCATGAATTATACACATCATCTTTCCATGTAGGTATGTAAACAAAACACTTCAACTTTAGTAAGTCCCTTGCAATTTCTTTTTCTTGTTCTTTTTCTTGATTGCCTTTTCATGCTTCTCTTCATTCTTGTGTTTGAAAGTCAAATTTTCTATTCAGCTCTGGTCTTTTCACTGAGAAAGCTTGAAAGTCCTCTACATTATTGAAAGTCCATATTTTGCATTGGAGCATGATACTCAGTTTTGCTTTGTAGGTGATTCTTGGTTTTAATCCTAGCTCCATTGACCTCTGGAATATCGTATTCCAAGCCCTTCGAACTCCTAACGTGGAAGCTGCTAGATCTTGGGTTATGCCGATTGTGTTTCCACAGTACTCAAATTGTTTCTTTCTGGCTGCTTGTAGTATTTTCTCCTTGACCTGGAAACTCTGGAACTTGGCAACAATATTCCTAGGAGATTTCTTTTTGGGATCTATTTGAGGAGGTGATCT
>CM053623.1:260032274-260056710 GCA_028646595.1 Phalanger gymnotis | reverse complement strand
AAGGAAGGAAGGAAGGAAGGAAGGAAGGAAGAAAGAAAGAAAGAAAGAAAGAAAGAAAGAAAGAAAGAAAGAAAGAAAGAAAGAAAGAAAGAAAGAAAGAAAGAAAGAAAGGAAGGAAGGAAGGAAGGAAGGAAGGAAGGAAGGAAGGAAGGAAGGAAGGAAGGAAGGAAGGAAGGAAGGAAGGAAGGAAGGAAGGAAGAAAGAAAGAAAAGAGGAAAGGTTTCACCACAAATAATTATTATGGTGGCAAGGAAGCTCAAGATAATCGGAAGAAGTGAATGACTCCAAAACATCTATAACTGAAGCCTCAAAGAAAAATATATCTTGGGCACAAGTCTAATCAGATTTTGTGGAAGAATTAAATCAATAATTAAAAGTGCTAAAACTTTGTTTAAAAACCAAGTGAGAGCGGTAAAGGCAGATAATGGAAAAAGCAGAATTATGGGAGAAAGATATGGAAAGAGAATTAACAGCTAGAAAGAGGAGATATAAAATCTTACTCAAAAAAAATAATTCCTTAAAAATTAAAATGAACAAAATAGCAGTTAATGACTCCATGAGTCAACAAGCAATATCAAAACAAAGTCGAAAGATTGAAAAATAGAATATTCAAGATATCTCATAGTAAAAATAACTGACCTATAAAACTGATGTAGGAGATATCATTTAAGAATGACTGGACTACTTGAAAGTCATGACCAAAAGAAAAAGAAACAAAAACAAAAATAAAAAAATGAGAAAATTCTCCCTGCCAAGGTAGGACATAGTTTACCTTGTTAATTGAGTTGATGCCCTCTACTGCCTTTGAAGTACTGTCCCAAATCCAGGGACTCTTTTTGTCTTTCTTTGTATACCCAGTGCTTAGCACACTACCTGGCACATAGTAGGCACTAATGCTCCTTGACTTGACCAAGTCTTGGCCAGGCAATAATACATCACTAATTCTTCATCATTCCTCCCTTTCTGTCTCCCTGCCAGAGAGATTTTCCTCTGTTCTGTCTCATCTTAAAAAATATATTAATTTGGTAATGATATAGTGCAGTTTTTAATTTAATAAATATTAGTTTGTTTTATCCTCCTTTCTTCCACCTGATTCTGTTGACTCATTTGAAAGCAGGGCATGCTACATTAGAACAAAAGGTAGATTTAGAGTCAAAGGTACTGTTTCGCTCTGAATTCATATTCAGTTTGGCTTTATCTGTCTGGCTTGTTCTTTTTACATCAGATGGCAAGTTTCACTAATATAAACTGTATCCTTAAGACCCACATCCTCAAAACCTAATCTTATCCTAAAAACCCATCACTTATTGTGGATTTTAAAAAGCCAGGTTGGGAAGAGAGGGTGGGGGTGACAGGGGCTGTCTTCTGACTCCTGCTATTCTTTTTCTCAGTAAAACTTAAATCCCAGTACTGCTGCCCCTCTCCCTTCCTGCCCTTCTACCAGGTAGGCAAAGGTAAAACTCTTTCTTCTTATCTAAACTAAGGTGGGGGGGGGAGGAGTAAGGAATGCACAGACTGTGGTTTCAAAACTCCTTTCTCAAAAATCCAGAATAAAACATTGAATGTGCCTTTCTTGAGGTACTTAAAACTCATTCTTTAACCACCCTCCCCCAAGGCCTCTATAGATAAGCATTAATTCCCCAAGTATAAGGTTCTCACCCAGAAACTCAAAAAATTCACAGTAGGTTGGGACTGCAACCAATTAGCTTACGAATGGAAATTCTGAAAATTATACAAAAGATTTTACAAAACATCCTGATATAAACAGGGATTGTCACTAAACTTTCATGAAGAAAATTTATTTAGACAGCTCTAAAATGAGATGTGTCTCTCTCCTTCTTAAAGAAAAATAACCTTTAAACATTGGGATTCATTCACAAATTCCCAGAGTGTCATCACCAATTAGTCCATAAACCTCCAGATTAATGTAGATAAATATATCTTTAGATGATACAAGCTTGAAAATCACACCCCTATATTTTTCAAAGTATTATAACAACTCAATTTTTTGTTATTACAGAATTTCTAGATATCACAAAGTTTCCAAATTCTCTATTCACAAAACCTCTTGTATATAACAATCTTGTTCACCTTTCTTATAAATCTTTTGTTTGCTAAAATTTTATGCTCAACTAGGTTCCCAATTCCTTCCCTTTGTGAAAGTCTATCTTTTTTTCTGTAATGATTAAGCTTAATTTCTCAAGATATGCTATTTTGAAGTTTAAGCAAGACTTTTGCATTTCAGAATTAGATATTCTAATTTTCCTTTGTTTTTTTTTTCATAATTATAGGGTAGTCTTGACCGATTCTGAACAATTCTCCATGGTATTTAGAATGTTTTCTCTTACTTGTTGGCAATATTTCTTGTTTTGTGATGTTATTCTGAATTTTGACAATGTCTTTTCTTGGTAAACCCAAATTAATTTTTCCCTGCCAGCATCATATAGCATCCATGTATCCATATTTTGCTTTCTGGGTAAGCTAATAAAGTTCAGGAAAGTTCTACTAACAAACCAGTTTGCGGAGTCCAGCTGGAATACTGCAAAGAAAAAAGTCTGTGGCACTGGCATTGTCACACAAAAGTTGGGACATGGGGCCAGCCTCAGTCATAAGACTGAGCTAAGAAGGAGCTGAGGGACATAGTAGGGAGGGCGTCTATTTTCCCCCTCCCATTTTTGATGGATAAGGAGCCTGAGGTCCAGAGAACTTAATTGTTTTGCTCAGTTCAAAAAAGTGGTAAATAATAGAGTTTGACGCCAGCTAGTCTGACTCCAGAGTTGAGATTCTTTCATTGTAATATATTAAATACTAGGCAGAAATGAATGGTGAGCTAGAAATGTGGACCATGCTACTATTTCTGTAGAAATTACATTGTGAAGATTTCTTTCTTTCCTCTTTTCTGTGTGCTTCTGTTTTATTTATTTATTTATTTTTATTTTCAAGCTGTTTTGACATGGTTAGAGGGAAGGAGGTCAAAGGCAGCCTGTCATTCAGCTGTTTTGTTGGAAGTCACTCAAGCTTCATTCTTACTGTTGGTATTATGTGCCTGTTCCTGAGATTGTTTTTATTTGGAAGCATGGAGTTGCACTGATTGTCTAACCACACTTAGAAGGAATTGTCTTTGTTAGGTCAGAGCCATCAATCATAAGTGAGACTGAATAGGATGTCTACAGCTCCTTGAAACAACAAAAACCACTGTGTGAGAGACTTCATCACACTCTGAGAAATCTATGTAAAAGTGAAGAACAAGACAGAGATTCAAGGATTTAGAAGCAGAGAGGAAAAAGTAGAGTGATATGGTAGTGAGCCAAAAAGAAACAGTGGCCTCGGGCAGCCAGTGAAAGGAGAAAAAAAAGGTAGAATTGAGCTGTGGCAGAGAAAGGAAATATTTAGTAGGGTCATGAGCCCTAAGAATATCTGTTCAGAAGACCTGGGCTGATACTAAGCAGTGTATTCAGCTATTGATGGACTGAGGAAAGATCTGATCTTTCCCTAATTTCACCTCACCACTGCAGAAATGATAATCTGTTGTTTTGTTGCTAAAATATTTCAATCAATCAATCAAGAAACATTTATTAAGAGCTTTCTTGTGCCAGGTGCTGTGCTAAGCACTATGGATACAAAAAAAAAAGGCATAAGGCATTTCTTGCCCTCAAGAAGTTTATGATCTAAATGAGGAAGAAAAGATGCAAACAAATGTATTTAAAGCTATATATCTATATATATGTATATACATATACATATATACACACACATACATACACACATATATGCATACACATATATGTATATATGTGTATATGTATATACATACACATATAGCATAAATAAGAAATAAGAGAGGGAAGGCCCTAGAATTAGCAGGTATTTAGAAAGGCTATTTGTAAAGGATAGAATTTTAGTTCATACTTAAAGCCAGGTGAACCAGTACGTGGATATGACAAGGGAACATATTCCAGGCTTCTTGTAGAAAGAAGGTCATTTAGTTTAAAAGGAAGCTAAGAAGGGCTGCCATCAGAGTGGAGGAGTGTACGTGTTCCAGGCTAGGGAGATAGTCAGAGAAAATTCCTGGAATTGAGAGAGGGAGTATATTGTTTGTGGAACAACCAGGAAGCCAGTGTCACTGGATTGAGGAGTATAGGTCAGTAAATAAAGAGTAAGAAAGCTGGAAAGGTAGGAGGGAGCTAGGTTATGAAGGACTTTGAAAGCCAGATAGCATCACCTAAATTCACACCTCAACTACAAGGATGCCAGAGGTTAACTAGAGATGGCCATGAATGTGAAGCAAATTAAGGAAGAAAGCCTAACATATACCTGATATTAGGAACTTTCCTAACTCACACTTGGAGCAATTATACTGAGCTGAAAACTTTTGGCCAAAAATAAATTCTCTAAATCTACGGAAGAGAAAGCCACATGAACCTTAGTGCCCCTAAGCTGAAA
Source organism: Phalanger gymnotis (assembly GCA_028646595.1). Lineage (NCBI taxonomy): Eukaryota > Metazoa > Chordata > Mammalia > Diprotodontia > Phalangeridae > Phalanger > Phalanger gymnotis. The sequence goes on along the minus strand of CM053623.1, from coordinate 260,052,267 downwards.
CCAAAACAATTATTTTAATAGGGCATTATGTCTGCATCTTAAGGTTTTATTTCCTCGACTTTTTGGCCTAGAGTCCTGGACCTTTATTGTCTGCATTCCTTTAGATCAAAACTAAAAGTGTCTCTAAATCACACATTTCAAGCATTTTTTCCAGACAACAAAACCAAAGTTGAGAGAGGTTAAGTAATTTGGACAAGGCCAAACAGCCAGTTGATGGCTGAATTTGAATTAGAATCAAGGTCCCCAGATTTCTTTTTTAGTGTCCTTTCTGCCACTATGCCATCTTCACTTTTTTTTAAATAGACTACTGTCCTAGTCCGAGTTCCTTGATTTATCTTGTCAATCTCCTCGGATCTGACTTATTACCTCCTTGATCCTATGGTGAGTACATGTTCTTTTCAATTTAGCTCATCGTGGGATAGCCCACTGGTCTAGCTTTACCCATTCTAACCTAACTCCCTGGCCACCCCTAATCACTTTTGTCCTGTTGCCCATCTTAAATCTTGACACAAAAAATAGTTCACCTCTTACTAATATTACTTAGATACTATTTTATAACCATTTTGCTCTTAAAGGATATTGGAGTGGGGTGAATTTTATCATAAAAACCTTGAGAATCAGGACTTATATTTCTTTGTATGCCTGACAATACCTAGTGCATAGTCGAAGTTCAATAAATATTTGGTAGTTCATAAAATGGGAAAATGTTGTAAAGTTGTCCTCATTATATCTTCATTTTTCACCCACATCTAGTTTGAAAAAATAGGTTGACTTTTTGGAGAGAAGTTAGAAAATACAAAATGGCTTTAAGTAGCCACAGCATGTAATACTCATTCCTAGAAAGCTTGGACTGACTGCTTTGAAATGGGACCTATGTCCAAGCATCACTAGGTGAACTATTACAAGAGGAAAGTGAGGAAACACATGGAGAAAATCCATCAAGAGGAAAAGATCAAGTGACTAGGTGAAAGATATATTTAAAGCAGTAGAGGAAAGGTTTTGGTGTTCCATAATGCAAGTAGACTGCATTCCAACAAGTAGAGATGTACAGCAGGCTTGAAGGGCATCTGTTTTTCTCCTACTCAAATTTCATAACTGATGATAGTGAAAGAGAAATCCAACTCTCTTCCTTTTACAGTTGAGGAACTCAGTTAAATGACTTGCCCAGGTTCAGTCAGCTACTAAGTATATAAAACAAATTTCACTGTAGTTGTTCTTGACTTCATTTCCACTGTTTTATCCACTATGCTATACTTTGTTTGAAACTTCTTAGAAAAATAGTGATATCTACCATCTCTCCTCATTCACCTCCTCAGGATTCAGAAGAAAACTTGCTCTAAGCTCCTAGGGTATATAAAATTCTCTACTTGCTCCTTCAAGGTCTAATAATTAGATAATATACATACTTTGATCCCCTTTGAACACCACAGGAAAATATGTGGATCCTAGTATTGAGAGCTATCATAAATCAATGCCCTCTTGATAAATTATTCTAGCATATTTTTAAAAACCTTAGCCCCAAGTGGATCATATAATCTGTGACATCTCTGTGTGCTTCATTTTAATGATTCATGCTCAGAATAAAGTTCAACCTCTGCTAAAAAAAATCATTCAAAATTAAATAATTGTTTAGTGAAAACAGCTCACTTAATAAAAGAGATTAAAAAAAAAACCCTAGAAGCATGAATTGTCCTTTGAGAGAGAAAAAAAAATAGGGTTTCCTAGATCTGCTAATGTTCATTCTATAGGTGTATGAGAAACCTATCAAATATTCAAAGTGCAAACATTCACATCTTTGTCCCATCAATATTTATAGCTCGAAAACATATTATTGTTACAAATATGTCAGGTCAATGAAAAATATCCATTTACAAAGGGAATACATAACAAAGGGCAGTTGAACAATATAGTTTATTTCTTTTTCTGATTGAATGGCCCATAAGTAATGAGAATTGAAGCTTCAAGTAAGGTATGAAGGTCATCTCCTCTCATGTATGAAAATACATAAATTGTTTATATCACTATCTGCTGTAAGACATTCTATCCATTGAGGCTTTTAAAAATTATGGGCCAGATGTTTGGACTTTATGCTATGGAAGTGCCCCAAATTGACTCCAAACCTGCCATAGCCTTGTACAGATTCCTCTCACATGTCTCAGAGGATAAAGATGAGTTTTTGTATGTATTCCAAGTCTTTCTTCATTTCAAAATGTTGCTAAAAAGCTATTTTGCTTCAGCTTTGGCTTCAAATTACAGCCTTCTACAATCATCCTCTGATGTGACAGTTGGAAGATTAATGTTGATCCTCTGGGTTAGGTATTGGTACCCTGCTGCAACCTCTTAAGTACCTACTATGTGCAAAGTTTTATGCTAGGATTTCTGACACCAAGTCCAGTGCTTGCCGCATGACAGATTGTCCTACCTATTAAAGAAAGTGGGAATGGATCTGTTGTACCTAGAGCAAAGGAAGTGGGCAGAGTGGATAGTGTTAGAATCAGAAATACCTGGGTTCATTTTTTTTTCTCAGACACTTGCATGTAATCCTAAGGAAGTCGCATCATAGATTTGAACTGGAATGACCTTATAAGTCAATGACTATAACTCCTTCATTTATCAAATGAGGAAATTAAGGCCCAGAGATTTACTTGCCTGGGGTTACCCAATTACTAAGTATCTGAGGCAGTGTTTGAACCCAGGTCTAAGTCTTATATTCTGTCCACTACTATAAATTTAATCTCAGAACCTCATGAGATTGTGCCCATAATCACAAGCCACTTTTTCTACCTTTCTGCCTCTCTCCCATTTTCTCTTCAACTCTCCCATTTTTGTTTACCTCCTTCCCTTGTATTGTGGCCACCATGAACTGAGGACAAAAAATGTGACTTATCTATTGGGTACCTTTAGAAATAAAGTTACAGGGGCAGCTAGGTGGTGAAGTGAGTAGAGCACTGGCCCTGGAGTCAGGAGGACCTGAGTTCAAATCCAGCCTCAGACACTTGCCACACTAGCTGTGTGACCTTGGGCAAGTCACTTAACCCCAATTGCCCTGCCTTCCCCCTTCTGAAAAAAAAAAGAAAAAGAAAAGAAATAAAGTCACAGTTGGTATCTGATCAATCTACATTTTTGCCCCCCCCACCACCAGTATTGTGAATAGTAGCTGACATTTATGTAGCTCCTTGAGATTTGAAAAAGATTTTACACATATTAGCTGTATGACCTTAGGCAAGTAATTTTCCTCTCTGTAGCTCAGTCTTTTCTGTTGTAAAATGAATGCTCATCATTCTAGAATTAGAAAAGACCTCAGAAGTTATGTAGGCTACTCCTTCATTTTTCAATAAGTCCCACAAAGGTTGATCGACTTTCCCAAGGTCATGGAAATAGAAAACACCAGATGCAGAGTTTGAATCCAGATCTCTCGGCTTGAGGCCAATAGCATTTCCACTCTATCTTCCTTCCATTTTAACCTCTAAGTTTCCTTCCAGCACTAAAGATATTATTCTAGGATTGCAAATCCAACCCACAGCTTGGTGAGACAAGTGCTCTAGGCCTTACTCTTTCAGGTTTATGGTTATAGAAACTAAAACTGAAAGGATTTATGACTTACTGAGTTATATAGCTAGTATATGTCTGAAATAGGTATTAAATTTAAGGCTTCCTGACTCCAAATCTAGCATTCTATTCTCTGTCACACACTGACATTACTCTTAGTAAAGGGGAGTCATTTGTGCTCTCTCCAATAGGCAGGATGTTACTTTGGAAGAAGAAATGAATTTGGTGTCAGAAAAACTAGCATGGTATTTTGCATATAGTAGATACTTTATAGTAATTGAATGAATCAATTACTTTGGTTCAAATTTGTATCACTAAGGTCATAATAACAATGTGGATGATAATTGTCATAATACCTATGCGGTTCTGTATCACAAAGTATACAAGACTCTCCACATAAAAGACAGAAGAATTAGACCATTTATTCAGACACCAGAGAAGGAGATCCCACAAGCCATCTACTCAATCCATCACAGCAGCAAAGCATTCCATACATAATACCACAACCTGGAGCCTCGCCATCCCAAAACATCTATGACCCCCTTATGGGGTCTTCCCCAAAACAAATTCACAGTACAACTAAGTCAGCCTGTTCAGCTTTAACTATCACAATGGAGGCCATTAGCAGCCATTAGCAGCCATAACTGCTCGCGTTCTCTCTCTCTCTCTCTCTCTCTCTCTCTCTCTCTCTCTCTCTCTCTCTCAGCATTTCCTGTGACATAACTTCCTTTTTCTGTCAGTAAGCTCCTCCCACCACATGTGACCCAGGCTTCCTGTGATGTAAGTAGGTCACATGGCATGGGAAGGAAAGACGTTCAAATCTAAATTGCTACTACAAAATTACGGCTCTGCAACTTGATGGCCACACCATCTTGGGAAAGCCCCTACATCTATCAAGGATAGGTGTACTGAGGGAGAAAACATCCAGGAGCCAAGATGGCAGAGTAAGCAGTAAATCATTGCAACTCTCCCATCCTCACCTCCAAACAACCATAAGATAGAGCCCCAAAACAAATCCTAGAACAGCAGAACCAGCAAAAAGATGGGGTGAAACAATCTTTCAGGCCAAGAAACATGGAGGATGAGAAAGAAAGATCCATCTCACTCAGATGAAAGAGGAGCACATCCCAGGCCATGGAGCATCCCAGTAAGCCAGCAGGGATCCTGCTTCCCAGTGTGGTAGAGCAGGGAAATTCCAACACTAGTATCCCCTATGTGCCTTAGCATAGCCAGGGGAACTGGCAGACTCCAGCTTGGAGAACCACCATGTACTTCACTGAAGTGCCAGGCAAACAGGTACCCTCCAGCAGCCAGACCTCCAAAAGCTTCAGCACAGCAGGGCCAAATAGGTACTCATCTACCCTAGGGGTTCCTAAGCAAACAGGCAGTCTGCAACACTTCAGAATAGCCCCAGGCAAATAAGCAACCTTGAGAGGCATGACCACACAGGCTTCAATGTAGTCACTGTGAAATACAGAAACACCCCACCAACCTCAGCACATTCCAGACACCACCAGTAGGAACCCAGTCTATCACCCAGTAAGTCGCCAAACTTCTATGGTGTCCAGCAGCACCACCTAACCCCCACCACACCCCCACCATGCAGCACTAGACACAAGGGTCCTCTGTGGATCTCAAGGCCAATAACAACAACAAAAGAATCTGACCGTAGAAAGTTATTATAGTGACAGGGAAGACCAAGCCACAAACTCAGAAGAGGCCAACAATGTCAAAATACCTATAGCCAAAACCCAAAAGAAAAACAGTAAATGGTCTCAAGCCCAGAAAGATCTCATAGAAGAGCTCAAAAAGGAGCTTAAAAATCCTGTAAGAGAGATAGAATTAAAATTGGGAAAAGAAAAGAGAATTATACAAGAGAATTATGAAAAAAGAGTCAACAGCCTGGAAAACTGCTTAAAAAGTAGAATTGGCTGAATAGAAAAGGATATCCAAAATCCACTGAAGAAAACAACTCCTTAAAGACTAATTGGACAAATGGAAAAGAAAGTACAAAAGGTAATTGAAGAAAACAATACTTCAAAAGTTAGAATTGAGCAAGTAGAAACGAATGACTCCATGAGATATCATGAATCAATCAGGCAAATTTTAAAAAACGAAAAAGTGGAAGAAAATGTAAAGTATACCTCATGGGAAAAACAATTGACCTGGAAAATAGATCTAGGAAAGACAATATCAGAATCATTAGACTACCTGAAAGCCATAATCTAAAGGAGGATCCAGACAGTATCTTTCAAGAAATTATCAAGGAAAACTGCTCTAATGTCCTGGAACCAGTGGGAAAAAATCCACTGATCACCTTAGGAAAGAGATCCCAGAATAAAATCTTAAGGAATATTAGCCAAATTTCAGAACTATCAGGTCAAGGAAAAAATGCTACAAGTGACCAGATTGAAACAATTCAAATATCAGTGGATAACAATCAGGATCACACAGGATCTGACAGCTGCAACATTAAAGAATCAGAGGTCTTGGAACAAGATATTCCAGAGGGCAAAGGCCTAGGATTACAACTAAGAATTATTTACCCAGCAAAATTAAGCATAATAGATTAAGGGGAAAATGGTTATTCAATGAAATAGAAAGATTTCAAGCCTTCATAATAAGGAGAAGACCAGAACTAAACCAAAAATTTGACCTTCAATATCAAAACCCAAGAGAAGCATAAACAGGTTAAAAAGGGAGAAGAAAACATAAGGAATTCAATAGAGCTAAATTGTTTGCATCCCTATATGAAAAGATGATACTTGTAATTCTTAAAAATTGTATCACTAACAGTATGGATGGAAGGAATATACAGAGGATATGGGTATAAGGTATATTTGAGAGAATGACACACAAAAACTATTAAGCCATGAGAAAGAAGAGTACAAAGGGTGCAGAACAAAGAGAGATATATAAGAAAATAAATTATCTCACATTAAGAGGCAATAAAGATCTATTACAGTGGAGGGGAAAATGGGAGGGTGAGCAATGAGCATGGCTTGAACCTTACTCTCATCAATACTGGCTCAAGATGGAATAACATACATAATCAGTTGAATAGAGAAAACTATCTTACCAAACAGAGAAGTAGGAGGGGAAGAGATTAAGGAAAAGGCAAGACAGGGGACAGACATGAGGGAGCACAATACAAGGGAAGTAGTAGTAAGAAGCAAAACCCTGGAGAGGTGGGAAAGAGTGAAAGGAGAAAGCAGATAAACAGAAGGAAAAATAGGATGGAGGAAATTAAACAGATAGTAATCATAACTGTCAATGTGCATGTGAATGGGATCAACTCTCCAAATAAATGGAAGCAGATAGAGCAGATAAAAACAAGCAAACAAAAACAGCAGAATCCTACAATATGTTGCTTACAAGAGGAAACTCACTTGAAGCAGAGAGAGACATACACAGAGTAAAGGGAAGAGATTAGAGCAGAATCTACTAGGTTTCAGCTGAAGTAAAAATAAAAAGGAAAAAAAAAAGCAGGGGTAGCAATCCTCATCTTAGACAAAGTAAAAGCAAAAACATATGTAAATAATAGAGATAAAGAAGGAAACTACATCTTGCTGAAAAGTACCATAGACAATAAAGCAATCACATTAGAAGATCAAGTAATAGTCTACCTGCTAGATCTATGGAGAAGGAAAAACTTTATTACTGAACAAGAGAGAGAGCATTATGAAATGCAGAATAAATAAAACCAATGCAACTAAACTTAGAAGAAAAGCAGAAAGCTGGGAAATGATCTTTACAGCAAGTGTCTCTGATAAAAGCCTCATTTCTAAAATATATAGAGAACTGAATCAAACATATGAGATTATAAGCCATTCGCCAATTAAAAAATAGTCAATGGATATGAACAGGCCATTTTCAGATGAAGTAATCAAAGTTATCTATAGGCATATATAGAACTGTTCTAAATCCTTTTTGATTAGAGAAATACAAAATAAAACAACTCTGACGTACCACCTCACACCAATCATATTGGCTAATACGACAAAAAAGGAAAATGATAAATGTTGGAGAGGATGTGGAAAAATTGGGACACTAATGCATTGTTGGTGGAGTTGTGAAATGATCCAACCACTCTGGAGAAATTGGAAATATGCCCAAAGGGCAACCAAACTGTGCATACCCTTTGATCTAGCAATACCATTACAAGATCTGTATTCCGAAGAGATTTATAAAAATGAGAAAAGGACCTACATGTGCAAAAATATTTATGGCAGCCTTTTTTATGGTGTGAAAATATTGGAAGCTGAGCTGATACCCATCAGTTAGGGAATGGCTGCACAAACTATGGTATATGAATATAATGGAATACTACTGTGCAATAAGAAATGATGAACAGGCATATTTCTGAAAAACCTGGAGACACTTGTACAAACTGTTGCAAGGTGAAATGAGCAGAACCAGGAAAACATTGTACATAGTGTCAGCAATAGCATGTGATGATTAACTATGAATGACTCATCTCTTCTCAGCAACACAATGATCCAAGACAAGATCAAAGGACTCACAAAGGAACATGCTATCCATATCTAGATAAAGAACTGATGGATTCAGAATGGAGATCAAAGCATATATTTTTAAATTACTTTATTCTCTCTCATGGTTTTATTTCCTTTTGATCTGTTTCTTCTTGCACAACCATGACAAATTTGGAAATATGTTTTACATCACAGCACATATATAAACTATATCAAACTACTGATCATTTTCAGAATAGGGGAGGGAAGGGAAGGGAGGGCAAAAAATTTGGAACTCAAAATCTTATAAAAAAATTAATGCTAAATTTTTCCTTAATTTATAATTGGGAGAAAAATAAAGCTGTTTAAATAAATTTTAAGCTGTTTAAATAAAAAATAAAATTTTAAAATATTTTTTAAAAGATCAGTGTACAGAACCCACAGAAGTTTATGGATATAAATGGAAATGTAACAATTTATACTTTTATTTACTGAGACCACTAATTGGCATGCATGATACATGAAATTATTAAATTGGTAACAGCTTGTGTGGAATAAAGTAGAAATTCAAAATGGTACCCCATATTTGAGAAGAATTTTAGATCATTGCATTGGAGGTGAAATTTTACTACAATGCAGCTTATGCACTGATACCGTAAATGCCAACTAGTGATCTCAGTACACCTATCTTATAAATTATTAAACTGGTTACATTATAGGTGGAATGAATGCAATTTCAAAATGGCGAGAGTCCCTCTCCAAAGATAATTGCATTGGAGAATAAGAGCAGCAAATAATCTCCATGTCCATAAAACAGGATAACAACATTCGTAATACTTCCAATATTTACTGGTTGAATGATATTGGCTAAGTTATCTATCCCATTTGTGCTCTAGAAAATTCTCCAAGATTCTAAGTTGCAGAGAATTTCCAGCCTGCATTGGTAGAGAGAATTTCTTCATTTTAGAAGTCCCCATATCGATGAAATCACAGGTTCATTCCTTATTGCTAATATCTACTTCATTGGTGGTGGTAGTGGTGAGCAAAGTACTTTGTAATTTCCATGTACATATTACTTATGCTTCATTATTTCCAAGTATCTATGTTCTCATTGATAAGGACATATTTTCCAAGGGTGTTGAATATAATGTTTTTAAGTATCATCCTGTGTGAGGCTTGTCAATATACAACAAGTCCCCACAGTCACAGTGTGCTTTTAAACTGTTAAAATTGCACTGATTTTTGGTATACTTTGCATATAATATGTGTTATATATTATATAATAATAAATGTAGAGAGAGTATATGTGTGTGTATACATACATAAGCTCAGATATTCTTGGATTAATAGAAACTAGATTTCTCTTCTTTGGTAAGATGTACCTTTGCTTCAGACCCCTATGTCTATAGAGTCCGTGACTAAGCTGCCTCTACTGATTCATTTTCATGAGTGTAGGTATAGTCTGGACCACTTTTCTGAAATAGTGCTCTAGGTTCTTCAGAATATTTTTTTTCCTAGATAATGGAATATTTACTTTTTCCTTTGCTTCTAAGTGGAAGTCACTCACTTCAATGCCCAGGGCTAAGTACATGTGTTGTAAGCCAAGACTAGGAGAGGAGTATCAAGAGGCAGCTGTACAATGTGAAGAGGCCCTGGCAGAAAGGGAGAATGGAGGGCCCAGAGCCCTGCACAGGATCACCTGTGGCTTCTGAGACATTGGAGCATAGGCTGACACTTTAACCCCAGGGGAGGAGGAGGCAAGGGTAGAAAAGCCAGCAGCTGCAGCTGTTAGGTTGAGGGCTTCTTGACTGATGGGGCAGTCCAATGATTCAAAACAAGCTGTATATTGGACTTTGCATATATGGTTTTTTTAAATGAATTTATCCAAACAGGAAACTGTGTAGACAGACAGGCTCTAATATAGTGTCTCTTAACCTACAATCCATGAACTTTTCTTTTTCTTCAAATATTTTGATATCTGTTTTTCATTATCATTGCTTTCCTTTGTAATATTATGTATTTTATTGTATGTATTTAAGAATATTATTTGAAGAAGACGCCCATCAGCTTAAGGAGGTCGTAACATAGAAAGGTTCAGAACCACTCTTCTGAAAAGATCCTGTATAACTGGGATCAGCACATTGTAGATATTTTCTGAATGATATAAAGCTGGAGTCAGCAAACTATAGTCCAAGGGTCAAATCTGCCACTTGTTTTTGTGTGGTTCATGATGTAAGAATAGAAGTAAAAATGATTACTTTATAACATTCAGAAAATATATCTCTAAGTGAAATAATATATGTAAAGTATTTTGTAAATCTTAATGTATCATCTAAATATTAGCTATTATTATTAATTACCACCAATTACTGTGCTGCTATTCATGAAAGCAGCTAGGAAGATATTCCCTAAGGAAAAGCAATTAAGTTGGAAGGAACTGTGGTTAGTAAGGTACTCTTCCTGGACCAAAGATGAAAATGAAAGTAAACATAAGGAAAGTGGAGAGGGATGGACTCCCCCCCAACACAAATTTTCATAGTAATAATAAATGACATTGGTTATATGATTTTTTTGACATGAACTACCTACTTTGTTTGGAGAAATGAAAAATATCATAACCCATTTTGAAATCAGATAGAAAAGCCACTGAACATTTTTGTGGAATGCATACACTTTTGAATGGTGAGAAGTTTATGAATATAAATGGACATGTAACAATTTATACATTTATGTACTGAGACCACTATTTGACATACATGATATATGAAACTATTAAACTGATTACAGCTTGTGTGAAATGAAGTAGAAATTCAAAATGGTACCACATATTTGAACAAATTTTTAGATCATTGCATTGGAGGAGAAATTCTACCCCAATGTAAAGGTATTTAAATCAGAAATTGGACAATGAACACCCACTGGGTGTGATCACTTGAAGGCAACATGACAAAAGGAAAGAAGGATGAGGTTTTTTCTCAGACGTAGCAACAAAGAAGTAATGTAGAAATAAGTGCATCGCTGTGTCAGACTCCAGTAGTACATCGTCCTCAGAGATATATTCGAGTGACAGTGAATACTGAATAGGAAGAAAATTCCCATATACCACATTATTTTTTTATTGTAGTAACAAAGAAATAGTAATAAAGTACGTGTTCATTGATTGAGGAATAGCTAAATGAAATTTGGTGTATGCATATAATGGGACATAACCAAAACAATGGATAGGATGATACAGAAAAAGCATGTAAAGACTTACATGATATGATGCAAAGTACAGCCAATGAAGCTATCACAAAACAAAGGAAAATTATTGTTGCAAAATTACAAAGAACAAATTTGGCCCCAAAGAAGATATTAGAAGATATCATTTACACTCTTTTATATATTTTGGAAGTCAAGGGGTATGAAATATTGTGCATCTTGTTGAATTTTTAAAACATATTGATAGTTTTATTTTCTTTTATTTTATTAATAATCTTTTATTGTATGAGTTGGTTTTCTAGGAAAGAGAGGAGAGGAATACTGTGGATAATTTAGGCAATGTAAAAATAAAAAATATAAAAATTAATTTTAAAATCTTTTGACTTACTGATTGACTATATACTTTATATACTTATTTTAAAATGGGTATTTTTAATGCTGTGTATTCATTGTGTTGAATATAGACAGTTTTGATATACTGTCTATATTTAAGTAGGTCAGGCATCTATAATTATAATATTTTGTATATATTGTAGATGATATATTTACATTTTATTATGTTTTATTATTATTATCGTTATGTTACTTTTCTCATCTTCTTCAATGAGGTTCAAATAGATATGATCCTTGAACTAATCATTATCCTACTGTTATTCTATTTAATGTCCTTTGGACTACTGAAAGATGGATAAAACAACTACATGCTGTACCTGAAAGAATGTGTTAGCATATAATATAAACTCATCACCTGTAAGCTCACTAAAAGCATCTTCAGCAAACTCACCAAACTGATAGAATGAAGAGCATTGTGGTACCTGTAACAGCAAGCACCCTGGCACTCCCAGGATTGTCTGCTAACACAGTTTCTTTGATTTGCTTTCCTAAAGGAAAGACAACTTTAAGGGGGTCAACAATCTTCCTTTAATTACAGATAAGTAGAGAACACAAGCAGAGAAATTTAGCACAGAGATTCAACAGACAGGGCTCCAATTGTCTGGACAAAGTAATACAACCACTTACATATACTACAGGATCGGGGGAGCATCAACATCTGAGTTGTCAGGTGGCTCTTACCAAACAGTTACTCGGAGTCACTTGAACAGAATCAAAATCCTTCTCATGAGCAAGTCCCCAAAGCAAAATCTCAAGTCAGAATATATATGCACTTTTGGCTAATAGGCTCAGAGCCAGAAGGCACCACAAATCTTGTGACTCAGTGACTAATTAGCTTAGTACTAAAATGTGAAAGTTTCCCAGTAAGCAAGCCTCCCACTAAGCAAGCTCCTCCTTAGGCAAGTTCCTCCCCCAAAGGGCTCTATGTGATGTATCACATCAGGATGTATCACAACTGGGCCAGAGTTCAAAGCAGCAAGACATATGTGATTAAACACATGTGGTCACAAAGGCCTATTAATGGATGGGGAAGAGCTTCCTATTCCATTAATATTCCAGTATCTTATCGTGTTCTCACAGGACTTTGATTTCTTCTGCTTGATTTCTACATTCTCAAAGGTTTTTATTTCACATAGCTTAAAAATGATGTATTTTCATTGTAGCAACATTTATTAAATTTTTTAAAAGTTTTATAGATCAGTTTCATGTCTGATGATTGTGTATAGCACTTCATTCTGTGCTCATCTTCCAGTTCTAGTGGAGTTTATTTGTTGAGTTCTCAAGGGTACTTTCAGGTCTGTATTTGCATTATGAGATTTTATTATCTCCTAGTCCATGAAAAAATTGTTAGCTTTTGATACACAATTCTAACCACCATGTTATGTCTTGATTAATAATAATTTTTTGCATTCCACAATGAGGTCTTTTTACCATTTCCTTTCAAACTCTGCATTATTGTTATTTAGTTCTCATTTTGGGGGGGGGGGGGGATGGAGTTCACATAGAAGTGACCCAACACCAAGTTGCTTTTTATATTTATTATTCTGCAGACTCTTGCAAAGGTGAATAAAATGATTGTCTTCCTGTACTTCATTAATAGGATTAGAATATAAGCTAATTTTCTGTAGACTCCCTAAAAAAAGTCACTGAAGAAAATTAGTATAACATACAGGATGACAGAAATTACACATAACTTAACCTGCTCCCATGTGGTTTTAATTTCTTTTGTTACATCTCTATAAATTGAAAGCTTTTTATTGCATGTGGTTTGGGGATCGTGAGAATTGAGGATGAGTTCAACTTTTTGGACCATCAATGTTTCTGCAGACAGCTTTTGTATCAGTGATAATACTGTACTTACAGTATGGTCCATTGGTTTAGTTCTCAAGGGTATTTTGGAATTTGTATTTTTGGTACAAGGACTTGTAATCTGATTGTTTGTAAAGGATAGCCAGCTCCTGATCAATCATTCTGGTCCCCTAATTGTGGCTTCTCAGGTATATGGAGAATCCTAAGATATAGAAACCCTCAGTAATAGAGTATTCAGTTTCTAATGCACGTGCATATTAGGAAATGAAAAAGTAGAAATTATACAAAGTATCTGTTGAGGTCGAGACTTGAGATCAAATTTGTCTTCAGGTATTTACTAGCTCTGTGACTCTGGGCAGTCCTCTGCATGATCTCTATTTGCCTCAGTTTCCTTATTTGTAAAATAGAAATAATAAAAGCAGCTACTTCTCAGGAATGTTGTGAAGATCAAATGAGATGATAATTGTAAAGTGCTCACCACAGTATCTGGCATGTATTAAATATTATATAAATTTTACCTACAGTTATTATCTATTTTATTAAATAATTAGCATTTACAAAATACCTAGAAGGCCATAATCAGCAAGTGTCTAAAACTATATAACATGAAATTACTGTTCTTTATATACAAACAGATAACTTCGTACTTCAAACTACAAATGCCGTCCCCCCCCAAAAAAAAACTATCCTTGTGAATAGTAATAAGTAGCAATAAGAATTATAATTTTTATCACATTCTAATGTTTTGAAAATTCTTTACATATGTTATTTCAAGTGATCCTCAGAATGATTCCGTGAGGTAGATGTTATTGTTATCCGCATTTTGCTGATGAGGAAAATGAGGCTAAGAGAGGTTAAATAACTTACCAAGGGACAGACAGCTAATGAACTTTGGTCTTCCTGATAGTCAAGTTCTGTTTTTAGTGAAATGTACCAGTGAACCATACTATTATCACTGACAAAACTATTGCTCACAAACAAGCTGGATTGATTCTTTAAAAATAACAGTTTTAATCAGTCATATCAAACATGCATCATTATATTATTGTTCCATGTAGAGAAATAAGAGTATTTTAAAAGTCATGTTCTCTAGTGGAAGAATTTTAAGTTCCCTGACTCCACATCAATGGTCTTGTTGTATTGTATTATTGAGATTTGATATTCATTCTGGTCCCGAATAACACTCATATCTAACAGGCAGTGCTTTCAATTGAAAACCTGATTTTCCCTCCCCTCCTTCAAGCCCTTCCTCCATTCACATCATCACATTTTCTGAACCACCACTTAAAATTCAAATCGGCATTTTTTTATGACTAAGGTCACATAATAAAATAGCACATAAGATGAAAGTAATAGAGTGTAGCCAAAGAGGGGCGTGAAAATGAACACATCAGAAAGCCGTGTTGCTGGAGCTCACTTTCAGAGGTGTTCATTTCCACTGGATCTTTGAGGTAACCTGACAGGAGCAATCAGTTGCCTCATAGATCACTGACAGAAGTTCAGCAAGACAGATGACATGCAAAGTAGCAAGCTCTAAAGAAATTAAACATAGTGCTGGAACAATGAGCAGCATGTTCATGAGAAAGGATGTTGAGGAGGAATCATGTCTATTTCAACAGTGCAAAAATGGACCTTCATTGCTTGTCAGTTACAGCATCAGTTAAGTACACATTATAAATTAAATATACAGCATAGTTCAATTCAATGTGCATTCATTAAAAGCTTACTGCATACTAGATCTTAAGGGTACAAAGACAAAATAAACAAAAAGCAAACAACCCCTGCCCTTAAGGATTTTATATTCTATTGTTGTAAGAAATATGATAATTCTACCTATGTAATCACCAGTGGGCAAAAGGAAAGTTACTAAGAACATCTAAATACTTAATCTAAATGATCCAATTACCTATATATCCTTCCACCCAGTAGAAAATAAGATCCTTGAAAGCAGGAACTGTTTTTTCATTGTGAATATATTTTGCATATATTTAGACATAAACATGTTCTTTTCCCCAATGGAATATAAACCTGTTGAGGGAAGATACTGTTCCATTTTTGGTTTTACATCCCTTGCCAAGTGCCTGGGAATAAAATAAATGCCTATTGATGGATTCGCCTATTTATCATTGTAGCTTTGGCTGCTAGGAGGCATTGTAGTGTAGTGATTAGAGAGGGAGCCTTGAAGCCAGAAAACATAGGTTCAAGTCTTACCTCTGATGAGCAGGATACCCGCTGTGTGACATCAATCTGCATTGGTAGAAGGAATTTTCTCATCTGGGAATCCCCTATGTCAATAAGATCATAGTACAGGCCCTGACTCTTAGACCAGTGCACATATTAGCTATCTGAAGTAGCTAGATTTTGAAGTGTATAGACTGCTGGGCCTGGAGTTAGGAAGACCTGAGTAGAAATCTAGCCTCAGACATTTACTAGCTCTGTAACCTTGGGCAAGTCCCTGACCCCCTGTCTGTCTCAGTTTCCTCAGCTGTAAAATTAATTTTACAATAATAGGGCCTACCTTTCAGGGTTATTGTGAGGATTGAATGAGAAAATATTTTAAAAATACTTATCATAACGCTTCACGCATAGCAGACGCTACATAAATGCTTAATGCCTTTCCTTCCCTACTGAGCACTCAATTAATACTTGCTCACTTCAATTTGATTTATTGAAAAATACAATTACTACATTCTTCAGCTAGTTTTGGACCTCATCCTACTCTAAAGAAAAGAAAATAAAAGAAAACATGATGGAAATAATCTTAAGTCAGAGATTATTGTAATTTAGTCATTTTTAATTGTGTCCAACTCTTTGTGACCCAATTTGGAGTTTTCTTGGCAAAGATACTAGAGTGGTTTGGTACTTCCTTCTTCAGCTCATTTTACAGATGAGGAAACTGAGGCAAACGGGGCTAAGTGACTTGCTCAGGGTCACACTGTTAGTAAATGTGTGAGATTAGATTTGAACTCATGAAGATAAGTCTTCCTGACTCCAGGACTTCCACTCTATCTGTTGTACCACCCAGCTCCTCATTGTTAGTTAGAGATGATAAGGACTTCACATGACAGTGGGATGAGACCAATAACTACTATATCCTATTGACTCATCAGAGGTTATGTTCTTGTCCTTGTGGAGGTCCTTATAATCAGAGCATTTGGGCACTGGAAGCATAATTAGATTTTTTCTATCTAAGACTCCAGGATTCTTATGCCTGGCTTCTAACATTTATGTGACTGACATGGGAAGAACAAGATTACATGATGACAAAGTAGCAGAGAATTCTGGAATGTGATCAAACTTCTTTTGAATAGCTCCTCATCTCCAGAAACTGGCTTAGGGTCATGTTTATTTCCAAATATGGAGGAACAGCTATGTAGAAAAGAAGTCAACAGCCAACCTTAGAGAGGCTCAGATATTCCTGCTTACTGTAGTGAGCAGGATCATAGACCTGAAACCACTAAGCATATTGTTTATAATTTTAAATTATCCATGTTTGTGATTTTCTTCATTTATGTGGAAAAATTTTAAGTTGACAGCATATCCACCTCTCACTTAAACTGTTTTTTCATGTAAAAAGGAGGAAAAAAAAGAAAAGAAATATTCTTGTATATGCTTATTCACAGGGCTCAGCTCGCTTTGAATCACTGAGCTTGACTCAATATACGACATAATCAATATTGTACAGTAGAAAAGGCACTCATTCTGGAGTCAGAGGTGTGTGCAAATCCCAGATCTTCCCTATGCATACATACATGCATATATACACACATATATACACATATATGTGTGTGTATATATATATATGTATATATATATATATATTTATGTGTGTGTATGCCTCATATTTTTTATACCTGTAAACTAAAGGAGAAAGAAAGTTGAACTGGATGGCTTATATTTCATTTAGCTCTAGTTCCTGGATTCTATTGGAAGAGGAAATGTGGTACACTGGCAAGAAAGCTGAGAGCTGAATTTGTATTCAGAAGATCTTCATTTCAAATCCCAAGTCAGCTGCTTACTAGCTTTGCACTTTGACTAGCTTTACTAGCTAGGCAAGTCACTTAATCTTTTTAGGCCTCCATATCTTCATCCATCAAAAGCAGAAGTTAGTTAAGATGACCTTTAAGTTCTCTTCAAGTTCTAAATATAGAATCCTACTAATAATCGAAAAAACAAGTTTGGGAACATCTAAATATATTTTTGAATGTTGAAAATTACATTAAAAGTCATTATACAGACTTCTGGGGCATGTGAGCAACAAGATGGAGGACTAAATATTTTCTCTTATCCCCACAACTTCTCAAGCATCTCTAAAATGTAAACTATGCCACAAAGATAAAACAATTTCAGCTGTCTCTATCGTCTCAGATATCTAGAATTCAAAAGAAAGTTAAAAAAAGCATGAATTGGTGCTTATACATCTTGAGATAACTGAGCACCCTTCCTCCAGCTTACATCCCACTATCCGTCAGTACTAACAGACAAGAGGACACTACAAAAGCTTACAACAAAATCAACACCTACACTCTGGTCTTCCCTCTCTTTCTAGTGTCAGGGAGAACAATCCTGGATCCAGGCTATGGAAGTTTGATTAGGCCAAGATAGCCAGCTGGCCAATGACCCTTAAGGAGCCAAAGCTTGCTGGGGGTTGCCACCGGCAAGCACCAGTGCTGTGAAGTCACAAATTTCTGGTACAGTTATTGAACTAAGGAACAGAGGGAGTGAGACAAGTTACCAATACTGGGCAGGGGTATGGGAGGGGCTGTGCAACATTCTGATGTAAGAATCCTGGTGTAAGAATATAGCGTCCAGCTAGGGACGTTTCTGACCACCCAGATGTTCGTTGGAGCAGAGAACCGGGCTGATGAACCATGGATTGAGATAATGAAGTTATAATTGAAGTTGAGATAATTAAACTTCCAGCCCCCAAGAAAACCACAATCAGAGGGGAGGGAGTAAAAAAGTGAGTGACAGAGAAAACAAGAGGAAAAAAAAGATTGAACTTATCAAAGATTTCAGGAAGAAGAAAACTCAAAAAACTTAAAAGTAAATATATAAAGCAATGGGAAAAAGAGTAACAACAAAGGAAATATAGCCAGCAGATCTAGTGAGTGAGTTCAGGAATCTAGGAATAAATATTGCAAAACAAATGAAAATGCTCCAACTCTTGATGAGACAGATGACCCTGTGGATTTTGAGGAGAATGGAACACAATGCTGTTTCTGCGTGTTTTAAAAAGGAAGTGAGAGAAAATTTTATATCCTATAAAGCAAGAATAACAAAATAGAATAAAATGGAATCTTCAATGGCAAGCCTAACTAAAGAAACAAAAGAGAGAACAATGGATTGGCACAAATACATAGAAGTGAAGGACAATCTAAAAGAAGAAAAACCAAAAAAAAAAGCAGTAAAAGAAAATATACTCAACATGTATGCAAAACATACTGATCTTGAAGACAGGATGGGTAGAGACAAGCTAAATAACAGAGTATCCCAGAAGAAGATGGCAGGACAAAAACTTTAATAGCGTAATGAAGAAAATAATAGAAGAGAATTATGCATAATATTTGAACATAGGGTGGCACCATGAGTACAGCACCGGCCCTGGAGTCAGGAGGACCTGAGTTCGAATCCTCAGACACTTGACACATGTATTAGCTGTGTGACCTTGGTCAAGTCACTTAACCCCAATTTCCCTGCCAAAAAAAATATTTGAACATAGAATACAGAACCCCAAATGTAAGAATTCACAGATCACCTCCATAAAAAAAAATTTCCAAGGTTTCAAATTTCAAGAAACAATAGCCTTAAATTTAGCAACTTAATTCAGAAACAAGTTCTAAAAGCTATCAGAAGAAATGCTTTCCAATATAAAGGGAAAGGAAAGGACATTTGAATAATGAAAGATTATTCTGTACATACAAGAAAATGTCATGAGGGAATGGAATACTGTGTTCCAACGAGCAACGGGGTTCAGGTTGCAGGCAAAGGCGATTTAACTTGCAAATCTGAGCTTACAGGAGAAAAGGTACAGGGCATGAGATGGACATTCAATAACTAAGGAAAGCCTGAAATATTTTTTCTGGGTAATTTAATCATTTTGTTTATTTTTTTAAATTTATTTTTAATGTGTTTGGTTTCCAGCATTGATTTTCACAGGTGTTTGAATTACAAATTTTCTCCCCATTTCCTCCCCACCCCCACTCCAAGATGGTGTACACTCTTGTTGCCCTGTTCCCCAGTCTGCCCTCCCCTCTGTCACCCCATTCCCCTCCCATCCCCCTTTGCTTCCTTTCTTGTAGGGCAAGATAAATCTCTATGCCCCATTGCCTGTGCATCTTATTTTCTAGTTGCATGAGAAAAAAAAAAAAAAGCTTTTTTACTTTTGAACATCTATTTTTTTAAAACCTTGAGTTCCAAATTCTCTCCCCTCTTCCCTTCCCATCCACCCTCCCTAAGAAGTCAAGCAATTCAACATGGGCCACATGCGTCATATCATTATGTATAACCCTTCAACAATACTCATATTGTGAAAGACTAACTATATTTTGCTTCTTCCTAACCTATCC
>CM053623.1:260013362-260031774 GCA_028646595.1 Phalanger gymnotis | reverse complement strand
TGGGAGGTCCGTGTGGGACAGACCTTACCCAGAGACCATCCAGGGTGTCCTGGGCTGGGGCCCTGCTTCCCTCTGCCACTTTGTGGGTTCTGCAGCTCTAGAATTGGTTCAGAGCCATTGTTTTATAGGTTTTTGCAGGGATTCGGTGGGGAGCTCACGACAGTCACTGCTTCCCAGCCGCCATCTTGGCTCCGCCTCTCTCGCCCCTGTGTTTCTTAATATATGATGTTTCCCTGATTTTTCATAGATGAATGGACTATGTTCTCAACTCAACCTACTACAAATGAAATAAATATTTATTTAGCTCCTGCCATATGCTAAGCACTTCATAAATATTACCTCATTTATTCCTCACAAAAAACTCTAAGAGCTCAATGCTATTATTATACTCATTTTATAATTGAGGAAATAGAAGTAACCATTAGTTGAATTACTTGCCCAGTATCATACAGGCCAGATTTGAACTCAGTTTTTCCTCCATAAATAAAAGTAGCCTTATGTCCTTACCATGGGAAAGAGAACAAACTGTGATTCAGGGTTTTTCTTTGTGGACCTACTACTGAAGGCCAGTTGTGGATTCCAATCATGGACAAATCTGAGCTTTTTGGTAGACAAAAATAAGCAGACTTTACCAGAGTTGGGAAACAAGATGACATTTTTTGATTTGATGACACTCGACTTCAATTCAACTACCATTCTTCTCTTCTTTTGAATAGAAATTTTTTTCCATTTGTTATCCATAAGAATCCTTTTTCCTTCTCAACATCATTGTCACACACTGATATAAGACCAGTGAGAAGGCATGTATCAATAAAGATGAGATAAAAACATGGTTTGATAAATCCATATATTTCTCCCTCTTCCTAAAGACTTTATCCCAAACATTTTGCTCTTATGTAGGGGCAAATGTTAGGTGACATGATTGGTAAAGTGCCAGGCCTTGAGTGAGGAAGACCTAAATTCAAATCCTACCTCAGGTATTTACTAGCTGTGTGACCCTAGTCAAGTCACTTACTTGCTGTACCTGTTTCCTCATCTGTAAATGGGTATAGTGATAGCACCTACATCTCAAGATTGTTGTAAGGATTAAATGAGATAATAATTGTAAATTGCTTAGCACAGTGCCTAGCACATAGTAAGCCCTATATTAATGTCAGCTCTTATTAACTATTGTTATTATTATGTCAAAACAATGCTAGGTTATACCTGTATTTGAACCTTTGATCTGACATTTACTAGATGTATAACTATGGGCAAAGTATTTACATTCTCTATGATTCAATTTCATTTTCTGTTAAGTGGAGATCCTGATACTTGTACTATTTACCTTATGTTATTCTACAGAAAATGCTTAGTAATTGTTTAGTAGTTTAAAAAATCGCTGGATTTACAGCATTTTCTATAATATTCCTACAATAGGAACACCTACATTCAAACACCAATTCACTCACTTACCACCTGTGTCCATTAATCTCCTTGCTCCTCAGTTCTTCATCAGTAAAATGAGGGGATTAGTTAGCCCCTAAGTTCCTTCTAGCATTAATTCTATAAACCTATGATTAAAGCATTATTTAAGAGAATGTAACTCTTCTCCCAAAGCCCTTTGGTGTGAGAATCCCTCCTTATTGGTGGAGCTGAATATCCTCTTCAGGATGAGGGGCAGGATAAAGTTGTCAAGAAGTAAAAGCTTTAGTTCTTTGCCAGCTACCCTTCTTGACTCTCCAAGCATACATTAGAGTTGGCTTCTAGTATATAATCTGTTTCAGTCAAGTGTCTAAATGTGCAGCTGATCGTTTTACCCATGACTTTTCCTACTCTCATCATTTTGTCCCCTCTGAGGTAGACAAATATTGGAGGAAGGACTTGGAAAAATAAAGATTTTACCAGAGTTCAAATTCTATTTAACGTACCAGTTGGTGCAAGTTACTTGACCTCTCTATACCTGTTTCCTCATCTATATAGAGTTGCCTCTAACATTTTTTTCTACTTCTAAAGCTATGATCTTATGACTCTTCTGAGGTCATAAGGTGAACCAATATTTCTTGTGTCTGTTTGGAAGCAATCAGACAAAGTTTGAATTAAAAGAGATAATGAATTGATCAAAATGTTCAAAGTCATCATGAAGAGTATGTTTACCATATCAACTGAAAGAAGTAGCTAGAACTATCTGGGTTGTCAATCAATTCACAATTATTTATTGAGTGTCAAAACTTGGCCTGTAGGCCTTTCTCTCTTCATCTCCCTCTCTCCTTAGAATCACCCCTTTTCATGTTCTTTGTCCCATTAGGAAATTTCTGTGCTTGCCTTTCAACTTTTCACTTGACTTTATTTACCACCATTGGTTTCATGCTTACTTTTAAACAGTTATAGTAATGGCAACTCCAATGACCTTTTCTCAAGAGGCATTATATCAAATTCACTGTGTTGGACTGACAATATGGCTTCCATATCATAGCCTCTAAAGCATCACTCTTAGAGCATCAGCAATCAAACACTCAAAGGTTCTTTTTCCCTTGCAGTCATTTGCATCTAATTAATACAGCCTTTGTAAAAAGTGCATTGCTATGGCAATAGAAGTTCTGTAGCAAAGAGAAACTTTTTAAATGCCAGAACTGTATGTCATGTATTTACAATTCTTTGATAATGTCACTATCTTATCATTCTAACCTTTTTATCATGCCCCAGTACAGACAAGTATACCTTTTACTTTGAACCACACAGCAGTTGCTCTAAACAACAGGGCTTATAATGAGCTGCATTGATTATTTTTTGATGGGAGAGTTGTAATTGTACACTGCAGCTTTAGATATAGGTCTGTCATGTCATGTTGCACATATGACAAACGGACCCAATTTCAGAAATAATTCCAGAGCAATAGATGAGCTAAATGACCTAAATCCCTTTCAAGATGGGTTCAATGCATTTGACATCTTTCTCATAGAAGCAGTGAGCTGTGATAGTCACCTTTTTCCTAACTGTTTATCCTTAGCAGAGGTGTTTAATTCAGCTCTGGGTCCTAACTGAAGCAGGACTCTGCAATCCTCAAAAGGGAGTCTGGATTTGTTCATAGCCTGTACTTAAGGAACTTACCTGAACACAAACAAACAAAAAACCCACAACAGCAACACTTTTTTTCTCTTTCCAAATACCTGCCAGAATATTCTTTATCCCCATCCACACCCCAAAAAGCAAATTATTTGCAAATCAAAATGTATTCAAACACTTTATGTTTAAATTACAGAAATGTGGGCATGTGAGGTATTACTATGTACTTTATTACAATAATGTCATAAAGATCTTTAGTATGCAGAATTACAACAAATGTGGTGGTTCGGGGATTAAATTCTCTTTAAATACTCATTCATATGACAGACTGGAGCAATTAGTCTATTGTAACAATGGTGCATGGATAACAAGAGTGTCTCATACATTTCCACTGAGAGTCATCTTCCATTATAATCATCTTAATGAAAAAACCACAGTGGCTGAAGGGAAATTGTATTGGTACAGTGTTTTACAAAGAAACCAAGAGGAAATGAGCACTAAAAAACATCATTAAAGTCACATTAAGGATCTGATTGAAATTGACCAGAAAGGGAGATAATCATGAGGCTGTCATTACATACCCTTTCTCGTAGCTTTGTGTCCAGGTGTTGTAGAATTCTCCTGTCAATGGGTAACTGTACTATAATGTCTTTGCAGAGTATTGTGTATGGAGAATGAATAGGCAGACTTAATCATTCTTGTTTCCTTCTATGTTGTCAGATTGTATTTAGTCTTTCCTAAGGAGCCTGTTTCCCATGTCTATGTGCAATCTAGGTTTGGAGAGTTCTTTGGGTATACTGAGTGGGTAGTAATAACCAGTTGGTGATGACTTTGGATATATGAATGCTTTTCAACCTCATTCAGGACATTGAACTCCTTCCACTGTTTCAACATATCTAGAAAATGGTGATTTCTGTCTCTGTCTGTCTTTCCCTCTATTTAAAATATTATCTGAAGACCACCAACAACAAAAGCCCAAACCACCCTCAAACTGAAGAAAACTGTCACACGGAGAAATTTTACCAAGATTGATGTATAGAGAAATATACCGTAAATTAATACATGGGCTGGAATTGGTTTGTTGTACCATCAACATGTCCTGGCAAATGGAAGAAAGGTGTGTGTGTGTGTGTGTGTGTATGTGTGTGTGGACTCAGGATAAGAGAACTCAAGCCAGGAAAAGCTGATGATGTTGCACTGAGAGGACGTGCTGACAGTTCCCCTTATTTACCACCTCATGTGCCCCTCCCCTACCCTTGAATAACTGACCCAGTATTGAGCTGCCCTTGTTGGCAGGTAGAAATCAAATCAGCTCATCTGCAAGTAAAGCAGCCTGGCGGAATTAACCCATCTGATAATACTTTGCCAGGTTGACTCCTCTAGTATATTTAAATACTGTTAGTGATTGCTAGTATTTGACAACAGTATTTTTATGTGGATGCTAGACTGGGTATAGGGAATATTGGGAGCAATTTATGAAATGTTAATATGAAACAGAATATTTAACATAAATACAATTGCTGTTCTTTTCGTGCATTGTGATTAGTGAATAGAATGGTTGAAATATTCAGCAATTCTGCCGAGAAGACTTTGAGTGCTGACACCAGGGCTTTGGTGCCTCATTTTGATATTCACTTTCTTTTTTACCAATCAATTATTGCCCCACCCTCAAGGGCATCCCTGTGTTTTTCAAACCCCCTTTGTACGACTGGCAAAATAAAGTTTTGATGGGAAGATTCGTTCGGTACACCCTCTTGAGCTTCATTCTTCATTATCACGCTATTTCCCTTTGCATGAAACACCACCTTCATTTGACACACTTGAGTGGCACGTAACCTTGGAAAGAGGAAACAATGTCAGCCTGAATCAGGCAAACAATAGAGTTCATGTTATAGAAAATTGGAAGAAAGAAAAAAAAAGCTCTTATCAAAAATCATAGAGGGTAATATGAATCTAGTATGGAGACTGAAGTCATGATACCTATATGTCCTTCAGTAGCTTAGCAAGCTGGCTTCTTGTTGAATGACTTTGAATATGGGTGACACTGGGAGTGAGAGTACCCAGATTACAGTTGCTTTTGTCATCCTCTATAGGTTTCCAGCTCCACTCTTTCTGAACAAACCACTAATCTGTGATACCCTGGGGATTTCTCAATGTTTCTTTAAACCTTTTGTCATCAATTTTCCTGCTTATTGTTTATTAATATTCATGTGCTTTGTAAACCTTGAAGTGTTTTATAAATATTAGCTATCATTGAGATAACATCAGACAAAATACAAAAACATGTAAAAATGCAAACATTAAATCACTATGCAAATGATATTTATAATTTTTAACATTAATTGTAATAATATTATTTATATCTGTTTTTGGAAGTGATATGTACTGATTTCTGCTTTACCAAGAACAGTTTTCCAACTGATAAATATAAACCTGAAGAGGGGGGTAGAGCATACCCTGAGAAGAAATTAAACAGATTGGTTCATCCCCAATGACACTTTTAAAGCAATTTCTTTGTGGGCAGTGCAGTTTTTAATTGTAAGAGGCCTTTGAATTATTAGTATTATTTTCAAATGTACAATGTTTTGGCAGCACACCCTCATTAATCTTTTAAACAGGTAAGCTGAGAACCATCCGACAACGTGACAGAGTTGTCTAATTCTTTCCCATTAATGAGCTTCTACTTGGTCTAGGTTAGGGGCCCTTTGGAGGAAATAAAGAAATGCTGATCTCATTTTTGAAGATTCAAGGTTCTGTTAAACTTCCCAACCTGAGGAGCCCCAAGATGTATCTCTGAGTACACTCTTCAGACAAAATAAGTAGGGGAATCAGATGGTTTTTCAATTCTAAATAACATTCTTCCTCCTTCTTTTCTGATGGAGACTGATCTTTTGACTTTGTGTTGCAGGGAGAATAAATGTTTGTTCATTGAACAGAATTTCGCACAAATATATCCAGAAGAATGCAATCAGGGCAAGGATCTCCTTCAGAAAGATGGAAAGAAATACAATGCTGAGGTTCAGTTATATCATCCCTTTTCCTCCTGACTTCGCAGGCTAAGAGAAGAAGGACAGCTTTAGCTTCAGCTTTAGCATGCTGGAGTGTTTTGGAAATGTAATAGGCTTGCCACTGGGGGAATAGAGTTAAGCAATAATATGGGTGAAGAGTGTTGTGCTGAACTATTATTGTGTCTTAGCTGTTTTTTTTTCTCTTGGTGATACATAATAGTGATGGTTTCCAGCAGGCTACATATTCTGGGAACTCTTAATTCATTTATAATGGGTTTTGATCAGGACAGATTCTCCTCTAGAAACACATTTCCCTACACACAGGGGGACAAAATACCCAGGTAGGAGTGGCACTTCAAAGCCCCCACACTAAAGTAGGGGAGGCAGTGTACTGCTTTGTTAATTTAATTGGACAAACATTTATTAAGCACTTATAACCTACCAGCAAGGTACTGTCCTAAAATTGCTCATGAAATAAAGTCGAATAGTTCCTACTCTTGAGAAGTTCACCTTGGGGTTGGGGAAGAGAAAGGTGAGAGAGGATTACAACATGTACTCAAAGTGTATGCAGGGTATATACAAAGTTACACAAAATTATTTTGTGAGGAAGACAATTTTAGTAGCTCAAGTCATTAAGATAGCCTTAAATAGCAGCTGGCACCTGTATCATATTTAAAAGGAAGCTAGGAATCCTCTGAGGAGGACGTGAAGACAATGTGCAGGTTAGGTTTGGGAGCCCACTTGCGCAAAGGCATGAGTGAGGACTTGGATTACTACTTAACAGGGAAAGGCTGTCTCCTTTGGCCCATTCCATAATCTTATTCATTCTCAGAGGCCTTGCAATATACGAGTCCACAAGATATAGTATGAGGTGTAGATCAAATCTGCTGGGCCAGGAGCCTGTGGGAATGATCCTGAAAATGACATCCCCACTAGGCTTTCTGGGTCTCTGGTGGGAAAGCTTTTCAGGATAGCTTCAGGCTGCTGCACAATTGTAAACTTGCATATTACTATCTGAGATGTATGCTGAAGTTAGAGCAGTATTACCAAGTGTTTTCAAGAATCATTAGGCCTAGTTAAATTCGATTTAACTCGCTATTGACCTTTAACTTTTAACATATCACTTCATCTTTGCTGCACTCCTATTTAATATTTCACTTTGTAAATTAATTGTTTTCATTTATTTACATGCTAATGCATATAGCATTTAGGGAATCTGTTTGCTTTAAAGCTTTATTGCAAAATAGATTTGTATAATTTTTCATACTGGTAATAGCACTCATTACATTCCTTGAACCCTTAAACACTTTATCAACATAAATTCTCCTTATCTGAGGCCTCATAAAATAGTATTTATTACAGACTCATAAGAATTTAGTGCTCTTTAATCAGGCACCATTCTTCCTAGGTAAAGCCTCTGCCATTCACAGGGGAGACATCAACTGCATGGGGTCAGTACAGCCAAAGAGCTTTGTAAAATTAAAAGTAACATAGGAAAGTAGTTACTATTACTATTTTTCTTTAAAGAGCTTCCCTATAAAAATTGGAGCAAGGGAAGACTATTTTGCTTAAGGTTTTCCAAATAACCAGATTCAGTGTTAGCCCCAATAACTTTTATACATCAGATACATAACATCATGGGACAATAGAACTATAAGTGAAAGGGACCCCAGAAGCCATATAGTGCAACCCCCTCATTTTGCAGATGAAGAAACTGAGTCTCAGAGAAGTGAAGCAACTTAGCCCAATGTCATAGGGGTACTAACAGGGAAGGGTTGTGAGCCCAGGTCATCTGCCTCCAGACCTAATACTCTTTCCCTGGTACCCCATTGTCATTTATTCAGTGATTGTGTTTTTATGTTTTCTATCTACTTTATCCTCCAATGGAGTCATGATTTCCTTGAAGATTCTCCCTTCACTTATTCATATAGCAACCCCTGTATGACTTCCCATCCTGTGGAATTTCTTTTCATGTCTTTTCATGAACCTTCCATATAGGATCCAGCCAGGAGTATGCTGGAGCCAGTAGCTATGAGACAATTGTAAAATTTTAAGTGTGAGCATTTACACCTTGGAATTCAGCAAACATGATGAATTAGGATTTGATTTATTGCATTTTTTTAATTGTGCAAACTTAAGAAAGTGATGGAGGAAATGTTATTAATTCAAGTGAAATGTGAAATTGTGTCTTGCACATTTTTTTCTTTGAAAACTGGTTTTTTTAAAAATTTATTAGTACTCACATGGATCCATTCCCCACCCACCACACTGGAGGCCTTCTTTCTTATTCTTTTAGTATCTAAGGGATGCTGATGCCTGCAGAACTCAGGCTTTATCAGATATCAGCAAGCTAGAAATGCTTTGATTTCAGCCCTAGTAACGGATGATATTCAAGCACCACTAAGATAAGAAATATTTGGGTTTTTTTAAATTTTTTTTTTTGGCAGGGCAATTGGGGTTAAGCGAGTTGCCCAAGGTCACACAGCTAGTACATGTGTCAAGTGCCTGGGGCTGGATTTGAACTCAGGTCCTCCTGACTCCAGGGAGGGTGCTTTAGTCACTGTGCCACCTAGCTGCCCCATATAAGAAATATTTGTAATAGAAATGTGGACTACCAGGTAATTTTGGGTTTTGGGATGTGTTAACTCAAGAAATGGAGAAAAAAAAGGAGAGAAACAATATCTTCCTGAAACATACAGATGTGATAATATTAAACAAGTCAGATTACTAATACAA
Organism: Phalanger gymnotis; assembly: GCA_028646595.1. NCBI lineage: Eukaryota > Metazoa > Chordata > Mammalia > Diprotodontia > Phalangeridae > Phalanger > Phalanger gymnotis. Next base: position 260,022,985 of record CM053623.1, on the reverse strand, counting down.
ATATTATTCTCATTTCACCCTTCTTTTTTGGTCCAAAGCTATGACTTCATAAGGTAAAAATGCTCTCCAGCAATGGAACTAAATGACTTTATAAGATAATATCGATAGACAATGAAAGGTAGTGGATACAGAGCTAGACTTTTAGTCAATAAGATCTAGTTTGTTGTTTTGCCTCTGATACATGATGGATGTATGACCCTGGGCAAGTCACTTAAGCTTAGTGCCCCAGGCAACTCTCTAAGACAAGCCTTCACACATACCACCAATCACCTAAGGATTTCTGGTGGCTAGTGAATAATGTAGAGTTGACATTGCCCACTCTCTCCTGTTTGTCACGTGACTTGTGACCAACCATCATCTGTCTGTCTCTAGTCTCACCTATTTGCAGCCCAAAGAAGTTTAGCCTATTTTAATTTTGGCCAGTTGTACAGGACTGCTCTAAGACTGTAAATAGCATAGGGGGTGATAATCTTCATTGGTAAAGGAGTTCCCTATACCAGTGAAATCTCAAGTTCATTGCCAAGATCAGAACTTTTTTTTTTCTTTCAAGGGTTGCCTGGAATGTTCAAAAGTCAAGTAAATGTTCAGGATCATACAGTTAGCATGTGTCAGAGAAGGAATCTGAATTCATTTTTTAAAACTGGATTCTTTTCTTATTTTAATGCCATACCTCTGTCCCTTTTGCTACTATACCTCTTGTTTGAAAATTAAGGAAACTGAGGCTCAGAGAAATTGAATGATCTTCCCAGAGTGGCTCAATGCTCAGGTCTAGAATTCATACTTAGTTTTCCTTCTGGTTCAATTTCCACATCTGTTTTTCCTCACTTCTCTGCAGAACTTCTTCTCATTTAATAAATCATTACAGTATGAAATTGAACAGGTACAAGGTGGCTACAAAGTCCATTGCTGAAGAATTCATTGTTTCAGTTTTGTAGGGAGAATGAGGCCCTCAAGAGTGAGGAAGAGAGTGCTAGTAGAACTTTACACAATATGGAGCATGTTGTCCCAGCACAATCTTACTCTTATCTGTTTTGTTAAAGCCCAGGAAAATAAAGCAAAAAAGTATTTCTAATGTTTGGAGGCAGCATTAGCTAGGAAGAGTATTTACGTATATTTATTATGTATGGCTGGACCAACACCATTGCTTTTGGTCAATCAGGATGAGCAGAAATAAAAGAAACCTAGAATAGTCATGCTACTCCCAGGCTGAAGACTTTGGCTTCACTTTGGGGAGTTGGAACAGCACGACAGTGTTCACAATGCAGATGAGCTGCTAGAGGTGCATAGATACAGAATAGAATGGGGCATCTTAAGCTTTTTCCACTCCTGAGCCTTTCAGCACTTCTTAAACTGTGGGTCCTGATCCCAGTTGTGACCCACAGTTTAAGAAGCGCTGCGGTAGACAAGCATGTGTGGTATGGCAGGTGAGGGCGCAGGTACATCTAAAAAAATCTTTCTTTTAATCATATTTCCAGGCCACGAGATACAGGGTCTTCTGGAGGGTATATTATGTCAAGTGATGCTGAAGGGAATAGAAAACAAGTTGTTTCAGAACCTGTGCTCTGCAGAGGCATGATTGAACGACCAAGGTGGTTGCAGGATGTTCTATTTTCTTGTAAGTGGCTCTCAATTGTTGCCTCATTTAGGCAAAAGTCAGTCACCTGGAGCCTGGGCCTTTGACTTCCACGTACATCAGACTAGACTCAAAAGGCAGATTTGGATACCAATTTAGCCCAAATGGGGCACCTCATGCAGGCCTGAAGGACGCTAGTAGGCACGTTCAGGATAGAATGGGAATTCTTAACCTGGGTTTCAAGGACTTGATTTTTAAAAGATTTTTATAACTATTTTTGATATAATTGATTTCCTTTATAATACTATACATATTATTTTATGCCTTTAAATACATTATTTTAAGAAGAGGGCCACAGGCCTCACCATGTTTCCTAAGCTATCCATGGCACAAAAAAGGTTAAGAATCCCTAAAGAAGTAGATAAACACCTTAAGGTGCCTGGGATATGAATGACCATGTCTGATGGTTGATGCAGGTGAAAGTAGCCTTGGTTGGGGAGGACACTTGCAATTCAAAATATTGTGGAAGCCTGTGTTAAGCCTGCTTAATGTTGGTGCTTTCCCATCTTGCTTGTAAATAGTTATTTGCATGTTGTGGTTTCACAAATAACACAGGAGGCACTGGAGTTTTTGGACTCCAGCCTCTCACAGGTACACTCTTGATCTGAGCAGATAGAAAGGACAGGAAGAAAGCTTCGGAGGGGTTAATAATCTTACTTTATCGTAGTCTAGTCTTCTCACAAGGGTTACTGATAATTGGAGCACCGACTCCTACAGCATTTCCTAATCACGCTTCTCTGAGGGACCAGTGAGAATATAGTAGGAGATACAACTCCTACAGGATCCCCTAAGCCTCAGTGGGAGCCAGTTGAGGCAAACACAGATTATCCCCAAGCCTTGAGGGGGGCCAATCAAGGCACACACAGCATTACACTGTCATATTCCCCTATGGGTTTCCCACTCACTGATTCGGTGCACATTTGCTATACAGGGGTATAGACAAAGAAGGCATTTTGCCAGCAATGGCCTCACAGGTGAACCTTAGCAATATTGTCATTTAGTACAGGTGTATTAAAAATTGCATTATGTAACCCCTCCCCCCATATCTCACTGCACAAGCATGGAAACAATTTTGAATTATGATTGTGAGAATTATTATCTGGCACCTGAAACTAGACATTGGATCCTGAGAAGCTAAACTCTAAGAAAGAATAGCAAAATCCTCCTTACAGTTGTTTCCCTGCATTAGATTGTGTGTTCCTTGAGGGCTTGGACTATCTTTGCCTTTATTTGTGTCCCTAGATCTTAGCACAGTGTCTGACATGTAGTAGGCATTTAGTGAATTCTTATAAATTTTTAGTGAGAGAGATTAGCCTGTTGTTTCAGTGCTTACTCTGCCAGGTTCTTCCTGAGTCCCAGGAAGATTTGTTGTGTGATGGTTTGACAATATAGGCAGAGTAAAGTTAACCTATAACTGATGAGGCAGGGAGTGTAAAGGTTGGAAAAGATATATACGCCTTTGGCAGTTCCCTATTTGAGGTATGGTAAGGGGAATCATCTCAAATATCTGCCTCAGGAGGCTCCTTCCGGACTTCTATTTTTGCTCATCTACTTCCTATCAAGTTGAATTGACTTGGGCTGGGACCAGTCAGGGTAATCTCACCACTTCATTTTAGTGGCAAGCAGGTTGCAATGCTTGAAAAAAAGGTTCTCCTTTTTCTTTTAAAATTAAAGTTTAATTTACTTACCCCAAAATAGTAATAGAGGAAGTGGTCCAAATTAAGCTTTCCATTTTAGGGGTGGTACTGTTGAAAGTGATGTCGGCTAAGTTACTCGTTCCCAGGCTTGCTTATCAAACAATGTTGGAGAGGTTCTGATCGGGAAGGAGACATCAAGCCTGTAGTCTTTGTATCACCAGCTCTTTCTCAGTACTCTTACCTGCAAACTGTCACTCTTACCACTTTGGGGAGGAAGTGAAGTTCAAAGGCCCTATTTCTTTCACTAAGGTTATCTGGATTGTCTTAATGTTAGTTATAAAAGCTTTCCCTACCTTGAAGGCATTACTGATCTAAGGTGATCAGCCTGTGAATGTGATGCTACCTTGACTTACTTATAATAAAAATCCCTTTAATTCTCTTTGTCCTGAGTTTTGTCTCATTAATCAGTGTGAAACCCCAAATGAAGAATTTTCCTTTCAGTAGAATGACTTTGAACCTTCCTTTTCATGAATTTTGGAAATGTTTGGCTCTTTTCAGATGAGAAAGGATTGTGGAAGTGATTTTGTTCTGCTGTGGTGTTGACAAAATGAGTTATTCTCTGGAAAACTCAAAAAAGAGTTAATTCTCTGATGTTATATAATGAAGTTCTATTTGATACCTAATAAGGAGAAGTAGTGATGGACTCCCTCAGGATATCCCAGAACACAGAGGAAAACAGAACAAAGGTTCTTTCAAGTCAGAAATTTATCAAACTTTGAGCATGAGTTTTGCAATAATTGACTGTTTCCAAGACCAGCCTAGGTAAATCTAGCAAAGTTCTTTACCAGATGGTGGGCCACCATTTGATATTTTGGCCACACTAAGCCATGAAGATCATCTTCTAGGAAGGGAAAGGATAGCTATAAAAGGAGGGAAAGCCCATAGTATGCCATAAGCCCTTGAAGAATAATAGTATAAATAAAGTTATTAAAAGCAGAATGTGATGGTTCTACTCTCTAAGCTGGAAAGAAAAAAAATACTTCTTTGTGTTAAATATGAAAGTACTAACAAAAGGAGATAGCGATTCTAAAAGATACTGGTAGTTTGTGATTAAATATATCATCCTCCGCCTTGCTCCCTTTGGAGATATTTAGACAAGTATGTTATGATGTTTCTTTTCTGTTTCAAAGAATAATCACGGCTGTCATTTGGAAACTTAGGATTTTCCCTTTTGATTAAACTTGCCATTCAGTGGTATTTTTTTTTTTTGCTTCAGTTTCTTTGTTCTTACCTGTTCTTTCATCTTTTCTCTCTTTCTATTGTATTCATTCCCTGATGTCTTTTGTTATCTATGCTTTGTTTTTATAAACGCTGAAGACAACCTGAGGGCATAAACACTTTCATTCCCATATTCATGCATATTTTCTAGAATACAAATAGAATCCTAGATTCTTAGGACTCAAAGGGACCTTGAGAGGTCATCTAGCCCATTCCCTGGTTTATAGGCAGGACAAAACTTTATCACTATTGTACAGAAGAAAACCTACCACTTTTTGAAAGCCTTTCCCTCCATGCAGAATCAAGGATCTCATTACCTTTGACTTCCTTCTAAAATTATTTACAAGCTGCCTTTCTAACACATTATAATAGTAAACAATTTCTATAGATATTTGTGCATAGAAATGACATTTAAAATGCTTATTTAGTAAATGGAGATTCAATTATTGAAAAAGGAGAAAAATTCATAGTTTTTACCTGTCTGGCTATTCACTTTTAGTCTTCTTTTGCCCTTCTTCTTCCTCCAGACTAAGTATAAGTGCTGTCTAAGGCTTGACAGTTCTCTAAATATAAACTATTCCTTGGAGATCAACAAACTACCAGAGTGTCCACTGTCATCTCATTGCAGAGATCTCCTTAGTCTACATTTTGATCCACAATTTCTAACTGCCTGTTGAACATCTCCAACTTGGTGTTGCACTAGCAATTTAAGCTCAACAGATACAAAACAGAACTCATGATTTTTGCCTCCAGAACTTTCCTATTCTTTCAACGTTTTTATTGCTGTTGATGGCACACCATCACCCCAAGATATCCAAGCTCTAAATTTAGAAGTTGCTTTTTATCCTCCCCCCCCATTTCCAACCATTTGCCTAACCCTATTGATTTTGTCTCCATAACAGTAATAATACTGATAATAATGAATTGGACTAGAAGGTCATTGAAGTCCTTTCTAGTTCTAAAATACTATGATCCCTCACATCTCCCTTCTCTACACTGAAATTATCACCGTACTAGCTCAAGCCCTACTTATCTCTCACCTGAACTAATAGAACAGATTCCTAATTGGTCTTTGGGTTCCAGTCTCTTGGTTCTTTAATCTAGAGGTTCTCAAAAATATGGCCCCCAAGATTAGAATCTCTAAAACCCTTTCATTGGGTTCATAAGGTCAAACAAATCAATATCATCATCATCAATTTTAATTTTGAATATGGGAAATATCAATAAATATAATTCAAACACAAAAATGTCTTCAGGGAGAGGAGGGTCCCCAATGATTTTTAAGAGTATGAAGTGGGGAGGCAGAGACAAGAAGACAGAGCAAAGGCAGAGACTCACCTGAACTCTCCCCCAAACCCTGCAAATACTTTTAAATAACGACTCTGAACAAATTCTAAAGCAACAAAACCCACAAAAAGAAAGAGTAAAACAATTTTCCAGCCCAAGACAACTTAGAAGGTCAGCAGGGTAAGAGAGAAGCACAGTCCAGCACATGTTGCACCAGGGCAATCCAGGCCCCCAGCAAACCAGGAGCAGGCCTCTGGATGACTAAATAGGTGGCAACAGTGGTGGTTTCCAGACCTCTCAGTCCACACACATCAAAGACAAATAAGAAAGTGAACAGGAAATATCTGTCACATCTGGTCTGGAGTGGAGCACAGTGCAGCTCAGGCCACAGCAGCACAGCCCTGGGAACAGCAAACCGGAAAAAGGCCTTGGGAGCCACTGAATCAGAAGTAAATCAAGCTACTTCTGGAGCTCTCAGATGGTAAGGGGGGAGGTTGAACAACTATTCAGAAAGATATTGCAGGGATCTCTTTGTTGGCACTGGATTTACCCGTACTTGGATCTGGGTTGAGTCCTGCGTAGCATTTCCAGGGTAAGAAGGAGCATTAGCACACAGTGCTTGGGGCCACAGTGAAGTGGGGACCCTGGTCACAGTTTCAGGGCAGAAAACAATGCTTGTGCTCACTCACAGACCAGAGTCAGGATGATAAAGTAGTAAACACCTCTCCTTAGATCATGCCACCTTGGAAGAACTGAAAACTTAGAGGTTCCTATAAGTATCTCTGAAAACAGCTCTGCTGAAGCTTGGGACAGTGTGCCCTCCACCTTGGAAGCAGTGCTCTATGTTACCAAGGAGTTAAAAATCAAGTGATAGATTGGGAAAATGAGCAAACAACAGGAAAAAAAAATCTGACTATAGAAAGTTACTATGTTGACAAGGAAGATCAAAACACAAACTCAGAAGAAGGTAATAAAGTCAAAGCTCTTACATTCAAAGCCTCCAAGAAAAATATGAATTGGTCTCAGGACATGCAAGAGCTCAAAAAGCATTTGAAAATCAAGTAAGAGAGGTAGAGGGAAAAATGGGAAGAGAAATGAGAGTGATGCAAGAAAATCATGAAAAATGGATCAACAGCTTGGTAAAGGAAGTACAAAAAGTTACTGAGGAAAAAAAAAATACCTTAAAAAGCAGACTAAACCAAATGTTAAAAGAGGTACAAAATGCCAATGAGGAGAAGAATGTCTTAACAATCAGAATTGGCCAAATGGAAAAAAGAGGCACAAAAACTCACTGAAGAAAAAAAATTCTCTATAAAGAAAAACTGGCCAAATAGAAAAGGAGGTCCAAAAGCTCACTGAAGACATTGTTTCCTTAAAAATTAGAATGGAGCAAATGGAAGCTTAATAACTTTATGAGAACTCACAAAACAATAAAGCAAAACCAAAGCAATGAATAAATAGAAGTAATGTGAAATATCTCATTGGAAAAATAACTAACCTGGAAAATAAATCCAGTAGAGATAATTTCAAAATTATTGGACTACCTGAAATCCATTATCAAAAAAAGAAATCTTTCATCTTTCAAGAAACTATCAAGGAAAACTGCCCTGATATTCTGGAACCAGAGGGTCAGATAGAAATTGATAGAATCTACTGATTACTTCCTGAAAGAGATCCTAAAATGAAAACTATCAGGAATATTAAAGCCAAATTCCGGAACTTCCAGGTCAAGGAGAAAATATTGCAAGCAACCAGAAAGAAACGATTTGGGTATCACGGAGCCATAGTCAGGATACAAGATTTAGCCACTTTGACATATAGGATCAGAAGACTTGGAATATGATATTCTATAGGGAGTGGGGAGAGAGGAAGAGAGAAAATTTGAAATTCAAAATTTTCAAAATGAATGTTACTAATTGTTTTTACATGTAACTAGGGAAAATAAAATCTTAAAAAAAACTTTATACAAAAAGCAAAAAAAAAAAAAGAGAAATGTTCAGGGAGATGATAAATAGAAAAAAATAATAAAAAAAATAACAGTGAACGTAAAATGGTCCTGCCTGATAGCCAAAAGTTTAGAACTACTGTTCTAATTTATCTTTCAGGGTTTCCAAAATACGTATGTTCTTGCTGATGTATTATATTTACCACATCATGCCCCTGTTCAAACAGCAATAACAATAAAAATATAGGATTTTCTAATTCCTAATTATAGGGTGAAATTAATTCCTTAGCATGACATTTAAGCCTCTGTACGATCTCTTTGAGCAATATTTCTTGCTTTATTTCATATTACTCCTCTTCACGTACCCCATATTTTAGTCAAATGGCTCCTTTTTTAGTTAAACTGGCTCTTTTTTTAATCTCTTCCTGCTCTCTACTGCTTTGTTATTTTGATATAAGGTGTCCCACATGCACAAAACAAATTTATTCTTTATCTCCATCTCTCAGGACTCTTCCTCCAAGGACATCTCAGTGAGGTATAATCTCTCTGAAGCCTTCCATATCTCTAAAGTTGAAAACAGTTTCTTCTACCTCAGTTTTCTATGATTATTTCATTGGATCTTCTTTTTGCCCCCTTCACATTGGCCCTCACATCACACAGACACAGACAAACAGACACACACAGACACACACACAAATACATACACACACACACACATTATAGGTAAATATACTTGGATAAATGTGTATGCATAAATATACATATGTGTACTTGTATATATAAAACATGTACACACAGAAGCATATATACATATGTATATATAATGTACATGCATACATATATATACATATCTGTGTATATATGTTGCATAAATGTATCACCCCCCTATTGGATTATAAGCCCCTTGAAGGCTACGTTGATTTGCATACACATATCCCAAGGATCTAACAGTGACTTCCAAATAATTGTAGTCTCTTAAGTCACCATGCTGAAGTTTCTTCACTTTTTAATCTTTATCTCCACCCTTAGCAATCTCATCATCCCCCATGAGCCTTAATTCTTCTCTTGCCAGAACTCATGTTCCATATCTGACAGCGTGGAACTGGAAAGAGTGCTGGATTTTGAGTGAGATGACCCTAGTTCAAATTCTACCTCTAACAATTTTTCCCTTTGTGAACTTTGGCAAGAAAAGTACCCTCTGGGGGCCTCAATTTCCTCATCAGAAAAATGTAGAAGTTGACCTAGGTAGCTTGTGAGGCCCATTATAGTTCTAAATGTTAACAACTTGGTGTCCCACTGTCATTTCAAATTCAACGTGTCCCAAATAGCACTCAACATTATTTTCCCCTAAATCCAACAATCCAACAGCCTTTGTTTTTTTCTGTTGAAGTCAGCACCATCCTTCGAGATATCTACATTAGGGGTGGGAAACCTGTGGCCTTAAGGCCACATGTGGCCCTCAAGGTCCTCAAGTACAGCCCTTTGACTTAATCTAAACTGGAGATTTGTTCTGTATAGCATGGATTCAGTCAAAGGGCTGCACTTGAGGACCTTGAGGGCCACATGTGGCCTCTAGGCCCCAGGTTCCCCACCCCTGACCTATCTCATTTGTCTTCTATCCACTCATAAACCCATCTCTCTAGTTTAGGCTACCAAAATATCTTATGTAGACCCCTGGAATTGCTTTCTATCTCATGTTCCATCTCTTTCTAAATTTTCTTCTTTCTCTTATATCCTCCACACAATTGCCCAAATAATATTCTCAAGTCATAGATTGAACGATGTGACTTCAACGGCAGGCATCTAGGTTATATACTGGAGAGTCTCAGACTTAGAGTCAGAA
>CM053623.1:259965190-260003682 GCA_028646595.1 Phalanger gymnotis | reverse complement strand
GCCCCTGCCGGACAGAATTCCTCCCACCAGGTGGGCCTGGGGCCAGAGGCAACTGCAGCCTAGTTCTAAAGCTGCCCCACCTCTGCTGCCCCAGGGGCAAATGGCCGGAACCGCAAACTCAGTCACACAGCTTTTCCCACTAACCTTCTCTGCTGTCTTTGCTCTTTGTGGGTTGAGAGGTCTGGTACATGCCACAGCTCGATATTTCGGGATGCCAAGGCACTTTCCGCTTGTCTCCTGGTCTGGTAGGTCCGCGTCTGGTCTGTTCGGGCCGTGCGCTCTGTGCTCAGCTCCACTCCCCTTGGCTGGGGGCTGGGAGGTCCGTGAAGGACCGACCTTACCCAGGGACCATCCAGGCTGTCCTGCGGTGGAGCCCTGCTTCCCTCTGCCACTTTGTGGGTTCTGCAGCTCTAAAATTGGTTCAGAGCCATTGTTTTATAGGTTTTTGGAGGAACTTGGTGGGGAGCTCACGCCAGTCACTGCTTCCCGGCCGCCATCTTGGCTCCGCCCCCCAGAACTTCCAGTATTTTGGTGATGCTATCTTTTCATCATCAATTAATGGTAGAACGATTACAGTTGGATTCTACTGCCCTCAGATATAATCTAATGGATTACATGAGGAAGTTTTACTACATGTAGATGATGTCAAGGAAAATGGCTAGATTTGACCATTTTCAAACACAAGAAATCTGTGTGGTAGGTGACTTAATTTTAAAGTTAATCTGGGATTAGATTTTTGAGATCTTCCCAAAGAAGCAACAAATTCAAAAAATATGGGAAAAATCATTTATTATACTAGATTACATTTCAGCAATTACTGACCTACATGCATATTTTTTCATCTCTGTGAAATACTCGTGAGATTGTATGTTTATCAGGTAAACAGTGGTCTATGCATGAATCAAACATCAACAAACAGTGTAGCATAAAAGACTGTGGAATTTGGTTTCAGGGAAACAAGTTCAAATCCCACCGCAGCTTCTTACTAGCTCTTTGATTCTAGGCAAGTTGCTTAACTTCTCTAGGTCTATCTACATTCCACAACTGTAAAAGTAGGACATAGACTCCATAGTCTCTGAGGTCCTTGCCAGCTTGAAATACATGATCCCATGTCCTTGAAACATAAAAATTTTCACAAACAATATTTTCCAGCATACCATATCTACACAGGCTGTGGCAGCTGATGTGAAATACATAGAAAATACTATATTCTACTGTGTCTGCTGAGTAAAGATAAACATTTAACTTAGTAAAACTAAATACAGCCTTAAACACTCTCCACAAGCAAGGTTTCTCCCAATATAAGTTAAAATCATACAAAATTACCTGACAGATTTAACAATGGGGATAACTGCTCAGTGATATGACAAACACCATCATTCTGTCAAGTGAAGCATCAAACAGGTAGACAAATGCTCACCAAAGGAATTCCGTGGTATCATGGAAAGGATTTTATGATAGATTTTCATAGAAAAAGAGTTAATTATGTATGTTAAGTCCCTCTAGCAACTCCTGTTTACAGATAGTCTTGTGTCAATTGTATTAAGGCCCAGAATACTCTTTGTCCTCCTTAAAACTCACATTCTCTTAAAAAAATCATCCTAGATACTGATAGTACGAGAAATGAATGGTTGAATAATGCACATTGTCAAATTACAGCAAGCAGCTCAGTTTAGTCTGCCCATGTCAATATACTGCATCGCGTGTATGTATATGTATATATGCATGCATCTTCATGTGAAAAGAGTGTTGAACTTGGAGCCTTGAGATCTCATTTTGAATCCTTGTTCTACCACTTCTTAAGTAAATCCCTTAATCATTTCTGGGCCTGTTTCCACATCTGTAAAATGAGATTTGACTACGTTATCTATAGTCATTTCTAGTTCTAGATCTGCAGTTCTGTACTTTTAGTTAAATCTATAAATTATATTCATATACTTGAATATATTTCTATTGCATATGTATACATATGGCTAACTCAAAGCATCATATATATGTTTGTGTGTGTCTGTATGTGTCAATATGTATGTGTGTGTTACGTGAGTATTTGCTACAAAAGAAAAAGGTGAACTCAGAATTGAATAGGAAAGGAGATTGATATTTGAGAGATTGCCCAATGCATTTCAAAAACCCAAGTTGTTCCTTATATTAAAAGTACATATTTTTTAGCACTGATAGTCTTCCAGTGATGTTACATGACTGGAAATCATTTAACAACATATTCTCAAAAGAATAAAAATTGCACCTGGCCCAAAGGGCAAAGGAAAAATACACAGCGGGTGTAAGTAAGTAGGATGTAACATATTACAGTCAATGGCTTCTGTGTGGAGTGGCATAAAAGGTGATATCAAGGACTTGTAAAAATGATCAGGAGATGGGGCCAGTTATAGAGTGAAGAGTGCTGGATAATGCATCAGTGTCCATGAAATAATAACAAGGAGGCCTCAAGAGTAGCAGCCAGACCCTCTATGGAGGATTTACAAAAAGGCTCACATTATATACAATGTGGAGAATGTTCATTTAATGAAGGCAAAGTTGGGAAAAGCACCTAATTTGATACTTTGGGTAAGCTGTTATTAACTGCAAATGAAGGAGTCCAGTGAGATCACAAATCTATTGAAGTTCCATACTACCATTAATTAATAAAAAGACCAAAAAACCTAGTGTTCTAAACCATTCCTTCCAAGTAATTTTTTTGTATGTGTTTCTATAAATATCCTATATATCTATAAATATCCTCTAAATATCTATGGACACCGACTTTAATCTTAATGCTAGTATGTGGTGCTATTGCCATTAAGTAATAATTGATTTCTAATCATTTACTCTATTTCAGATTCATAAAGAGGTATAGCTCCTGATCTTCAGTTTTAAGATCTGCTAAATGAGCACTGAAACAAATGTTTAGTTGTGGAGCAGGATAATAGAGTCTCCCTAATGCCCATGTTTAAGTGAATCAAGTTAAGTATGTATGACTCAAGTATAGAACAGGAAGCCTAAAACTTATTCAGCTTAATCTCAAAAATCACAAAGCACATTCTACAGAAAGATGTAAAATGGTGGCATATAAGTAAGAGTAGCACCTATGCTCATGTCCTTTTTGCATGGGTAAAACAGCTGATCCTGCCTGTTGTCATCTTCACTCTGCAGATCATTAGTCCTTCTGATGTGCAGAAATATAGGAATGGAGGATCCTCACATTAATTTCCATTGTCAGAAAAGAAATCAACAGAGCAATTTGGAATGCAAAGTACTAGACGGAATGCTAAATCCTAACTTACTTGACTGAAGGTTCTAACCCTCACGTGCAATTGCTGGTGGGTGGACTGGGGAGGGAGGGAGAAAGAAAGGAGGAGAGGTTATGGGCTAAGGAATCAAGGGCAAAATTCATGTTAGCTTTTTTTTTTTGACTAATTCTCAGAGTATCATAAGTAGTTTGTTGCCTTTCATTTAATTTATATATTTTTAGTTTTCAACATTCATTTCCACAAGATTTTGAATTCCTAATTTCCTCCCCATCTCTCCACTACTGCCCACCCCACGATGACATGCATTCTGATTACCCCTTGGTCCAGTCTGCCCTCCCTTTTATCATGCCTCATCCCTATCTTCTGCCCCCTTACTTTCTTGTAGGGCAAGATATATTTCTATACCCCATGGCCTGTATACCTTAATTCCCAGTTACACGTAAATACAATTTTTAACATTTGTTTTTAAAATGCTAAGTTCCATATTGTCTCCCCTCTTCCATCCCCTCCTACCCTCATTGAGAAGGCAAGTAATTCAATACAGGTTATACATGTGTAGTTATACAAAACATTTCCATAATAGTCATAACGTGGAAGGCTAACTACAGTTCTCCCCATCCTATCCTGCCCCACCATTTATTCTATTTTCTCCTGTGACCCTGTACCTTTTAAAAAGTGTTTGCTTCTGACTACCCCTCCCCCAATCTGCCCTACCTTCTATCATCCCTCACCCATCCATTTCCCCCCTGCTTTCCTGTAGGGTAAGATATACAATTGGGTGTTCATGTTATTGCCTCCTTAAGTTAAATCCAATGAGAGTAAAGTTTACTCATTCCTTTTCATCTTCCCCCTCCTCCTGTCCATTTTAACAGCTTTTTTTGCCTCTTTTATGTGACACAATTTACCCTATTCTATCTCTCCCTTTCTCCTTCTCTCAGTATATTTCTCTCTCACCCCTTTAATATTATTTTTAGATATCATCCCTTCATATTCTACTCACCCTGTGCCCCCCTCTAATATATACATATATATGTATATATATATATATAAATATAAATATATAAATATATATATATATATACATATATATGTATATATGTATGTATTCCCATCAACTACCCTAATACTGACAAAGGTCTCATGAGTTACAAAAATCATCTTTTCATGTAGGAATGTAAACAAAATGGTTCAACTTTAATAAGTCCCTTATGATTTCTCTTTCCTGTTTACCTTTTCATGTTTCCTTGATTCTCGTATTTGAAAATCAAATTTTCTTTTCAGCTCTGGTATTTAATGCTTGAAAGTCCTCTATTTCATTGAATGTCCATTTCCCCCACCCCCAGTTTTTCTGGGTAAGTGATTCTTGGTTTTAATCCTAGTTCCTTTGACCTCCAGAATGTCATATTCCAAGCCCTTCAATGCCTTGTTGTAGAAGCTGCTATATCTTGTGTTATCCTGATTGTGTTTCCACAATACTTGAATACTTTCTTTCTGGCTGCTTGCAATATGTTCTCCTTGACCTGGGAACTTTGGAATTTGGCTACAATATTCCCAGGAGCTTTCTTTTTGGGATCTTTTTCAAGAGGTGATTGGTGGATTCTTTCCGTTTCTGTTTTACTCTCTAATTCTAGAATATCAGGTCAGTTTTCTATGATGATTTCTTGAAAGATGATGTCTGGGCTCTTTTTTTGATCATGGTTTTCAGGTAGTCCAACAATTTTTAAATCATCTCTCCTGGATCTATTTTGCAGGTCAGTGATTTTTCCAATGCAATATTTCACATTGTCTTCTATTTTTTATTCCTTTGGTTTTGTTTTATAATTTCTTGATTTATCATGTCATTTTCTTCCATTTGCTCTATTCTAATTTTTAAGGAATTATTTTCTTCAGTGAACTTTTGGATTTCCTTTTTCCATTTGGCCAATTCTGATTTTTAAGGCATTCTTCTCCTTATTGGCTTTTTGGACCTCTTTTGCAATTTGAGTTAGTCTATTTTTAAGGCATTATTTTCCTCTGTATTTTGGGGGTCTCCTTTAGCAAGCTGTTGACTCATTTTTCATGATTTTGTTGCATTACTCTCATTTCTCTTTCCAATTTTTCTTCTACTTCTTTTACTTGCTTTTCCAAATGCTTTTTGAGCTCTTTCATGACCTGAGACCTATTCTTTTTTTCCTTGGAGGCTTTGCATGTAGGATTTTTGACTTTGTTGTCTTCTTCTGGTTGTATGTTTGTCTTGGTAAGCAAAATGAGCTCCTTAGCACTTGGTGCCCTTGAAGAGTTTGGCTTTTGTTTGCTTTGAGTAATGCTAAGCCCCAGGCCCAAACCCCTATTAGGTGTGGAACTTATGTGAGTGTGGATTGATGACTGAGGTAGGGCCCAAGGTGGGGCTAACTCAGGGGAGGGCCCTGTTTACATGTCTGGGACAGCAGAGACTCTTAGACCATGTGAGTTTAAGTCTGCCTCTTTGTGACGATTTTAGGTCATGCGGGTGAGTCGCATGTGTGACTCACCCCTGACGCTGACAAAGATATAAAAGCCAGGGGTTGGCCTCTTCTTCCTTGGAGCTCTTTGCCGCAGCAGTGGTGGCGTGCATGACTCTGGGCCAGCCCTTGTTCTGAGCTCCTGGGCTGAACCTAGATGTTGGTAACTATGAATTGTATTGGGTCTGTCTGTTTGTAATTTGTTTAAGGGCTCTTGAGATGGTGTTGATGAGGAAACTCTGGGCAGCTGCAGCTAAGGAGCCCTCCAGCTTGTAAAACTGGATGCGGAGACTTTGTTGAACTCTGGTAACTATGTATTGGGATTTGAATCAGACAAGATCTGTCTGTTGATGTTTGTAATTTGTATTTTGTTCTGAAGTTCAGGGTGCTGGCTTTTTCCTCTGAACTAAGTGAATATTTGTGTGCTAAATTAAAATAAGCTTGCCAACTCCTTCACCTTGTTTCCTTATTAAGGCAGATCGAAAGAACCTGTGTTTTTGTGGCATGCTGGCAGCTTTCTGGATGCTGGCTGTGGGTGGATCTTACACCCCCACAGAAGCTGCTAGCCAGATTGTGGAAACAATGTTTTGATCTTCTTTGTCACCAAAATAAGATCCTATAGTCTGATTTTTTTACACTGTTTGCTCATTTTCCCAGCCAATTATTTGACTTTTGAGCTCTTTGCTTCCAGAGTAGAGAGTGCTCTGTCCCAAGTTTCAGGGGTTTTGGGCAGCTATTGTTAGAGATACTTCTAGACACCTGTAAATTTTCTGTTCTTCTAAGGTGGTATGATTAAAGGAAAGGTGTTTACTCCTTTCCTGGTCTGTGCTCTTGTCTGTGAGTGACCACAAGCATTCTTTTCTGCCTTGGAACTGTGAGGAGGATTTCCTTTCCACAGCTGCCACAAGCTCTGCCAAGTCAGCACTCCTCCTCATCCCAGGACTGCCACCAAGAACTGCGATCCAGATCCAAGCAGGGCAAAGCAAGAGAATCCTACCTCAGTGCCAGCAAAGAGATCCCTGCAATCCCCCTCTGATCAACAGCTTGATCTCCCCATTGCCTGTGGGCCAGGAGCTCTGAAAAGCTGCTACTTCTGCCACTGCCACCACCTCTACTGCCCTGGAGCTGACTCCAGACCCTGCTGTTCTCTCACCCAAGTGAAACAGAGTTTCCCCACTGATGTTCTACTTTGTCTTTGGTGTTTGTGGGTTGAGAAGTCAGGAAACTGCCACAGCTGCCAGTGATTCCGTGCCCTGAGGCATGCTCCAGCCCCATCCACGTTGGAATGGCCCATGCTGGACCATACTCTGCTCCAAGTCTTGTATGTTAGACCCTTTCTATCATCCTTCCATGTTGTCTTGGGCTGATGATTTGTTTCACTCTGTCATTTTGTGGGATCTCTAGCTCTAGAATTTGTTTAGAGTCATTTTTATAAGTATTTGGGGGGGTTTGGGGAAAAACTCAACAAGTCCCTCCTTTTACTCCGTCATCTTGGCTCTACCCCCATAAGTTGTTAAAAAGAAAATTGGTATAGTCTCATAATGCTGATTAATATTGTATATACAGTTCCATGAAAGGCATATAAATACTTGTTCATCATTTTTTAAAGATAGCTGCATTTTGTATTTAATAGCTTTGGTAATCATCCTACTTTGTGCTGCAATAATAAGACAAAAAGTCCCAAAGAATTTGCTCCAAACTAGAGGTCTCATCTTATAAGAGTGTGCAAAAGCCATTTTGCTAAATTTTGATTGTTTGAAAGGAAATGTGGTATATGCAGGGAGGGTCAGCTATTGGGATCTAGAAGGCCTGGGTTTTAGTCCTGACTTTGCATAAAATTCAATTCAACTTGTCATAAATTTATTAAGCACATACATACTATGCTGGTTAGTAAGAGAACTAATGATGAAAACAACAGTAAGTCCATTTTTTTCCTTCAAGGAATTTATATTGTAGAGGCAAATATAAGGGAAATGCAAGATAAACTCTAATAATGAAAAGGATTTGTTGTTGCATCATTTCAATCATGTCTGACTTTTGGTGACTTGTTTTTGCTCAAAGGTACTGGAGTGGTTTGCCTTTCAGCTTATTCTGGAAATTGAGGCAAGCAGAATGAAATGACTTTCCTAGGGTCACACTGCTATTAAGTATCTATGGCAGGATTTGAACTCATAAAGATACAATTTCATGAATGTAAGCTCGGTGCTCTACTCAGAGTGGCATCTAGCTATCCCATGCAAAGGATAGATCCAGATGAAGTTCTCTGGGGAATTTGAAAAAAAAAAAAGAGAGAAAGCTTGTCTACCTATGGGAATCAGAAATTTTTTTATAGAGGACATGGCTCCCATGGCCTTGAATGAATTTCAATAGGCAGAAATGTTTGGCAGTGGAGTTCATCCTTTGCATGGGGAATGATATGGGCATGTGAGCAAAAGAATAGAGATGGGATAAATAAGTATGCAAACAACAGATGTTGAGTTCTCTAGTTTGTCTAGAATATGGAACCTAGAATAGGGATCAGGATAACATAAAGCTGGATTGATAGATTGGAGCTAGATTGTTGAAGGCTTTGAATGTGCTGATAAGGAAATTGTGCTTTTCTCAATAGAAAATGGGGATCCAATCAAATTTTCTAAACTCAGTAGTTATGTGATGGCATTGGAAAATTAGGATTTTATAGCCACTTAGGAAAAATAATAAATAAGGCACTAATAAGCAATGGAAAAGCAGGGAAAAGAGGCAAGATGATCTATTGAGAGGATAGCCCAAATGTCCAGGCAATATACAAGTACCTGAAATAGAGTGGTATAGTAGGAATTAAAAGCAGTGAAAAGGCACAAGATATACTACAGAGGTAGAATCAATCTGCTTTGGTACTTGATTGTATGTGTGAGCAACAGAAAGGGTTTGGTAACAGGTGACTCAGGTTTTGAATCTGGGTGATTAGGATGGTACTGTCATTAAACATTGCACTGACCAAGTCCTTTTATTTTCCTGTGCCTCAATTTCTTTACATGTAAAATAGAGATTAAAAAATATCTGCCTAACTTTATAGATTTTTTGTGAGTGATTAATGAATTAATGGATAGGAAAGTGATTTCAAAAGTCAAAACATTATAAAAATGTACTCTCTGGACTGCAAGGGATCCTGATTTTAGATTCATTGTTCAATATCTAAACGTGTTGACCAATTCTAATAGAGAATAAGAAGGATTCATGAACACCCTCCCCACCCCCCCACCCCCACCTCTGTAGAAGATGCAAATTAGGTGTGTAGAATAGCATGAAATAGGCTACTGGCATCTCCGGCTTTTCATGGGTCAGACAAGTGTTATTATATCTTGTGTTCTGTTCTGTTCTGTTCTATTGCCAGCTGCTTTTCTCACTGAAATACTTAGCATTTGAGGAGGGAATGTTCACATCCAACCTCTGGTGAGTTGCAGCTGTGATCTGTGTGCTCATTGTTCTTGTCTCTGAAACTCGTTATGGCCTTCACATTTTGCCTATTAATTAGAACATATGAACAGTTACTGGCACTTTATGGGGAATTTAATAATAGATGCTGAATATTAAAATGCCGGATACAAAGACTCTGCATGCTGGAATACTGGATGTACAGACAAACACAACTCATTTCTGTTGTCATTTTAAGGAAATGACAAGTCTTTTCCTCTACCACCAAAGATTTTTTTTTTTTAAGGAATCATCAACTAAGAGTGGTGGAGAGCTGAAAGAAGAAAGACTTCAAATTAGTTGTCATTATTGTTTCAAAGGAACAAGAAAAATAAACCTTATAATTGGAAGCATATGGCTTTGTTCAAAACCCTAGTGGGCCAAAATTGGAATTGGAAACTTAACATTGATTGGCGAAGCTGCTAAAGTCTTCTGGAACAAAAAGAGTTAGTTAGCATTTTTCAAGTTGGTATCAATTAGGCTTCTAGGAACTTCTCAATCTTAAGAATTGGAAATATAGTAGATACATTGGTTTCTCACATCTATAGGACACATACACGCACACATCTACATACATTGTCTCCATTTTTTGTTGGTCAGTTTTCAGTCATGTCCAAAAGACTTGGGTTCAAATATTCAAAGACATATCAGGGGGACTTAAGTTCAAATAGAGTCTAAAACACTTACTACCTATGAGACCCTGGGAAAGTCACTTAACCCTGTTTGCCTCAGTTTCCTAATCTGTAAAATTAGCTAGAGAAGGAAATGAAAAACCATTCCAGTATTTTTGCCAAGAAAATTCCAAAAAGGGGCATGAAGAGTCAGACACAAATGAAAACGACTAAACAGCAACAACAGCAACAATTCCATTGGGCAGGGGAAATTCACTTTGGCAGAGTTGTCTCCCAACATAGTGGTTTAATCCCCATGTTAGCAATGGCACTGAGGTCCATGAAACATTTACATTGTATTCCTAAGTATATATTTATTATTTACCACATGATCTATAAAGTATTTACATTGTTGGTTTTTTCCCCTTAAATGCGCTATACATTATTTACATTCCACTGTATTTTGCCCTGATTCAGGTAGAATGAACAGTTTGGGAGTCAATATGGCTGAAAACCATCAGCTGGAACCTATAATGTGAATGTGTCTAAAGCCTTCCAGTATCACCATCTTTTTTTTTTTTTAAATTTCTGGTTTATGTCAGTCGTGGGAAGTTATATTTGCTTAGGAGACATTTTAACATTGGAATTATACTGAACATCCTGTAGAGCTATAACCTTAAGAAAAATTACACCAAATATTCTTTTTTACCATCATTGAGACAACAAGATGCAGTTGAAAGAACATTAAAGTCGGGACACTTAGTTTGGAGTCCTGGCAACAATATCTGCTAGCTTTAAAATTATGGATTGTGATTACTCAAAAAACCACTCTGAGACAGAGGACTATGGGCATAGGACAATGAAGCTATTGTTAGAATTGACGTGTTGGTTAGTTTTACTGAACTGCTTTTAAAAAATGTTTTATTCTCACTAAAAAAAAAATTCTGTTACAAGAGATGGTTCTCTGAGGAAAGAAGAAGACATATTTGGAAATAAAGGAGATAAAAACCAAAAGATATAATAAAGATATAACTGAGTCTCAATTTACTTATCTACAAAAGGGAAAAAAAATAGTAGAAGCAGTACCTACTTCACTGGGGTTTGTGGGCAAATTGCTTTACAAAACAAAATATTGCATTGTTGTATTTTACTATTATTTGTTATAATTATCATTATATTGTCATCATTGATAATAATAAAGCCTAACAGTTATGCTGCCAGTAATTTGAATTAACTTACCTCTACCTAAAAGCTTCAGTTGTAATATTAGTTTACTCCTCTTCAGTTAAAACTAAGCATTAGGATTGCCAATGATTTTTTTTTTTATTCACAATAATGGCTTGTTTTTCAAGGACTAAAGCATTTGCACAATAATTAAATTATTTTTGTCCAGTTCACTTGAGTGTCATGGCATCACCTCCCTGATGTCATGGTCCTCTTCAATAACAGAAAGACAAACAATAAACTCTGTGAACAGAAATGGAGCTGCCCATTGGGGACCAAACTGGAACTGCTGGGAAACAGCTTTCTTTCTTTTTCTTTTCCTCTCCTCTCCTCTTTCCTTTTTCCTCTCTCTTTCTTTCTTTCCATTGCCTTTATCCCCATAGGGCATCATACCCTTACCAACAGGTACTCTTTCCAAAAGAAATCTAAATTTTGATCTCTGAAAACTTTTTTTTTTACTTAAAGACCAAGCCTTATAAACCCAAATCATTCTGGCTCTCATTGAGAGACCAACAAAATGTCCCAGGCCAAGCCCTACTTGTTCATTGTTAAGGCCCTGTTTGGCTCAGAGTGAATGTAAATAGCAATTGTTTCTGTTTTGTCAAGAAAAACTGAGGGCCTTCCTCTCCCAAATTGTAAAGAAAACATTCTATGCCTCATTTCTTACCTAGCCTTAATCACTGAATGAGCATTGCCTCAGCCAAACTGAGACCTGTTAAAAAACTGTCAACTTTAGCTTAAAAAGGCCAAGTTCTCCCACTGAATCCAGGGACATCTCCAATTATCTATATTTCACCAATGGACTTAGATGGCTCAGGAGGAGAAAGTGAGGCTGGTGACTTTTCACAGCTCTCCCTCACTTAAATCCAATTCATTTGCATGTCATGACTTCATGTCCCTGGTGTCATGGTCCTCTTCGAGAACAAAGGACAAACAGCAAGTCATGCCATTGGTCCTAGGTATAGTTTTTGCTTCCCCAGGTATAGGTACACACTCAGACTAATGGAAGCTCTACATTTATGGTCATATTTTAATATTTTAATCTGTCATGGAAATCCAGTCAGTGTTGATATATGTTAATCAATTGAATATGTTAGTCAATTCAGTCAAATAACCTGCCATTTTGGAGGGAAATGACAAGTCAACTATTCAGTATTGTGAAGACAAAACATTTCACTTACACAATTGTTCATATTCCCAGCAAATATATTTTCTTTCATCATGGCATAGATACAGTTTGAGGAGACAATAAAGATCAGCCATAAGCAACATTGTAAAGTAGATAAGACTAGGATAGCTAGATGTCACAGTGAATAATTAGTAAGGCCTGGAGTCAAGAAGTTTTATCTTCACGAATTCAAATCTGGCCTCAGATACTCATTTGCTGTGTGACCCTGGGCAAGTCACTCAACCCAGTTTGCCTCAGTTTTCTTACCTGTAAAATGAGCTAGAGAAGGAAATGGTAAACTACTCCAGTATCTTTGTCAAGAAAACCCCAAATGAGGTCATGAAGAATCAGAAACAATCGAACAAGATAATATTAGTCATTGTTCCCCTTCTACCTGTATAATTCCATTATGGTACCTAGCTGCCCTCATGCTGCTACCTAGACACTCATGACCTATCTCCTTTGCTTGTACTTGTATACAAGCATTCTGCTTAGCAGAATGCCTGGCATGTAGTAAGTGATTAAAGTGATTAATTCTCTCTCTCTCTCTCTCTCTCTCTCTCTCTCTATCTCTTTCTCTCTCTTTCTGTATGTGCATATCTATCTATCTATCTTTCTCTTTCCTACAAAACAAACACACACGCATGCAGACACACACACACACGCATTCTCATTTATTTCCTGTCACTCCCATACTTTTTCTTTGCATTAAAATTCATATGTCTCATACCCCACATATTCACACCTTTATTTCCTATGTTTCAGCTAATTAATTAATTCAATTTATTAATTTCAGATAACAAATCATAGATCCTGATGAATTAATATTTTGTTTTCATCAGGTAAAACATACATTTTTCAAATGGCTCAGTGAAGGCTATGATGCCACCAACAGTTGGTTCTAATGACAAAATTTCAAGTATTAGGTTAGATTAGTAGGGAAAACTCTATACAGAAAGGCCTTTTAGTGCCACTTGGTGGTTGTAGGGTCAGTCTTTTTGCTTTTCTTCTCTTAAGGGCCATTAATGATTGTGGTCTTTGAGTGGGGCAGGTAAAGTGGGATCTTTTGTCCTGGATTTTTTCTCAGCACTTAGACAATTGGGGGTCATTGATTGGAAACTATGTATATTGGTGGTACTAGGGATTAACTAACTTTCCCATGTCCTAAGTGGGAATTTTCACTGTTCTTTGTTTGAGTGCCTCTCAGCACTGAGGTAATCAAGTGCCCCAGGGCCCTGAGAGGGGTATGTAAGATCTGAGATTGGCATTTTGTTTTGGGGTTACAATCATTGAAAGGATGTGAGTGACAAGACTCTGGACAAGCAGTTGAACCCTTCCCCTTCCCCTGCCCCTGGCTTTGTAACCCAGACAGATAGATGTTGGTGCTTCTCTGGTAACTATGAATTGTGATTTGAATCAGACAAGGTTTGTCTGTTGATGTTTGTAATTTCTGTTTGTATTTGCCTTAGTTCAGGGGGCTGATCATTTTCCCCTGAACTAAGCGAATGATATATGTATGTTTAATTCAACTGAGATTGTTAACCCCTTAAAACTGCTTTCCTGAGAAAAGCAGATCAAAGAACCTGTATTGGCAGCCCTTCCTGTGAGCTGTTTTTGGTCTTGCACAGCTGCAGTAGCTGCCAGCTACATTGTTGTTACAGTGGTACATTGTGCAAGTGGGTACCTATTCTGCCTACATATAGAACTACTCTTACTAAGCATCATATGGTTCAGGGATTTCCTACATGACCTTGAGGATTACTATTCATTAGTACCTTATAACCACCTCATTAGTTATTCCTCAGATACTCCTTAGATAAGAAATTAGAGGAGACCAAAGAATGAAGTGGTTCAGTGCTTTTTCCAAGGTCAAGGGGTGACTTAATAGGGAAGTATTCAAAATTGCCATCTGATTTTGCAAGTTCTTTAGCCACTGTGCCAAACCTATTCTCTAGAGAAAGTTTAATGAATTGGCAGGTTTCCCCATGTATAAACTGGGGATTTTGTGTAACTAAATTACTTATTGTTTAATATTCCATAAATATGTGTTGATATATTCAGAGTATATACAGCTTAGGCATTTTTTTCCTTGAGGATAAAGCATAAAGTCAAAGGCAAGCTTAAAAATCATCTCTAATTCCTAGAAAAGTAACTTTTTTCTTCTATTTGGTAAATAGAGATGACATTTTATTCCATTTTAAATTAGCTCCTACAGAATTTTCTTGTAAATACACTCAGTGGTGGCAAGTCTTTGTCCTTTAAGAGTGAATCTGCTATTTGTGAATCTACAAAGTTTATTCAGAATCAAATTGGGGGACTTTTCATCTCCTTGCTTCTCTACCCTTTCCTCTACAGAGTGGCTGAAATAAAATTCCTAAGGCACAGGTCTGACCATGTCACTTCCTCTCCAAGCTCCCCCCACAAAAAAAAAAGTTTCAGCAACTGAATATCTCAAAGGAGATTATATAAAAATTTCTCATCCTACTGCATTTACCACTCTATTAGAAGTAGTATGACATAGTGGATTCAGAGATAAAACCTAGGAAGTCCTCCATCTTACCTCTCAGTGTTATAAGTTGTAGATGTAGTGAGTAAATTCAATAAAGGTCAACTGAGATACATACTCCAAGAAAAAAATAGTTTTTAACAGTGATGGATATAACTATTAACAAAGTGGGTCGGACTGGTCACCTCAGTAAGACCAGTGACCCCAAATAAGAAAGGAGAGACACTCTTTATTGACATGTAAGCAAGGAGGAGGGTCAGGATAGTTTGGGAACAAGGTTGTTCAGTCATTTCAGTTATGTCTGCCATTCATGACCCTACTTGGGGTTTTCTTGGCAAGGGTATTGGAGTAGTTTGCCATTTCCTTTTCTGGTTCATTTTACAGATAAGGCACCTGAGGCAATCAGGATTAAATGACTTGTCACACAGTAAGTGTGTCAGGACAGATTTTCCCTCAGAAAGACGAGTCTTCCTGAATTCCAGGCTTGGTACTCTTTCCACTGTACCATCTAGTTGCCCTTTGGATAATTACAATTGGCTATGCTCGGAAAAGTGAGCTGCCATTCAGGGGTGGCTAATCATAACCCACTTTGAAAACTAAGGAATATAAATTGTTTTATGAAACGTGTCTGCCTCTTGTAATTTTTTTTAATCTAATATTTTACTTTTTCATCAATTACATGTAGAAATAATTAAAATTATACTGTAACATCTAATACTTAATTCTATTCTTTAATTAACTTTGAGAGTTGGTTTCTAGACCTTACTGAGGTCCAGAAACCACCTCTCAAAGACTGTCCTAAGGCCTACTGCTGGTCTGCTTGGGCATGGCCTGCCCTGGACTTCACTTCATTCTCAAATCGGTACAACACACCTTTCCTTCCAACCTTCTAAGTTCTCTTAGGCTGGAAAATTGTTTCATCTGTCCTTTTGTTGGTTCTTCCGCTGCAGAATTTGTTTTGAAGTATCACTGCCTTTTGTAATCTTGGCTAGGAGATTGGTACAACCTGATTCACTGTCCCTTTGGGGGAGATCAAACCTCTCCTAATTGCACAAGGACACACAAGGACAGACAACTTGGCTTTTGAGAGGTGGGTGGCTCCAGGTTAAGCTGGTTGGGGCTTATCAACAATGAGCAGATGTCTTTAGGGCCGACAACATAAATGATAAGGACTTTTCCTTTCAACCACACCTTTATGTTAACTCAGAGAGAAAACTGCGTTCTTGACCTTACCTCAAGAGCAGCCAAAGTGTAGCTTAACAAAATGAAGCTGTAATACAGAATAAGGTCAATTAAAGAATAAAATCTAGTATCAGATGCTACAGAATAATTTTAATTTCCCCACAGGGAAGAGGCTGACCTTCATTGGCAGAAAAATTTTTGTCATCTAGGAGTTCCCTATAGCAATGAAATTGCAGATATAGTCTCTATTGATATTTGATAATCTCTCCTCATTGTTTCTCTCTCTAGAAGGAATCTCAGAAATAATCTAGTCCAAATGATGCCTAATCAGCAATCTCATTTGCAACATCCCTGACAATAGATATCCAATCTGCACCTGAAGAGCTTCAGTGATGGAGAACCCATTAGTCATGAAGTAACCCATTCTACTTTTGGAGAACTATGAACATCATGAAGTTGTTGTTTTTTTTTTGTTTGTTTCTTCTTGTTTTTGTTCTGTTTTCTTTTCCATATATTGAGTATGAATCTGTTCCTTTTCAACTTTTACACACTGCTGTCATTCCTGCATTGTAGGGTGATTAAAAGTGGTCTAATTCTTCTTTGTAGCAGCTTTTCAAATATTTGAGAAGAACTATCTTAGCTACCATCCCTCTCTCCCCCCTTCAACATCCTTTCTTTTCTACTCTACTGGGAGTTGTCAATGTCCTTTCTAAAATATGGTGCACAGACTTGAACACAATAACATGGGTTTCCTTTATCTGCCCTAGGCAGAGCATATCTGGAGGACTCTGGAAACTCTGGAAACTTCCACTCTGGAAACTATAAAACTATTAATACAGGTTATGATGATATTAACTTTTTTGGCTTCCATGACATAGTATTGATCTACTTCAACTTGTGGAGCCTGGATTTTAAATGAAATCCTCTGACTATACTCTAACCAATGCTCTTCTCCCTCTGCCCATCTCAAGACTGTCTTTTGAGTAAACAGCTTTGGCCAGTGACATGGAAGGCCATGCATTGCCATCTTAACCAATTTCTTGAAATGTGATTTGGATATCATTCTGGAATGGTCACCACAATTGAACTGATGAATCTGTCCCTGGTCATGCTTCCTCATCACCTATTGCAGATCAGTTTAGTTCTTTGAATCTGTCATGCTTTCCTGATATAACAATGGTCTAAGGGCCTTCCAAGCAAATATGAGTCCAAAAATTATTTAAATAATCAAAACATTTATAGAATCTATCTGGTTGAAAGAATTTTTAAAAATACCCTTTTTAAAGGAAAACTTAATTTGCTTAATTCTGGCTAGTCTATTGGCAATTGTCTATCTAATATTACCATATATGCATACAATAATATTTATGAAAGATATCTGCTCAACATCCATGATGACAGTTCATCTATACATGTGCTTGTTTTGAATGGACCTATGATTCTGTTGGTCTAGAGGATTCATAGTAAACAACTGCCATTCTCAATGTAGATCAACATTTTCTTTTTTTCTCCTAGTCTAGAAGAAGGATCTGGGACACGAAGAGGTTCATGTCACATAGTCAATTTATGTCTAAGGTGTGAATGGAATCCAGGTTTTCCTGACTTCAAAGCATATTCTCTATCCATTATGCCATGTTTTTTTTTTTCTCATAAGTGTAACCATATATACCAGAGCTGAGGTTAATGTTGATAATCAGAGCACTTATAAAACTGTTAGTCATCTTATTTCCATTTTCAATGTCTATAATTTGTTTAAATAGACATCTTATTTTACTAAGTCATTAATTCCTATTAGTAGAAGGAATGCTCATCTCTAGCATTTCCTTTAACAGGGTTTCAGCTTCACTTATTTTTTTCACATAGGAATCTTTGTTTTCAAGTTACAAGGTCTTATATAAACTAATGAAATGAGTATCCTTTGCTGTACGACAACAAACAAAGCCATTAATTTAATGAACTACTAATAGCTGTCCTCTTCTTAGTATTAGTCTTATTTTAAAGCAGCAGAATACTCTCCCAGTGGGTGATTACATTATATAAAATGAACAATTTAAAATAGCTACCAAGCTGTCATTCAAAGGGTACAAAAGGTCAATGAATTCACACAGCATGACCTCTTTGTATGTTTAGTCCTTTTGATCACAGAGCAAGGATTTCCTGTGGCAATTTTGAATAGATTTTAGGAAGCAGGACTTCTCTGGGGTACATAAAGGTGCTGAACTCATTCCCAGGGCCTTGCTGGGGTCCACTTGGGGATCATATTGTCTCTTTGGCTTGCTGTTTTCTACAGGGAGTGAGTAATATTCAGAGGCCCTGTCAGCATCTGCTGAAATTGATGGAGTGACTTTGGTATTTCTACACTGTAAAACCCCCAATATTGCTCATTAACCACCTCCGGGGACAGCTGGTTGTCATTTCTTCCTCTCTGGACTGTGGTTTGGTGAGTAGACACCATTATTCAGTTACTGTGTAGGAAAAGAAGAAAAAAATAACATGCTTTATGACATTCTTTATTCCCTCAATTTTCATATAGAAGCACCAGCAAATTTCTTTGGCTCTTGCCTTATCAAAGGCATAACCTATTTTTTCCAGTTATATTGAAGGAGCCAGTGTGGTGCTGTGAAAAGCTTGCTGACTCTGGAGTTAGAGATCATGGGTTCAAATTCTAGTTTTTTCCACTAAATATCTATAAACTTAGGTAAGTGACTTCAATTTGTCAAGATTATATTCTCTTTTTAAATGAACTGATGCACAGTGTCTGGCACATAGTAGGTGTTTAATAAATGCTTTTTGATTGATTTATTGATTGATCGATGCAACTAGACAACTTCTACTTTCAGCTCCTGAGATCCTTTTGTGCAATGGCTCATCTGTTTTGAAATTCTAGAACCTTCCATGGTAAAAAAAAAAAGTGTTGAAATCTAAAGCATAGGGTAGAGCTGCCCAGTCATCAGATTATACTGAGAAAGAATAAGGGAAGGTCCTAGACTGTGATTACACTAGTATAGATTCCCAAGTGAACAAATTAACCTGTGTCCATCCAACAGTGTGTCACCTTCTTGGAAACTTATTTTCTTAGAGTTACCCAGTGCACTGAAAGGTTAAGTGATATTCAGGGGGGGTGGGAGAGTATCACCCACTAAGTTTTAAAGGCAGAATTTGAACCCAAGTCTTCCTGACGTTGTAGCCAGCTTTCTATCCACTATGCTCCTATTCTGAAAGGCCAAAACCACATATGCCACCAATGTAATATGAGAGCATAGATTTTAAAATAAATTAGACATTTTCAATTCCAAGAAATGGATTTTACAAGGAAAATTTTACTTGTCAAACTCTGCAGCTTAAAACAGCCTTTATTTCTGGTAAGAGGATTGCCCTTTGAGTTTGAATAAAGTTATGGCCACAGAAACTTCTCCTTTTAGTAATAGTGCTAAAGATACTTATAATATGGACCACCTGGGGCTCTCTGACCGAACAGCTGTGCAGCATCTGAATTTTCAGTAAGGGAAAAGTTGCACTCCAGTAACTGCTCACAGAGCAGACCATTTCAAACAGCGTTCCTTGTGAGTGTGGATAGGATTTCAAACCTTCCTACCTTATGTTACTATGCCTCCAAATGTTCTTTTCCCCTTGACCTTGGTATTATTACAAATAGTTATAACAGTGCAGATGATCTTAATGTTTATTAGACTGACAGAATTAGCCAGCAAGGTAGATGAATAAACTCTTATTACATTTAAAACAATTTGTGTCAGTGCAAGATCCACCCCCTGGTTATAAAGAAAAGGTCTTGGATGGCTGCCGAATCCAAAAGGCCATCTTTTGTATCTCATTGATTCACAAATGGAAAAAAAAAGTCTGCAAAATTTGTTCAGAATCAAAGGTACGTCAAGAGAAATGGTGTCCATGAGGAAAATGCAGCACAAATAGGCTCTTAGCAGCCAGAAGTATTACATACCCAGAGGAAAAGATAAGCTTTCTGTACAGATGCTAGATAAGCTTGCCAAAGAACCATATGCTGCTTTTGGAAGAGCAGTTTTTTTTTTCCAGTTTGGCATCTGGATCTTGGAATTATCATTCAATAGGGAAAGTAAAAAGGCACATGAAGATGAGGGATGTACAATACTGTCCACACTGCACCATAATACAAGTGGCGAAAAATTCATTTCAAATTGCCGTTTTCAAATCAAGGAAACTGTGATTTGTTTATGGGAAAATTGCTTCTGTTTTTCTAGTTCTCACAAACTGGAACTGAGCTGGAGCAATAGATGGTTGTGTGGGAATTGGTTAGATGATGTACCTTGAGGGGGGAAATACTTATTTAGGGTAATCTGGCAGGCTTAAAATTATAAACAAAATCAAGACATTCTGCAGCACGGTTAGAAACTTTACTTGATTTACTGCTTTCTTTCTAATTATTGCTTTACTCTATGCTTTTGAGAAAGCTGAACACTTGACATTACAAAACTAAAAATGTTATATTTAATTAAGAGTCAGCACAGTATAGCGGGTAGAGAACCTGAGCATAAGTTTAGAAAGACCTGGGTTTAAATCAGGTCGATGACAGCTACTAGATCTGTGACCCTAAGGAAGTCACTTATCCTCTACATGTCTTAGTTAGCTCTCTAGGACTCACTTACTAAGTCCTTAATATCCAGAAATCTGAATTGCGGGAAGAAGTGCCACCTGAATCTCAGCTCCAAAAGTAGACATAACTAATCCCCTTCAAACTCATACATATATGTATATATTCTCAGCTGCTTTTTAATAAATATGTGCATCCAAAACATGACAGCAAATATTATTTCATAGTACAGAAAAGATATTGGTCTTCCAGAAGCCAAGATGGTGGAGTAAGCAGTAATTCACTCTCACCCTCCCTTACTGACCTTGAAAAACCCAGAGAATATTGACCGAATGAAAATCCTGAAATAGTGGAGCCAGCAGAAGATTAAGGTATAAGCAGTCTTTTTTAGCTTGGGAGGCTAGAAGCATTAAGGGAAAGGTCCCTCTTGCTGTGACTGAAGACCAATACAGGACTGTAAGCATCCCAGCAAGCCAGTGGCAAGTCCTACCTGAGCAAACCAGCAGGAGATCCTGAGCCCCAGGGTGGTAGAACAGGCAAGCACCAACACGAAGCACACACTTGCTGCCACCACCAGCTCCAGCTCAGTACCAGGTAAGCTACCAGTCTCTAGCTACCAGCACCTGAGGCATCAGCACACAAAATCAATAACCAGGTCTTTAGTCCCTAGCACAAGAAGCCTGGAACAGTGCCCCCTGTGCCCTAGAAGCAGAGATCAACTTTAAAAGTCAGAAAAAAAAGACAAACAACATGAACAAAAAGCAGCAAAGAAAAACAATGACAATAGAGAAGTATCTTGGTGACAGGGAAGATCAAAACACAAATTCAGGACAGGACAACATTCTCAATATGACCACATCTAAAACCTCTAAAGGCGATACGAACTGGTCTCTAGCCCAAAAAATCCTCTCGGAAGAGCTCAAGCAGGATTTTAAAAGTCAAATAAGAGACATAGAAGAAAAATTGAACAATTACTTTAAAAATACAATTGACAAAATGGGAAAAAGTACACTGAAGAAAACAACTCTTAAATAGTTGTTTCAACAATCGGGCTAGCAGCTGTTGTTGGTGGGGGGTGGGGTGAAAGACCAGCACAAATCCAACACCAAGCATGCTACCAGCATGCTGCAAAAGCACAGGTTCTTTTAATCTGCTTAATTAAGGAAAGCAAGGTTAAGGGATTGACAAGCTTACTTTAATTCGGCATACAAATATCATTCATTTAGTTCAGGGGAAAAAAACCAGCACACTGAACTTCAGAACAAAATACAAACAAATTACAAACATCAACAGACAGACCTTGTCTGATTCAAATCCCAATACATGGTTACCAGAGTTCAACAAAGTCTCAGCATCTGGGTTTAAGAGCTGGAGGGCTCCTTAGCTACAGCTGCCTGGAGTCTGCATCAGCACCACCACGAGTGAGAGCCCTGCACAAATGGCTCTGTCTTCTCTTCTTATAGGATTTCAGACGTCATCAAACATCATCTGAATGACCAGAACTTAGGCTCCATGATTGGCTCTTGAGTTAGCCCCTCCCCTTAGGACCCTGGGAGGTTCACATCTACATAGGTTAGGTTAACACCTAATAGGGGTTAGAGCCTGGGGCTTAGCACTTAGTAAGACTCAATGAAATACACTGAATTACTCAAAAAAAAAAAACAAAAGCCAAACTCTTCGAGGGTACTTGGTTGAACTAAGTGCTAAGAGCCCATTTTGCTTACCAACACAATAGTAGAATTGGCCAAATGGAAAAGGAGGTACAAAAGCTAACTGAACAAAATAATTTGTTAAAAATTAGATTTGGGCAAGTGGAAGCTAATGACTCTATGACAAACCAAGAATCAGCTAAGCAAAATCAAAAGTACGAAAAAAAGAGAGAAAATGTAAAATACCTCATTGGAAAAATAACTTACCTGGAAAACAGATCCAGGAGAGATAATTTACGAATTATTCGTTTACCTGAAAGCCATGATCAAAAAAAGCCCGGACAACATCTTTGAAGAAATTATCAAGGAAAATTGCTCTGTGGTCCTAGAATCAGAGAGTAAAATAGTCATCGAAAGAATCCAATGATTGCTTCCCAAAAGAGATATCAAATTGAAAATGACAAGGAATATTGTAGCCAAATTCCAGAATTATTGGGTCCATGAGAAAATACTTCAAACAGCCAGAAAGAAACAATTCAAACATTGTAGAACCACAGTCAAGATTACGCAGGACCTTGTAGCTTCTATTTAAAAGATCGGGTTGTGTGGAATATTATATTCTGTAAGGCAAAGGAGCTTGGATTACAAACAAGGATCAACTTCTTAGCAAAACTGAGCATAATCTTTATGGACATTCAATGAAACAGGGAACTTCCAAACTTTCCTGATGAAAAGACCAGAGCTCAGTGGCAAATTTGGTATTCAAATACAAGACTTAAGAGAAGCGTAAAAAGGTAATGAGGAAATGAAAAAAAAAATGTTATTCAATAAGGGCAAACTGTTTGCATCCCTGCATGGGAATATGATACTTATAAGTCTTGAGAACTGTATCTTTATTATATTTAGAAGGGATATACATAGACAGGGTGTAGTAGGAAGGCCGAATTTATAATCTCAAATATAATTATATATATGTTTGAATGGTTCGAAATCGCAAGTTATGAGGGATTCTCTAAGTAGAAAGCATCAGAACATTTATTTAGGCCCCAGAGCAACAAATTAGTGAACCATCCTCCCCATTCCAACATTGTGATCACAAGCCTCCAGGCCCAGTAGGCCTGCCTCACAAGAGTAACCAGGAGGCCACAGAAAAATAAGATGGCATAAATCATATTCACTGGCCTCAAGTCCTTGCTCGAACTCCTGGGTCCACACACCGGTAGGCTTTGCTTTGGCTTCAGCTGTAGTTTCTCACCTCTCCTTGCAGCCAAGCCTCTGGCATTCTCAAGCCCGGCCTCAACAGAGACCAGAGACCAATTGGTTCCTGAGTTGGCCCCTCTTAAGTCATCAATCTACACAGGTTTCACACCTGATAGGACTTTGGGCCTGGGGCTTAGCACTTAACAGCTGAAAGTACTTTCAAGGTAAACAAAAGCCAAAACTCCTGAAGTGCCTTTCACTCAAAGTAAACAAAATAAACAAAAGCCAAACTCCTCAAGGGCACCCCCCAAACTAAGGGCTAAGGAACCCATTTTGCCTTATCTATACACAGGGTGAGTGGGTTTAAGCTGACTTTGATATGATGGTAAAAATCCCAATTAAGTGGTGAAAATGGATTGTAATGGGAAAAGAGGAAAGGAGGAGGCAGCAAAGAGTAAATTATATCACATGAAGAGAGTGAAAGACATATTACAGCAGAGGGAAAGAATAGAGGGAGGTGAACATTGTTTGAACTTACTGCCATTGGATTTGGCTCATACTCAGGTATAGAAATCCAACTTTATAGGCAATAAGAAGGGGAAAAAATAAAGAAAAGGGAGGGTGGATAGAAGGGAGGACAGATTGAAGGAGGTGGTGGTCAAAATAAAAACTCTATTGAGCAGAGAAAGGGAAAAGACAGAAAGGAAAGCATAAAATAGTGGGGAGTATGGATGGAGAGAAAGCAATAGATTGAGATCATAACTGTGAATGTGAATAGGATTTCCCATAAAACAGAAGCTGATAGCAGAATGAATTAAAAACCATAATCCTACAATATGTTATTTTTTTAAATAAGAAATACATTTGAAACAGAAGGATACATACAGGGTAAACTCTAAAGGCTAGAGTAGAATATATTTTATATTTTAACTTCAGCTGAAGTTAAAAAAAAAAAAGCAGGGGTAGCAATCCTGTTCCCAGACAAAGCAAAAGCAAAAATAGATCTAATTAAAAGAGCTAAGGACTGAAAGTACATCCTGCTATAAGTCACCATAGACAATAAAGTAATACCTTTTCTAAAGATATATTCACCAACTTGTACAGCACCCAAATACTTAGGAGAAGTTAAGGGAGTTATAGGAAGAAACATCTATACTATATACATCTATACTAGTGAGAGATCTCAACTTCCCCTTCTCTGAACTGGATAAATCTAACCTCAAAATAAACAAGAAAGAAGTTGAGGAACTGAATAGAATTTTAGAAAAGTTAGATGTGGTAGAAATCTGGGGAAAACAGAATGGAGTTACAAAGGAATATACCTTTTTCTCAGCAGTACATGGCACTTTCACAAAAACTGACCATTTACTAGGGCATAAAAACCTCACAATCCAATGCATAAAGGCAGAAATATTAAATGCATCCTTTTCAGATCATGATGCAATAAAAATTATATGTAATAAAGGGCCATGGAAAGATAGACTAAAAATTAATTGGAAATTAAATCACCTAATACTAAAGAATGACTGGATCAAACAACAAATCATAGAAATTAAGAAGACTATTGAACTAATAAATGAAACTAAGAGCTAGTTATATGAAAAAAAATAAAAGAGATGCCTTCAGTTAATTTGATTTTTTTAAAAAAAGAAAGAAGAAAATCAAATTACCAGTATCAAAAGTGAAAAAAGTGAATTCACCACCAATGAAAAGGAAATTAAAACAATAATTAGGAGCTATTTTGCCCAGCTGAATGCCAATGAATTTGACAGTCTTAGTGAAATGGATGAATATTTCAAAACTAAATTGCCCAGATTAACAGAAGAAAAAATAAAATAAATAACCTCATTTCAGAAAAAAAGAAATTGATCAAGCCATCAATGAACTCCTTAGGAAAAAATCTCCAAGTCCAGATGGGTTTACAAGTGAATTCTATCAAACAGTTTAAGAACAATTAGTTCCAATACTATTTAGACTATTTGGAGAAAATAAGTAGAGTCCTACCAAATTCTTTTCATGATATAAATATGGTACTGATACCTAAACTTTGAAGAGTCAAAAAAGAGAAAGAAAATTATAGACCAATTTCCCTAATGAATATAGATGCAAAAATTTTGAATAAAATATTATCAAAAAGATTACAACAATTTATCATGAGAATAATACACTATGACCAGTAGGAAGTATAACAGGAATGCAGGGCTGGTTCAATATTAGGAAAACTATCAGCATGATTGACCATATCAACAACAAAACTAACAGAAACCATATGATTATCTTAATAGATGCAGAAGAAGCTTTTGAAAAAATACAACATCCATTCCTATTAAAAACACTAGGGAGCATTAGAATAAGTAGAATCTTCCTTATCATGATAAGTAGCATCTATCAAAATCCATTAGCAAGCATTGTATGCAATGTAGATAAGCTAGAAGCATTTCCATAAAGATTAGGGATGAAACAAGGATGTACATTACCACCACTGTTATACAATGTGGTACTAGAAATGTTAGCTTTGGCAATAAGAGAAGAAAAAGAAATTTAAGGAATTAGAATAGGCAAAAAAGAAACAAAGTTATCACTCTTTGCAGATGATATATATATATGTATATATATATATATATGTAGAGAGAGAGAGAGAGAGAGAGAGAGAGAGAAAGAGAGAGAGAGAGAGAGAGAGAGAGAGAGAGAGAGAGAGAGAGAGAGAGAGAGAATCAAGTAAAAACCTACTTGTAATAATAAACAACTTAAGCAAAGTTGCAGGACATAAAGTAAACCTACATAAGTCATCAGCATCTTTATATATTATTAATGAAGCCCAACAGCAAGAGAAAGAAAGAAAAATTCTGTTTAATGTTACTGTAGAAATTTTAAAATATTTGGGAATCTACTTGCTGAAACAAATCCAGGAACTATATGAACACAATTACAAAATACTTTTCACACAAATAAAGTCAAATCTAAATAATTGAAAAAAAAAATAGTTGCTCATGGGAAGGTCAAGCTAATGTAACAAAAAAGACAATTCCAACTAAATTAATTTACTTTTTCAGTGCCATAACAATCAAAATACCCAAAAATTATGTGATAGAACTAGAAAAAATAATAACAAAACTCATCATAATGAGCAAAAGGTCCAGAATATCAAGAGAACTGAGTAGTAGATCAGTGGAATACGTTAGGCATTCAAGACACAGTAGTCAATGATTGTAGTAATCTTCTGTTTGACAAACCCAAAGACCCTAGTTTCTTTGATAAGAACTCAGTGTTTGACAAAAACTGCTTGGAGAACTGGAAAATAGTATGGTAGAAACTAGGTATGGACCAACATCTTATACTGTATACCAAAATAAAGTCAAAATGGGTACACAATTTAGATATTAAAGGCTGATACTATAAGCATACTGGGAGAGCAAGGAATAGTTTACCTCTCAAATTTATGAATAATGGAAAAATTTGTGACAATACAACAGATAGAGAACATTACAAAATGAAAAATGGATGATTTTGATTACATTAAATTGAAAAGTTTGTGCACAAACAAAGCCAAAGCAACCAAGATTAAGAGGGAAGCAGAAAACTGGGAAAGAATTTTTACAACCAGTGTCTCTAATAAAGGCCTCATTTCTACAATATAGAGTGAACTGAGTCAAATTTATAAGAATATAAGTCATTACCCAACTGATTAATGGTAAAAGGATATGAACAGGTAGTTTTCCGATGAAGAAATTGAAATGAAAAAAATGCCCTAAATCACTATTGATTAGAGAAATGCAAATCAAAATAACTCTGAGGTATCACATCACACCTATCAGACTGGCTAACATGACAAAACAGGAAAATCATAAATGCTGGGGAAGATGTGGGAAAACTGGAACACTAATGCATTGTGGATGGAGTTGCAAACTGATCCAACCATACTGGATATCAATTTGGAACTATGCTCAAAGGGCTATAAAAATGTGCAAATCTTCTGGCCCAACAATACACTCCAAGTCTGTATTCCAAAGAAATCATACAAATGGGAAAAGGACCCACATGTACAAAAATATTTACAGTAGATTTTTTCTGTATTGGCAAAGAATTGGAAATTGAAGTTATGACCCTCAGTTGGGAAATGGCTGAACAAGTTATGGTATATGAATGTAGTGGAATACTACTGTGCTATAAGAAATGATGAGCAGGCAGACTTTAGAAAAACTTCGAAAATCTTACCTGTCTCTTCTCCTTGCAATTATGTAGTCTGTTAAATACCAGTGCTTGCTGTGAGGGTGTAGCATGATGTTTTGGTGTGGTTAGGTAAGCAGAAGACAGTTTTAGTGATGAGAAGTTCATGAGATGCACAAATCTTTAGTAGTGACTGTTCTTGTTGCTATTTCTGACTCCATTTCTAAGAGGACTCCCTGCCATGTTGCATAGTCAGTGGCTACTCTGGTGTTAAAATCATGTAGAATTATAAGCTTATCCATTTCTGCCACATTAATTTCGATACTCTCCAGTTATTTTTGGAGATTGTCTTTGACCTCATTGGAGTTTGTCGTATTGAGAACATATGCACTGATGGAACTTTCCTGCAAGTGATAGTTGCACTGTCATGACTTTGTTGTTCATTTCTTACTATGAAACCTATGCCAGCTTCATTGTATTCCTCATTACACCCACCAGTCCAGAAAAATAAATGCATGCAATTCTGACTTTAGTAACTTGGCCATCATTTGCCAGCCTTGTTTTGGTCAGGACTTCTATTTGGATATGGAACTACTGGGTTCTCTGACAATAAAAGCTGCTCTTCTCTTGGGTCTCCTGAATTCTGTGTTGTACATGAATGTGTACATTCCATGTACCAATGGTGAGTGGAATCACTTGCAAGTAAGTTAGTGTCTTGGGTGGAATACAAACTCAGGTCTTCCTGCCTCCAGGTCCAGCTCTCTATCCCCTTCACTATCATCTTTCTTTATTAGACAAAATCTATGATCCATCATACATCTCATAGAATTGACATTTTATTAGAATTTATTGTGATACAAGCTTAGAACTTCTGATTCAGTTTTTTACCCATTTAGTTAGTTTCTTCATTCGCAGAAGAAAATATGAGGACACACAGTAAAAACAACAATAATGATATCCTATTTATGTTTCTGAGGGCATAGTAAATGTGAGATAAAATCTATGTATTTAGACCAGAGCTTTCCTATGTGATGTGGAACAGTAACTTTGCCATAATCTGATTATTTGTACCAAAGAAGGTAACAAAACTAGGGGAAAATCTACGCCATTCTTTAACATATCCAAATTGTCTACCTTGATGACAATAAAGCAAAATTGCTAAAGGTGGTGCCATTCGTGATCCAACTCTCCAGTGATTGCAGAGACAATAAGAAATACCCACCTTTGTGACTGACTCAGGTAGCTAATTAACAAGACCAAGTTTGCTGTGTTACCTAGTCAGTGACACAGGTCAGATTATTTTCTTGAAAAAGACTTGGTAATTTTCATGATGCCAAACTATAGGACAGCACTTGGATTGGACCAGAGCTTTCTCTTGCCCTCAACCACACCCCTACTTTAGAGGCAGAACACATATCTTTTCAATACAACAGAAGTTATCACTATATAATGAATTTATCTGTATCTGGCTTCTAATTCAGTTGCATAATAGAGGTTTAGAGAGGTTAAGTTCATAACAACTTTGTTTACATGATAACAAAACAACTGTGTACATTCAGTCGATTTAGTGGAAAAAATCAACTTTTAACAGTTACTTGACATCCATGATACAGCCAAAACAAACTATCTGATTGTCTTTATTATCTTCCTTTTGAGGGGACAATAAACACACTAGCATAGATGAAGGTGAATAGAAACATAATCTGAAAAATGCAATTGCTAAGTGAATTATTTCCAGTTAATTGCCTCCTTTTTAATATTTCACCTGTCTCAGATGCTTTGATCTTTTATGTGACTGTTAATGGAATTATTAATCCAACAGGAGAAACAGCAGAGTATAGTAGATGCTTAGCTTTCCTTATAGTCAGGAAGACCTATGTAACAGTCCTGCCTCTTTCACGTGCTGGCTCCGTCACCCTGGACAGGTCACTTAGATTCTCAGTGGCTCAGGCAACTCTTGAAGATTATAATTTATAAAGAAGTTGCCGAGCAAAGCTGGTAGAGAAAGTTAGTTTCTGGAAGCTCCCCATGTTGATAAAGTCACAGATCCAATTCCAGAAGTGAAAAGAAAAAGAAAGATCACATATCAAATAAAGTTTTCTCCTAAGGTCTTACTGTGATACTTCATCACAGAATGAAGATAAGCCTGGACACAATGCCTGACAGGTTAGAGAAATTAAAACTGGAAGGGATCCTAGAGGTCATGTGGCCTAAACCCTTCATTTTTATAGATGAAAGAAATGAAACCCAGAGAGGTTAAACAATTTGCTCAGCAGAGCCAGGAAACAAGTCCTGTCAAATCATTTGTTCTTTCCTCTTTGCCAAGACGCCTGGCATATATCAGGCCATACCTGGTCCATTATCTGAAGACCAATCTAGCTGAGTTTAGAGAATCTGAGCATGAGGTTCCCTCCAGGGTGATGATGGGAGTATCTCTTAACATCCATCTACTCACTCATAAGCTGCCCAGTGAAGAAAATTGTTGTACAGTTAAATGAGTGACTGCTGAGCAGTGAAAAATAATACAAATGATAATAATAACTAGTATCTATAATATCCTTTAAAATTTACAAAGCACTTTAAAAATATTACCTCATTTTATCCTTACAAAAACCCTGGGAAATAAGTTCTGTTATTATCATCATTTTACAGACAAAGAAATTGTGGTGGACAAAGGTTAAATGAATTTTCCTGTGTCACATGGCTAATAAGTGTCTGAGGACATACAGGTATAGCTTGAAGATATTGTGGATTTCAGACTACCACGATAAAACTAATATCACAATAAATCAAGTCACATGAATTGTTTGGTTTCCCTGTGTATATAAAAGTTACACTTAAACTATACTGTAGTATATTAAATGTGCAATAGTATTATGTCTAAAAACTCTATGTACATATCTTAATTAAAAATTCTTTATTGCTAAAATATGCAAACCATCATCTGAGCCTTCAGCAAGTTGAAATTTTGTTTCTAGTGGAGGGTCTGGCCTCAATGTTGATGGCTGCTGACTGATCAGAGTGGTAGTTGCTAAAGGTTGGGGTGGCAGTGACAATTTCTTAAAATAAGACAATAATGAAGTTTGCACACATCCGGTGACTCTTCCTTTCACTTGAACACTTACAGGCCATTGTAGGGTGATTAAGCAGATGAATTTCAATATTGTTGTGTCTCAGGCAATAGGGCAGACCAAGGAGAGGGAGAGAGACTGGGAACAATGGGTGTGTGGAGCAGTCAGAACACAGAGCATTTATTGATGAAGTTCCTGGTCTTATATAGGTGCTCTAAAATAATTACAATATAACATTAAAGATTACTGGTCACAGATCACTATAACAGACATGATAGTAACAAAAAAAGTTTGAAATCTGAAATATTATTAGAATTACCAAACTGTGACACAGTGACATGATGGGAGCTAATGCTGTTGGAAAAACAATGCTTAAAGATTTGCTCAATACAAGATTGTCGCAAACAAACCTTTAAATTTGTGCAAAATGAAATATCCATGAAGCACAATAAAGTGAAGCACAAAAAATAAGGTATATCTGCATATGAACACAGGTTCTGTACTCTATTTACTCCTGGTCCTGACTTATCTAGTATTCTATCCATTGTATCACCTAGCTTCCTTGTCTACATCCTTGAAGGGTGAAAATACTACATAGTCCAATGTAATCAAACATGACACATATAATTGATTGAAAAATCAAAAAGTCACTCATGTCACCATGTTTGTTCCACATAAATCATCCTTCACTGATATTTTGATTCTCCCACCAATCTATAGTTTCTCTGTTGTAGACATTCCTTCCATCTGCACAATCAACCCAGCCATGTCTTCTCATCCTGCATAATTCTTTTGCATATTCTCTCAGAGATCGACAGAGGATCTACTCAATGAGTCAAGATGCATTCATTAAGGGTCTCCTATATGCCAAACACTATGTTTTCTCCTGGGGATACAAAAAATAAAATGGTCCATGCCTTCAAGAAACCACTTTATAATGGGGGAGACATCCTATTCCAGCATATATGCAAAATGAATATGAGGTACTTGTCCCCCTTCCATTCTCCTTTCTCCAGTCACAATGGACTTAGCTCTTCTCTCATTTTTACCTGTTATTTTACAATTCCCCTATTTAAACATGTTCTATTTTTTTCTCTGATTTCTTCAGAATATCACCTAAATTTCTATTCGACTAGGTTCTTTCTATCTTGCACTCTTAGCTATCTACATGCTATATTCCTCTTGGGGAATGTAAATTCCTTAAAGAAAGAAATGAAGGGAGCAGCTAGGTGGCGCAGTGAGTAGAGCACCTGCCCTGGAGTCAGGAAGACCTGAGTTCAAATCTGTCCTCAGACGCACACTTACTAGCTGTGTGACCTTGGGCAAGGCACTTAACCCCAATTGCCTTGGCTTCCCCCCTCAAAGAAAAAAAAAGAAAGAAATGAGGCCAGTTTACCTTTATAACTTCAGCACCCGGTACAATGCTTGGTATATAGTAGGTAGTTAATAAATATTTTCTGAATCAAATTAAAATGATGTGCCTGATGGTTTCATGGCAAGCTGACCATTTGTTAAATTGAATTGGCTGATTTGGCC
The DNA here is from genome assembly GCA_028646595.1 of Phalanger gymnotis. Classification (NCBI taxonomy): domain Eukaryota; kingdom Metazoa; phylum Chordata; class Mammalia; order Diprotodontia; family Phalangeridae; genus Phalanger; species Phalanger gymnotis. The sequence goes on along the minus strand of CM053623.1, from coordinate 259,971,602 downwards.
TGCTGCTTTCATGTTCTATGAGTATATGCCTTAGGTATCCAACCCTTTGCCCTGATGCTTATCTGAAAGGAAAACTCATTCTCCTGACAAAATAATTAACCTTAGTTCCTATCAAAACTTTCATATCTCTAGGTTTTGATTGTTTAATAATATCACACTGTGCTTTTCTCTCACATGATTTGTCACATAGTAACTTCCTGAGGGTGAGTAGCAATTTCCAGTAGCCTGATAATAAAGTAAAGAATTTTAATTCAATTTGTTTTTTCTATAATGTGGTTGACAAATAGCATGAATGACCCAAATTTAGAGATAACTTTCAAATTCCCTCCCTCTTTCTCTCTTTCTCTGTCTTTCTTTCTTTTTCTCTCTCTCCATCTCTTTCTCTAAATAAAATCTTATGAATTGTGGAGACCCCATGGGAGGAACAAGGACTCTTCTTATTCCTTGCAACTTTTCTGTTGGGAGAACCAGTATAGCAATCAGAACCAAGCTCCTCCTTGTTCCCTTTGCCCCAACACACAAAAACCCCAAATTATTTACAGCCCAACTAGGTATCCTGTAAGCAACAGGAAACCAATAAAAATTGTCTACCATAACTAAACTTTTCCAGAAGCCTTGGAGAGAAGGAAATTGGGTGACATTTCTGGCAGCTGGTCTCTACCATGGTCAAGGGCAAGGGAGAACAAGGGAGAAGCAGAAGTTTCTTCCACTGAGTCTAGTGAGAGATGCAAGAGCACTTGGCTTTTCTTGTATGTTTGATGCTAAGGGGTCTGACAAGTGCTTTGAAGCAAAATGCCCAGTAATTGTTGAGGGTTTGACGTGGAATCAGAGCTGCAAGTGATGTCTATTTTTGTTTAAGTTCATTGGGTTTTAAATGAAAAAAGTGTGGTATTTTATCTTCTTCTGTATAAAGCATTTAATAACCAAATAACCCTTTTAAAATGGCAAATGATCACATTGTATGATAATGTTGGGGTCTATATAGATCAAAAAACCTATAAGATTCAAGCCCAGATTTAGTCACAATAGCACAAAATTATTTAAACATGCAAGTGGGGAAGGGGTAGAGAACATGGGAATTATTTTCATCTTTGGGGTTTACACTAGAAAGTAAGATGGAGAAATCTCATGTTTGGGGTTCTTAAAACATATCAACATTGACCTCCCAGCCTGCCCTCTAAAGTATTAGGTATTTATATTTTTTTTTCCCTAAGGCTGAAGTAGAATAGAAGTTGTGTCTAAAGCACAGAGGGCACTCAATTGCTGCAGCAAAGTTTCAAAGTTTTATTATTTTGTTTTTCTCCTGGTATTCATTCTTGTACTGTGTACAATAGTTCTACAGTATGTCTCTAGGTTATATGCAGGGTCTTTGGTGTCTCCTACTAGATTTTTACTGCCTTCTCTCTTTCTGCTACCCAAAAGCAAGTTATAAAATTATACTCTGGGAATTATTATTCTTTTTTTTACAAACCTTCACTAGTCACACAAACATGTATTTTAGTATTTATTAATGGAAGGCAGCACAGCATCCTATCACTTAAAGAGCATGTGCTGTGAGCAAGACATCTTTTATGTATGTGGCCAAAGGCAGTGAGGCAAAAATATAGTTGATGCTGGTGCAAAATAATATATCGAGCATATTAGCACTATGTGCAAAACTCTCAGCATGTTAAAGAGAAGATTGTGGTCATCATGAGAGCATAGAATTTGTTCCCTCTCTCCCTCCCTCCCCCAAACACACATACATATTCCCGTCACCCAATGGAGATTTGAAAATGCTAAAATTCATATAGAACAATGAAAGAGAAACTCCAGCCTATCTTCAGTTTCAATGTCGCCTCCTTGCAGATAATTAAAATCCCTGAAGAGAAATTATGACATGTCTCACTTCTAGCGATGCTCTTGCATCTTTCCATCAATGTTCCTTGCTACTTTATTGCAAAGGGCCCATAGGATATTAAGGCTGCCCAGAGATGGGCCTGTCAGAAGGAGGTAACTGAAGACCCCTCCCTGTAGCCATCCTTAAAGACCTTTTTTTAAAAAGTTAAATGCATTAACCTTGTTCTGATCTTGGGCACATCCCTGCAAAGCCATTCATAGGCAGTGATAATTGAAAGGTATGAATTTTTATATAGATTTAGCTGTTCAAGTATTTTTCCTGAGGCAAAGCCAAAGGCTAAACCCGCGCCACATGTGCTGCTTGCAGAACTGGAGGCTGTTGTTGGACTGCCCCCAAAACGAACAAAGAAATCACGACTTCTTTCTTGGGATAATTTGTGTGATGTCATTCCCCCTCCCCACATTTTGCCGCCCCCCTCCATGAAGCTAGTAATAAAACTTTCCATAATTTCTCAACTTTATTTTCCAAAATGTAGTTTTACATTTGGATGCTGTATACAGGCTCTTTGATAAGTTCTTTATTTTGGCTGTCTAAATGCTATAATTTTACTTTGCATCTGATAAACCGTGCAATGAAATGCTGGTTTTTTTTAGAATTAAATTCTGTTCATAACTAATATCATTAAGATGGCAAACATTTTGTGGATCAGTTGCAAGACAGCAAACATATTACAAGCCTGTCTTAAATGAAAACATATATTTAATAGAATGCCCAGAGATATTCCAGGGCAAATCATTTGTAGTTTGATTTATGGAAATGCTGGTGGACTTTACCTAATAGGACCATCATAGCAAATGAGCACTGTGTTTTATCCACTCATTCTGTAGACCTGGATGTTGAGGCAAGCCTCAATGAAATGAAGTTACTGCAGTACTATCACATTCTAAAGGGTAATGCTATCAACAAAAACAAATTAGGATTGTTATCTTAAAGTCCTGATTCAGGAACCATTAATAACTTTCTTATTGATTGAAGCCACATCTTTCTTTCTCTGAATTTTGACTCTGCCAAAACCCACCCACCAATATTATGTGAATCACAATGCCGGACTCCAAAACCCCTTACAATTCATAATTTACTTTTCTAAAAATCTCTGTCCTCCTTTCTTTGTTTCTCCCTTGTTTTTTGTTTGTTTTTAATTTTATTTAATTTTTATTTTGCAGTTGTTTAGATTCATTGACTTAAAACCTCTACAATAGATATATTCTCTATAATAAATTAAACTCTGTAATAGCTGCTTCACAGTTAGCACTTTGATTGCATAGATATATCTAAAGAAAAAAATACCCTTAAAATTAAACTGGAAAGGTAGTAAATTTTACCTTAAAGGGATAATAAGACAGAAGCTGCCCAGTATCATCTTGATAACATTATTGAAAGCACAAAACCTTCAAACCCTCTCAAGTCACATACCAGCAATAACTGCAACATTCCTTTAATGAAAAACATGTTTCACTTCGTGAGCTTTTTCTGTCTTACAGTACAAAAACAATATGGAAGTTCATATTTAAGTTGCCTATTTTTTTTTCTTAATCACCAGAATATTGCTTTTGTGATGTTTATTATTCCCTCTTATGTAAGAGATAATTTGCTAAGAAATTAACTGAAAAGGAGCCTTATGGTATAAAATGTAAACATTTTGAACTGAAAAGAATATAAGCAGTCTCCATAATTTTAATCTTTACAATTTACATTTAGAAAAACCATATGTTGCTCTGTTTATCTTTTCTTCAAGGGGAAAAAAGTTATAGTCTGTTACAGGATTTACCAGATTAGTACAAATCTGAATTTGACAAAATATCTTATACTGTACTTATTCACTGGTTAGAGAAGCATGGGGTAGATGATGGTATAATCAATCATATTTGGAACAGATGTATTTACCAGGCAGAAAAATCAGTTGTCCATATTATTGGTCGAAGTTGAACTTCGAGAGAAGTCTCTTGTGAGGTGACCCAGGGATCTACGATTGACTTGTGTAATTTGAAATTTTTTGTCAGTAAACTGGATAAAGGAATCAATGTCATGCCTATAAAATTTGTAAATGCCACAAATCTGAGAGGCTTTGAAATACAGAATTAAATATTATGGAAGTTTGTGCCACATCTAAAATGCAAAAATTTTCTAGAGGTGAATATAATGTCTTATATATGAAACTTAGAAAAATATATTCAAAAGTAGAAGTTGTTAAATTAGTGGCTAAATAGCAGATCATCCAAAAATGAGGTTTCAGTAGTTTTTAAACTCCATATTAAACAATTATGTGTTTATTTTTATTTTTGGTTCAGATCTGTGATTTCATCATTGTAGATAAACTGGTATGGAAATTTCCTTTTCTGATGAGAAATTGAATATTTGTCTATTTTCTTCTAGTTTTAGAATAATTCCTGATGCAGTTAGAGGTCATATGACTTCATCATTACATAGATAGCTTGTGCAGTAGAATGGAATAGAAATTGTACCCAGGTCTGTATCACTCTCTCTCTTTTTAATAACATAAAGCTTTTTTTTTTTTTTTTAAAAAAAAGCTTTTATTTACAGAACTTCGGAATTGAAATACAGTTTTAAGTGTCCATAAATTAGATAGAAGTTCACAAATAGAATGCAAAATATTTACTTTGACTACTATATGTCTGTGTATGTTTGCACATATACATGCAAAGCTAAAATCACTTTGTCTAATTTTATATCTATAGCAAGGCATAAGGTTACTCCTTGTTTAAAAGAGGCTCTAATCTAATAAAGCCAATATTGTAACTGAAAATAGTAGGTCTCTTTCCCATTGCCATAAACAAAATATTTTTACATTTAATTATTAACAGATATTTAGATTCCTATGCTAATTAGAATCTATAATAGAATAAAAAAAATTCACCAAAATATGCCTAAAACCCAAATAACTGGGTTTTCAGATAATTAGAGAGAAGTTAAAAAATTGATCATTAAGTTGTATTATAAGTCAAACTCTGCCATATTAAGCATGTAATACTGAGAAACTCTAAAAGGTTTTTGCAAACATTAATCTTTCTGTGCACTGGAAACCTTGAAGATTGACATTTAGCTAATGGATAGTCAGGTTTAAACCACTTACTACTCCTACTACACTTTCTCCCAAGTGACAACCAACCTGGATCGAAGAGACTAGATATTAGACAGGGTTTGGGATGGATTTGGAGTTAATTTGTTTGCAAATTGCTCATATATATTTGAGATGTAATCTGGAATTTTTTTTTTGTGAAATGTATTCCTATTATGAATATAAAATTAACATTTCCCATAGAAAATGATGGCTCCAAAGAGTAATCTACATTTTCTTATACCATTTGTCTATTTTCTTCTGTTAGGGGCAAGCCAACAGGTTTAACTCATCAAATTATAACATGCCATATGTCCCAGTTGAGAAAAACTTTTATTTTGGTCAATCTTAAACTGGTAAAGTTTGGTTTCTTTTTGTATTTACATAGTTTTGTAGTTTAAGTCACCAAATTTTAGGGAAAGTGGTGATGGAGAACAAAGAAATATAATGGAAAGAGGAACATGATGGTTGGCAAGTTAGATGAAGTTATACATTTTAGATTATGATTTTGGTCACTTTTTCATAAAATGGAAGTTATTTTGTTAATTACATCTTCAAGTGATTCTTTAATGAGTCAGTCATTTACTTAATGTTACAAATTAAATGTAATATAGGTGAAATATCCATCTTCTTTTTTCTTAACAAACATATTCAATTCCAATTATAAAGTCACAACAATATATTTACACATTTTCAAAATCTAACACACACTGGTTTATAGTAGTGCTCTCAACTATGCCTACATCTCCCATATCTTCTAATTCAATGAAGCTAGAAACTAACATTTTTTTCACTTGTAGAGAGCCCATACAGGTCGAAAAGAAAAAAAAAAGCAAGTCCAGCAACAATAGCAAGAAGTAAAACAAGGACCAACTCCATACTACCTTCTGCTTTTTGTGTCAATTGTCTGGAAAATGCTGGAAACAGATGAAAGGTTTTCCCTATGTTGATCAAAATTTGGTTTTCTGATTGCAGTTCCATATTATTTTTCATGACTGCATCTCCTCATGCAGAAAGACTATAAAATGTGTGCTGCAGTTCCAATACCTGTTAATAAGTTGTGTTTTGTGGGGTGGAACCAAGATGGTGTAGTAAAAGCAGGGACTTGAGCTCTCCACCAAACCCCTCCAAATACATATAAAAATGACTAAACAAATTCTAGAGCTACTGAACCCACAACATGACAGAGTGAAACAAATCTCCAGCCCAAGACAACTTGGAAGGTCACACTGGGCTGGGAGTGGAGCACAGTCCAGAATGGGCTATGCCAGCATAGACGGGGCTGGAGCAGGCCTCAGGTGTGTTGTTAAGCAAAATTGTCTCATTAGCATGGCTTTTGTTTCTTTTGAGTGGAAGTACTTTCAGCTGTTAAGTGCTAAGCCCCAGGCCCAGGGCCCTGTCAGGTGTGAAACCTGTGTGGGTGTGGATTGGTGACT
>CM053623.1:259907255-259964690 GCA_028646595.1 Phalanger gymnotis | reverse complement strand
TTCAAGTTTTTGCTGCGGTAGGGCCTAAATAAATTTCTTGTTGTTTTCTCCTTAGAGAATCTCTCATACCTTGTGATTTCAGACCATTCAAACATATACATGATTATATTTGAGATCATAAATTCGGCCTTCCTACTACATCAGGGAACTGAATCACTGGCAGTTGCAGCAGTTTCCAGACTTCTCAAACCAGTGGGAAAACTCTGTTGGACTTGGGTGAGAGAAGAGGGTGTTCAGGCCCCAGCCACAGGGTTGTGGAGGTAGGGACAAAGGTAAGATGTGGCAGTTGCTGTTTCTGGAGCTCCAGCCCCACAGAGGGTTGGGGAACAAGCAGCTGGTTAAAGGAGGATTGCAGGGATTTCTTTGCTGGCATTGTGGTGGGATTCTCTTGCTTTGTCCTGCTTGGATCTGGGTCACAGTCCTGGGTGGAAGTCCTGGGCTGAGGCAGAGCACTGGAGTGGCAGAGCTTGTGGAAGCTGTGGAGAGGGAATCTTCCTCACAGTTCCAAGGCAGAAAAGAGTGGTTGAGGTTAATCACAGAACAGAGGATGGGCAAGGAGAAAAGTAAACAATTCTGCTTTGATCATACCACCTTAGAAGAACTGAAAATTTACAGGTGCCTAGGAGTATCTCTGAAAACAGCTATGCAAAGCCCCTAAGGCTTGGAACAGAGCACTCTCCACTCTGGAAGATGAAGCCTACCTTGGCAAAGTCTTAAAAAGTCAAGTAATTTGTTGGGAAAATGAGCAGTGTAAAAAAAAAAAACACCTCGGAGCATAGAATCTTGCTTTGGTGACAAAGAATATCAAACAATACAACTAGAAGAAGACAATAAAGTCAAAGTTCCTAGATCAAAAGCTTCCAAGAAAAATATGAATTGGTCTCAGGCCATGGAAGAGCTCAAAAAGGATTTTGAAAATCAAATGAGAGAAGTAGAGGAAAAATTGGGAAGAGGAATGAGTGATGCAAAAAAATCATGAAAAATGAGTCAACAGCTTACTAAAGGAGACTCTCTGCCCCAAATATAGAAGAAAATAACACCTTCAAAACAGACTAATCTAAATGGCAAAAGAGGTCCAAAAAGGCAATGAAGACAATAATGCCATAAAAAGCCGAAGTGGTGAGGCAGAGCCAAGATGGGGGCTGGAAAACAGGGGCTCATTTAAGCTCTTCCCCAAATCCCTCCAAATACCTGTAAAGATGTATCTGAACAAATTCTAGAGCTACATAAGCCACAGAATAACAGAGGGAAGCAGGTCTCCAGGCCAGGACTGCCTGGATGCTCACTGGCAAGGGTCTATAGCACCGCACCAGGAGCAGTGTGAAGCCCAGCATGGACCACGCTAGAAACGACCAGGCCGAGAATAGATTGGGCGGAGCAGGCCTTAGAGACATGAATCACTGAGCTGTAGCAGTTACCAGACTTCTCAACCTACAAAAGCCAAAAATAACTTAGCAGGTCAGTGGGAAAATTCCTGGATCTGGGGAAGAGAAGTGCACAGTCATTGGTGTTCTTGGGGGAGGAGGAGTGCTGGTGTCACAGAACTTGCTGTGTAGAAGCATCTCTGAAAACTGCAGTGGAACACCCCTGAAACTTGGGACAAACCACTGTCCACTCTGAAGGCAGTCACACCCCAACGAAAACCTCAAGGGTCAAGTAGTTGGCTGGGAACATAAGCAAGCATTGAAAAAGGACTCAGTTATAGAATCTTTTTGGTGACAAAGAAGATCAAAACAAACAGCCAAAAGAAGTCAACAAAGTCAAAGAGGCCACATCTAAAGCCTATAAAAATATGAATTTGTCTCAGGTCGTGGAAGAACCCAAAAAGGATTTGGCAAAGCAAGTGAGAGGAAAGGAGTGAAAGTAAGGAAAAATTGGGAAGAGAAATGAGAAAGATACAAGAAAATCATGAAAAACAAGTCAATGACTTGCTAAAAGAGACCCAAAAATACTGAAGAAAATAACACCTTAAAAATAGACTAACCCAAATGGCAAAAGAGCTCTGAAAAGCCAATGAGAAGAATGCCTTAAAAAGCATAATTAGCCAAATGGAAAAGGCAGTCCAAAAGACTACTGAAGAAAATACTGCCTTAAAAGTTTGAATGGAGCAAGTAGAAGCTAGTGACTTTGTGAGAAATCAAGAAATTATAAAACAGAACTAAAAGCATGCAAAATTAGAAGACAATGTGAAATATCTCATTGGAAAAGCCACTGACCTGGAGAATAGTTCCAAGAGAGATAATTTTAAAATTTATTTTTAAAATTAAATTTAAAATTATCGGACTACCTGAAATCCAAAAAGAGCCTAGACACCGTCTTTCAAGAAATTATCAAGGAAAAATGCCCTGATAGTCTAGAACCAGAGTGTAAAATAGAAATTGAAAGAATCCAATGATTGTCTCCCGTAAAAGATCCCAAAAAGATAACTCCTGGGAATATTGCAGCCAAATTCCAGAGTTCCCAGGTCAAGGAAAATATATTGCAAGCAACCAGAAAGAAACAATTTGAGTATTGTGGAAACACAATCAAAACAACACAAGATCTAGCAGCTTCTACATTAGGGCATTGAAGGGCTTCTAATGTGATATTCTAGAGGTCAAAGGAGTTAGGATTAAAACCAAGAATCACCTACCCAGCAAAACTGAGTATAATACTCCAGGGCAAAATACAGATTTTCAATAAAATAGAGGACTTTCAAGCTTTCTCAATGAAAAGACCAGAGCTGAATAGAAAATTTGACTTTCAAATACAAGAATCAAGAGAAGCATGAAAAGGTAAACAAGAAAGAGAAATCGTAAGGGACTTACTAAAGTTAAACTATTTGGTTTACATTCCTACATGGAAAGATGATATTTGTAACTTATGAAACCTTTCTCAGTATTAGGGTATTTGAAGGGAATATATATACATATATATATATATACACACACAAAGGGCACAGGTGAGTTGAATAAGAAGGGGTGATATCTAAAAATCAATCAATCAATCAATAAATGAATGAATGAATAAACAAATAAATAAACAAAATTAAGAGGTGAGAGAGGAATATATTGGGAGGAGAAAGGGAGAGATAGAATGGGGTAAATTATCTCACATAAAAGTGGCAAGGAAAAGCGCTTGAATTGGAAGGGAAGAGGGGGCAGGTGAAAGGGAATGAGTGAATCTTGTTCTCATTGGATTCAACTTATGGAGATAATAACATACACACTCATTTGGGTATCTTACCCTCCAGAAAAGTAGGGGGGAAGGGGATAAGAGAGGGGGGACAATAGAAATATGGTTAGTCTTTCACAACATGAGTATTATGGAAGTGTTTTGAATAATGACACATGTGTGGCCTACGTTAAATTACTTGCCTTCTCAAGGAGGGTGGGTGGGGAGGGAAGAAAGGAGAGAATTTGGAACTCAAAGTTCTAAAAACAAACTCTCAAAAAAAGTTGTTTTCACATGCACCTCAGAAATAAGATATATAAGCAATGGGGTGTAGAAATCTATCTTACCATACAAGAAAGTAAGGGGAAAGGGATGGGGGCAAAGAGGTGACAGAATGGACAGAGGGCAGACTGGGGAAAATGGCAATTATAATATATGCCATCTGGGGGTTGGGCGGAGAGTTGAAATGGGGAGAAAATTTGTAACTCAAATTCTTGTGGAAATCAATGCTGAAAACAAAAAAAAATTACATAAGAAAACAATTTTAAATAAAAGCAGGATTGGTCAAATAGAATAGGAGGTTCAAAAGCTCAGTGAAGAATATAATTCCTTAAAAATTAGAATAGAGGAAATGGAAGCTAATGACTTTATGAGAAAGAACCAAAAGAATGAAAAAAAAAGAAAACAATGTGAAATATCTCATTGGAAAAACCACTGACCTGGAGAAGAGATCCAGGAGAAAAAATTTAAAAATTATTTGCCTACCTGAAAGTATCATCAAAAATAGTCTAGAAATCATCTTTCGACAAATTGTCAAGGTAAGCTGTCCTGATATTCTAGAACCAGAGGGTAAAATTGAAATTGAAGGAATCCAACGATCGCCTCTTGAGAAAAATCCCAAAAGCAAAACTCCTACGAATATTGTAGCCAAATTCCAGAGTTCTCAGGTCAAGAAGAAAATATTGAAAATTGACTTTGGCTTTGATTTTGAAGGCTAATCACCATAGGGTAGCAAACTAGTGATGAATTCTGCTTTCTTTGGTCGGGGCAGGGCTTTACAGAAGCTTCTAAAAATTCTGTGCTGAAGTGTGGAGAGGTTGTGAACTTATTGATGGAAACTTCAGGGTCTGATATTTAGATTGACTTTTCCATGTATTAAATGACATGAAAAACATTTTCAAACTGTTCCCAAATATTTTTCCTTCTATATAATCTAGTCGGAGATAGAGGTAGCTTTAAAAATAAAGAAAGATGTGGTGCTGGGTCCTTAATTAAGACAAAGAAGTTAATGAATGGCCCTTCCTATTATATCCAAAGGCAAACTGGTGAACTACTGCTTTATTCAGAATAAGCCTAGACAATCTTTAAACAGCAGAGCCCCCAGAGACAAATTCACATTTGGATGTTTTGCAAAAACTAAGAGAGAAAGAAAGAGAGAGGGAGAAGGAGAGAGAAATGGAGAGGGAGAGGGAAAGGGAGAAGGAGAAGGAGAAGGAGAGAGAAGGGTGGAGGGAACTGGAGGGGAGAGGAGGGGAGGGGAAGAGAGTGGAGGAGAGTGGGGAGAAGAACGAAAAGAAGAACAATGTAAAGGTAGGTAGGGTGCAAGAACTTTGTACTTTCCTGCTTTCAGTCACTTCAAGATTAAGTTGGCTGGAGGATGCAAGGACCATCTTGGCAGCTAAATGGAGACCATCTCATATAATGAAAGATCGCAATGAGTTAGATATCTCCAACTCTGGGCTTTGCTGGGGATTGAAAACAAATTGTGCTATCAGAGAAGAGGCCCAGAGAAGCCCTTATTTAACAGAATAGGGGTCCATCAGCACATCTTTCCTACGTATATGGTTATGGTAAATTATCTATTAGATTTGAGGGACTATCAGATAGTGAGCTGTTAGGGAAGATTTTGTGGATTGAAAATATTTTGAATTAAAGAAAGCTGTTCATTTCAAATAGTATCATTACTGCATTTGAATGTAGTCACTAATGATGAAGGGTCAGAAGTTATTATGCCAAAGGGTCATAATCTGTAGCCAAATATCAAAGAACCTATGAAGCTTAAAGAATTACTATGCTTTTCCTCACCCCTTTCTTCACTCAAAGTACAACCAAGATATGTCTCTGGTGTCAGCTATTTGGAATTTACTGAGTAGGATCGCTTAGAGTGGAAGACTTATGGATAATTGTAGCAGTATCGTTTTTCATGAGTTATGAATTAGGAAGAACTGTCTCTGAGTCTGGAGCTTAGAATCTGCTTCTGTGTAAGTGTGATGATTATTTAAGTCTGTGAATTGACAACTTTGTAAAAAGGTGAATGAGTGTAAATTAGTGCTGATTGTCAGTTGAGTTTATATCAAGGGTTGACCCTGGAGTGTTTCATCTCTTTGGGTACAGGTCCTTGATTGTTTTAGAATAGAAAGAGAATGGCCATTTGGGGCAAGTTGATATCAGTGCCCCCAATAAGACTTCAAGCCCAGAGAATGTGAATCTTCTGGTCTCAGAGCAAATGCCTCATGATATTATCTGAGCATTGAGCTGTTATATCTTTGGAAGGAACTAAAATATTTAGATGACAAAGTTGAGTGCTATAGTGTGCAGAAGGTTGTAAATACCATAGAGGAAGCAGCTACAATGATTCAGAACAGTGAAAAAGGTTTGTGGTCTGATTACAGCTCTTTCATAATGATTTTGGTTCTTGAAACTTCCCTCATTTCAACTGGATTGGTACTCCCTTCATGAATATGAATTTCATTGTGTTTATGCCTTAACAGATGATCTTCATGAGTTGTGATGGCCCTGAAATTTATCGATTAGAAGTCAGCATTCTGGAGGATAAGCCTGCCTGAACTTAGCTATTTGTGTTTTTGGGCAACAAGCAAAATATCAGTTATTGTTACATTACCTATTCAGATGGCCTCTTTATATCGACTTATCTTTCTATTCTTTGTCCATGAATGTTGTTACTCTTACCTTGACTTTTACCTGTCCTTGATGGATATTAGGGACTAGCTAATGTTAATATAGTGAGCCAACTTACTATGGAGATCAAACTTTACAGTGTAGTTAATACACTGGCTACAGTATAGTTTACAATATAGTTTTACAGCATAGTTAATACACTATACAGTATACTCTTTACAGTATAGTTAATATATTATAGGTAATACACAAGTAAACAGTAGGGTAGCCATAGTGGGAATAAAGAGGAGATGGATGCAAAGATTGTTTCAATGTTTCAAGCCTAGGTGAATTGAGGGATAAAGACATTAACCAAAGAAATAGGAAAATTGAGGAAGGCTAATTTTTGGAAGTAGGATTATGATTTCTGTTTTGGAAATGTTGTGTCTGGAGAGTTGATGGACTTTTGAGATAGATGACCAACTGGCAGTAAAATGTGAAACTAGAGTCCAAAGGAGAGATAGGTGCTTAGAGATATACATTTTTTAGTGATTTTCAGGAAAAAAGTGATCAATGAAGCCACATTAGGGGAGGAGATCTTCAACAGAGATGGAGTGAGGAAACGGTTACCTTAGCTGTATGGCCTCTACTAAGTATATCCTTTGATCTTGGGTAACTCAAGTTTTACAGAAAAATTAGAAATTATGCTTCAAGGTACACAAGGCAGAGTAGCTTATGATTAACTAGAATTATCCTTCTCCATCTTGCTATTCCAGCACTGTACAGAGAAACATGACTTCATTAGTCTTCTTCAAGAGATCTTTCCTGATTCACTTCAGTTGTTAGTGTCACCCAATCAGTTTTTTTTCACTTGCCTGTGAATGCATTATGCTATCTCTTTAGGATTCAAAGTCTTTGAAGGCAAGGATTCATTCATTTTGTATTTCTCTCACCAGCACTTATCACAGTATCCAGGAAATGATAGGTCTTGTGAATTTTTGCTTATGGATCGATTGTATTGATTCCAGCCTATTCCAATGATGATATAAAACCTGAGACAAATATAATTTCTGTGTCTCAGTTTTATTCTATGGAGTAAGGTAGACTATAATCTCATTCGCATGATACTTCAGGAAGATGTTAAAATAGGAAAAAAAACCAGACACATATTGCCTAATCTGCTCTTTAGGGAACTTCCAGGAGACACTTTTTTCCCCTAATGTCCCCCAATTGTAAGAACTCTTAAGATATCTAAAGTATTTTCAGTGAGTAACATGGAAAGTACTTTGAAACTTTCAAAATGCAGGGGCTAACAAGCTATATCAAAAATAGCTGACATTTAGACAATACTTAAAGATTTTCAAACAGTATAAATAGATGATGGACACATATGTGAGTATGATAATATATGGCAGACTCTATATAAATGAAATTATATGTATATGCATTTGCGTGTATGCACATAGGTATATTCATATGTGTGCATATGTAAATATATGTACACATGCACACAAATACACACATCTGTGTGTTCATACAGGTGTGTGTGTATATAAAATCTTATATAATCCTCTCAAAAACTCTGTAGAGTTAGGTCATGCAAGTATTTTTATCTCTATTTTATAAATGAGGAAACTGAGTCTCAGAGGAGTTGAGTGACTTCCTTACAACCACAGAGGTAGTAAGCACCACAGAATGGATTTAAGCCTATCTTTCTGGTAATAGGATTGTTACACTCTCCATTACACCATGCTCTTTAAATTTATCATTGCAAAGCTGATTCTATTGTTCACTTTAATTTTGTTGCTTCTAATACAAAATCCTGTGTTTGGTGGAATTGAAAAAAAAATCCTTTATTTTCTCTCTCTAGAATTACTTCTCTCATTTGTACACATTCTGAAAATCACCAAGTTGATATTAAAGCAATAGATTACTCTGGCTATCAATTCCTTCTTCAAGAGATTTTTAACCAGAGGATACATTGTAGACATGCATTACTGATGAGAAGTACTGTGACCAATACGTCACAATATATCATAATGACATGTGTACACCCTCTTTAAACCATATAGCTGGCCCATATTATCTTAGTTGCAATACAATTGTGAAGTCACATTCGCCTATGTAATGACAGACAAAGATATTGTTCTTCTGATCTATCCTACTCTCTTATAATTTCACCACAGTCTGCTTTGCCTGAGGTGCAGAAAATGGTTATTTTTTCTCATATCAAAGACAGATGGCAGTTGTGTATAGTAATAATACATAATAGATGTTGAGTAATGCCAAGGAAAATATTATAAGGGTTAATAGCAAGACTGCTTACAGAGAGGGAATTACACAGAGATTCAGTGAAATATTTGAGAAACTAGGTCAGCATTGTTTAGGGGAGATGTGATGAAGCATGAGCTCACCATATTATTGTATGCTGACAGGAATGATGCCAGGATAAATGCTATAATAACTGATCTAATATTAAGCATGTTAAGAATTGGCAGTAATAATATATTTTTAAGAAATTACATGATAGGTAGTTTGTGTGTACAAGAGGAACACATCTAAAATTTCATTTATCTAATGGAGATTAACAGTAAAGTAAAAAATGTGAAGAGGACTTCATTTTATTCACATATCTTTTATATTATTATTTTCATTATAATCATCATTATTAACAAGAAAGATGAATTGAAATTTCAGTAAAAATCTGCAGAAAGGAAAAAAAATAAAGTTGATTGGGTATAGGATAAGGAGAAGAAGGGGCCATAATAACTATGATTTGATTTTATGTAATGCTCAATAGATTATACATTTCTTTATCTTATAATATCTCATGCATCCTTTAAAACAACCTATGAAGTTGGTGGAGTGAGTGTTCTACAAATGAGGAAAGTGCAGATTGAGAGAATGACATAATTTGTCCTATGTTAAATGGGTAATATGTGGCAAAACTGAGAATTGAACACAATATTTTAGACAAAATCCAATGTTCCTTCCAATTTCATATAAAATAAATGAAATGGCAGAAAAGAAAGGACATTCTGAGGGACAACACCTAATGAGAATCCAAAAGTTCCAGAAAAGAGAGTGGTGTGGGGCCCAAACAGAAACACATCAAACATTCTTTAATTTGCAAGTAATGGCAGAATTCAGTTAAATCTTTAAGAAGCCCATGTTCAGGACAATAGACAGGGCATGTCAACTGGTACTCTGGAAATTCCATAACTATTTTAATATCTCTTTCTCA
The DNA here is from genome assembly GCA_028646595.1 of Phalanger gymnotis. Classification (NCBI taxonomy): domain Eukaryota; kingdom Metazoa; phylum Chordata; class Mammalia; order Diprotodontia; family Phalangeridae; genus Phalanger; species Phalanger gymnotis. The sequence goes on along the minus strand of CM053623.1, from coordinate 259,955,395 downwards.
CTACTCAGTGTTGGGAAAATTACTTAAACTTTTTGTATCACAATGTCATCTTTAATAAAACTGTAATAACTCCCACATTTCAGAATCACTACGAAGGACACTGTGAGTGAATTTAGAAGTCTGTTCAGGTTGTGTTTATATGATGCCAGAACAACAGGTTGATTTAGTCATTTTAATAAAAAACTTGTCAATTCAGTGAGGAAAATATCAGTCAAGTAACTTCTTTGATCTTATGTCACCAGGAAATGAGATGACCGAATTTTTCACTTTTTATCTACCTGTATGGGCACTGGGAAAAAAGTCCATCACTGATATATGAGTGTGTGAAGTTGTGTGAATAACTGTATTCATATTATAATGTTTAAAGTTCACAAATGGTCCAATGCCAAATGCATATCAACAAAAGGATATATTATGGCTATACTGACAGTTCTGTTCTCAACCAGTGACCAATAATACCTCCCGTGAATAAAAGGTAGCTGTGTGAAGCAAGCAATATGACATAATCATAGAAGCTATGGAAGTTTCTTGAGGTACCACTGTGCATGAACATCAAATTTCAATGAGCGCCAACTGGAGCCAGACCCATATGACTAGTTCATCTCCTTTTCAAGATATATATGTTATTGTTATTTTTGCACAATTTCTCACAAATAAACCATTGTTAGTAAAATGTTGTGTCCTCCTTATACTTACAAATTATCTTTTCATTTATATGTGTGTGTGTATGTGTGTATGTCTATGTGAGAGATTCATGGTTTCAGTTCATTAAAGATCATGTTGCCCCACCATCATTGGAGGAATATTGCTGATAACAAGATGAGCTTGTAGAGAGAAATTTATTATCATTCAAAATACTACATAAATTCTCAAATGCAGCCTAGCCTGGTCTCTTTCTCCTGTTTTCTTGTGGGTCTAGTTCATTATGTATTGATAGTGTCTATTCAATGCACACCTTTTCATCTATCCAGCCATGGATCCACATGTACATGTACATATAAATGAAGTAATGAGCAACATATGTTTTACATTCACTCTTTTTCCACAAGAAAATATATGCCAATATCTTTTTCATTTATGTGTATTTCATGAAGAGGCATTTAAGAGTTCCAGATCTTTATGTAATTAATGCAATGATAGATGTAGTCATCCATGATTGTACAAGCCAAGAGAAAAACCTAGAATTTAAATCTTTACTGCTGGTGAATAAATGAAATCCACAGCTTTTCTTCATACCTAGGTAAGAGAGAAGAATGCATTTAAGGGACTGATGCTAATGTACTGCCATTGTCAAGTCAGCCCAACTTTTGGGAGGTTCTTGATGCAGTACACAAGAAAGAGGTCAAATCTTCAAAGAGAGTGATGCAAGTCAGTTATGGTGGCCAACTTTACTCTTTTTATTCTTTGTGTGGCATGGCCGTTAAGCCTGTTGGACAAGATATCAGGTATCCTTGAAATGTGGGTGCTCTTTGGCTATGTGATTCTGTGTCTGAATCCTATCTTGCTTGGAATCCTAAACATTATGAATCTCAAAGGGGGATCTGAATGTTGATAATGTCTCACACAGATTTAGACCTTTATCCAAGTGTCTGATTCTCTGAGACTGATCTCAATTCTCTGTGCCAAGGAAGGGTCAGTATCCTAATACGACAGCTATCTGTAAATAGGAGCATTCAGAGAACCTGCCTACTAAGAGAAGATCCTGCTCTCTGTTGCACTATGCACAAGATATTTTCTACAAAAGTAGGGAACACTTTAGGTGAGCACAAGTTTTCCTGTTTCACACCTGGCTTAATGTCAGTGCTCAGCAGATCATTCAACAAAATTATGTCCATAGTCACATCTGGTATAGTCATTATAATTTGGATGTGTTTCTGCAGGAGACATTTTATTTGAAAATAAGCTGTTTCTGACTGGAAATAACTTATTTCCATGTAAAGAAAGGGTCTTGTCTGTGTATGATCCTCAGCCTTATCACCTTGTGGAGCTCTAGTCAGGAAGGGGTGAAACAGGAAATTTTCTTTTTAAAAGTGTTTTTTTTTAGCCTCTGTTCACACACTTTAATTTTGCCTGATTTTTCTCTTTGCCAAAAATACTTTCTTAAACTTTTAACAATCCTTCTTATATTACATGGCAATGGTTCAGTATATTTATGTGAATGAAAGCGAACTTTGGAAAAAAAGTGAGGACTCGAATCAGTGGGGAATAATAAAAACTCAATGTTTCTTGTATTATTATTTGAAAAATAGTGCTTGGGGGAAAAGCTTTCTACACAGATCTCTGACTCCAGAAATAACAATCGTGTCATCAAATTGGACCTTATAAGTAATGAGCTTTGATTTTTTTTCTTCATTCCTTCAGGTATTACTTAAATAATCTTCTGCTTCTATAGTCAAATAACGACTTCAAATCATTTCAAGATGAACACAAAATCGCTGTTTGAATTCACATAGAATGGAGTTAGTATTAGTTGTTGCTTTGCTCTAACATATGAATCTTTGTGTTGTTAACTCTATCTTTTCATGCAACTCATGTCTTTTTTCCCCTGAAGGATAACTATTTTAAAATCATGCTTCCTTCAAAAATCTCTCTGTCTCTCTGAGTGTCTGTCTGTCTGTCTGTCTGTCTCTCTCTCTCTGTCTCTCTCTCCCACCCTCCTTCCCCCTCTCTCTCCCTTCCCTTCATCTCTCTCTCTCTCTCTCTCTCTCTCTCTCTCTCTTTCTCTCTCTCTCTCTTTCCTTCAATCCTCTTTCTATCTTAATTAATTGATCTTGACATAGGATAATATATGGATAAAATTTCAAGACTAATTCATACCCACAGATCAAATACCCTACATACCTCACATAACATATCACATGAGCAACATAGTGCATAACGTATAAAGAACTTGACTCAGAATCAGGAAAACACGGGTTGAAGTTCTGCCTCTGACACATACTGGGTATAAGGTCGAAGATAATTTATTCATCCTCTCAGTGTCCCCAGGTAACTCGCTCTAAGTAAAATCTCCATTGAAGTGACCATACAGGCAAATAAATTCAAGAATCCTGGGAACAGTAACACACCCCAGGTCCTAGCTTGGCCTCATCAACCATAGCCTAGGGAACTAATCCTCCAAAAGCCAGAGCTGCTAGAGATCTAGAAAAGAAAGTTTACTATACCCAAATCTTTGGCACTGAGAAATGGTTCATCATAGAAACCTATAAAGTTTTATTAATGGAAATAACATTTGTTCATTGTGTATGTTCTTTGTGCGCAGAGTATGTTCTTCATTCATACATTCTTTTGTTTCTACATAGATGAAATCATAGGTCTGGACCTTACCCTAATATTATGTACATGTGCATGCTTGAATGCATGTCTATATTTATGTAACTACATACGCAGTATATAGTTGAATGTATATATAGATATAGATATATGTGTATATCACATATAGGACAAATCATTGAAGAGTTGCCAATAGTGTGAATAGACAACTTATCGAGTTGGTCTATAAGGACATGTATCATGGGCAAGTATTTAGATGTCCAGTGCCTTGGGCCAAAATTTGAGGCAGCTAAGTGCAACAATGAATAGAGTGCTGGGCTTGGAATCAGGAAGACCTGAGTTTAAATCCTCTCTCAGACACTTCTGTGTGACCCGGGCAAGTTACCCAATCTCTCTTAACCTCACTTTTATCATCTGTAAAATGAAATAATAATAAAAGCATTTTCCTCACACAGTTGGGAAGAACAAATCTTCATCATCAGATAATATATAAAAAGTGCTTTGCAAACCATTAAACATTGTTTAAATGTTATAATGATTGCTGCTGCTGCTGATGACGATGATGAAAATTTTTCAAAAATAGAAGGTAAACTAGGTTGCAATTAAGAAGTTGAGCAGTGATATCAAAGATCCTAAGCTGTTACCACATTTTTAATACCATTATTCTCTTAGCGATATTTATTCTCATATTGAAACGTGGGTCATTACAATTTCCAAAGATTCAGAAACAAAATGTAATAGAGATTCATAAGTTGGGCATCAGATCTAGTTTGTTGGAATATAAAGAAGGATACCTAGCAGAAAAATGTATGCTAGGAATGATTCCTTTATTAGGCTCATTTTATTAGAAACATGTAATGATATGAAACAAGTAGGCAAAGGAAGAATGAGTCAAGTTTAAAATCAGAGAAAAGTCATTGGCCACACAAAAATAGCACCAACATCCAGAACATGGAGTTCTCAGGGTCTGGCTAGTCACTGGCAAGTCAATGATATAGTCAGCATCTACAGCAAGGAAAGGTACAACTTGTTATTGGTGGTGGTGTACATAAGGAATGACATGAGGGATATCCTCTGGGAAATGTATCATCTGAAAAGGAGAAGGGTCAAGAATTTAGTGAGAATAAAGCAAAATATTTGGATAGTCCTTGAATTCCACTGTTTCCTATCAAATTTAAGAAGATTTTCAGCACACTTGCTACATTCTTTGTGGAAAGTTTACAGAAGGACATAGGCAAGAATCACACACGGTGAGACTCAAAACATTTTCAATATGGATACTTAATTTTAGAGCTTACATTGCTCTGTGACAACCTTAAAAAAAACAACAAATGAGGACATTTTATGCTATTATGAGGTTTCAGAGTAGGATTTTATTGGAGGGTTAAAAAAGTATTTATCTATGATTATACGTTCCTAGAACTATATTACTTCACTAAATGAAATATGGTGCTCTAGCCCTTATGAATCATGTTTTCCATCTCAGTTCCATCATTTATCTCTAGGCCATGGTTAATTTACTATTTAATGGTAAGTTAAGCATATAGGGATGTTGAGGAACTCTATCAACCAAGGCATGATGCAGGCTGTCTATACAATGCCAAAATACTTAACTGATTAAATCATATCAGGAAATATAGCAAATTGTTTAGTTGGTGCTACAGAGCAAACCCAAGCCATTGAAGATTTAAGTTCATTTATCAACTGCAATTAGATTAGAATCTGGAATCTGCCACTACCCCCAAGTAAAATAAGTCATATTGCAACTGAGCTTCTATTTACTCACCATTAAAATGAAGAGTTGGATAAATTATTTCTAAGGATGCTTCTAGCTCTAAAAACCCATGTTTCTGTGATTCTTATTCAAATATGGCTACACTTAGTGCCTAGCCTAGTGCATTGCACATAGCAGACACTTAAGAAAATGGTGCTAATTTGAATTGAGATGAGTTGAATTTAAATGAATGAAAGGCATTTATTCACATGAAAATAATTTGTTCCAATGGCCATGAAAGTGGCTGAAGCAGGAGCTGTGGCATGCTTAGAGCTTTGTTACACATTGAAGATACCAATGTCATCCACTGCAACCAAGTCATCAAAGTCTTGAATTTGTCTTGCCTCTGGACTCTGATGATTCTGGAAGAGAAGTGAGGTTGATGACTTCATGAGATTCAGCCTCACTTAACTCCAGTTTCTCTGTGAATCAAAAACAATGACCCATACCATTTTACCATTTTTACCTACCTCAAAGCCCTATGTTGACAGACAAATGATAAAGTAGCAAATGTGGATTCATTAGGAGCTGTAATCACAACCCTGTACACAGACAGCCCAGACCATAGGGTCATCTTCTCACTGGACTGAAGCAGCAATGGGATTCAGCAGACCCTGTGTTTCTGAGTGGTATTTTTAAGAAACACACTGGTTCAACTCCTGATATAAGGAAGGGACTAGAAAAGGTGCCCTAAAATTATCTGCTTTACCCAACACTCGCCTACTACTTACCATGGCATGCAGGTATCCCTCCGTAGTGACACACACACACACACACACACACACACACACTCACACACAGTACAAAAAGCTTTGCAAAGACGATTCTACTCGCCATTTGTATACAGAATGTTTGCCCACTTACAGACAGCATGAAATTCAGTAGAACTGAAAGAGAAAGATCTTTCGTTGTGAGAGAACTGAGCAGATACCACATCTAAACAGGAACCCTGGGTGAAATAAGGCTAGCAAATGAAGACCAACTTACCAAAGCTGGAGCTGGATACTCAGTTTTCTGGAGCGACCGTAGTAAAGGGGAGGACAATGAAGCTGGTGTACATTTTGTAATCAAAACTGGTCTAGTCAACAAGCTTGTACATTTACCAAAAAGAGTGAACAACAGACTCATGACAGTGCAATTGACAATTGCAGGAAAGTGCCATGCCACCATTCTGAGTGTGTATGCCCCCACAATGATGAATCCCAAAGAAGTCAAGGAAAAAGTTTATAAAAACCTGGAGACACTCTTCATCAATGTGCTGAAAGGGATGAGCTTATAATTCTGGGTGACTTTAATTCGAGAGTAGTCACAGACTACTTGACATACCAGGGAGTCTTTGGGAAGAATGGAGTCAGGAACAGGAATAGCAAAGGTCATTTGCTACTGAAGGCTCATGAATCTCATGACCTTCTCATCAGCAGCACTGTATTCCATTTACCTAAATGCAATAAACCTTTATGGATGCATCCTCACAGCAAACATTGTCATATAATAGACTCATTGTAAGGAGAAGAGACAAACAGGACACGATAGTGACAAAGATGATGTGTGGCACAGAGTACTAGACAGATCATAAACTCATTCTCTACAAGCTAAATATTTACATTCAATGAATGTGGCCGGCTGGGTCAGAACACTCACAAATATTAAGATTGGTTTGACAAAAAAATGGTTGGGAAATTCAGAAGCTGCTAAATTAAAAATGAGAACTGTGCAGGGTTTACCAGCAAGTTAGTTCATCTATCTCTAAGAAGGTAGCATTTAACTCTATCAAAAGTAAAGTGCAAGTTAAATTTAGAGAGGTGTAGGATTCTTGGCTCAGTAAGAGGGCAGATGAAATTCAGTTTTGTGCTGATAGTAACAATCCAAAGTGCTTTTATGATGCCTTGATGGCTATTTATGGGCCAAACACTTATGGTGCATCTCAACTCCTCAGTCCTGATGGAGCCACATCGATTAGTGATAAGGAAATGATCCTGGAAAAATGAGTGGAACATTTCTAGATAGACCACCCTCAATCAATGCTGGAGTGATTAACTGTATCTATTCAAGTTTCCAACTGAAGAAGAGGTTTTGAATGCCATTCAGTGTCTCTTGTGTGGCAAACACTTGTTGTTGCTTCTATTTCAGCTGAGATTCACAAAGCGAGCCACTGCTCATACAAAAACTGGCTAAAAAATTTCAGATTATATGGCAAGAGGAGGATATCCTCCAGGATTTTAAGGATGCCTCCATTGTCCACCTCTGTGAAGGTAAAGGAAATAGATTGTCCTGTGCCAGTCACCATGTTGGTACATTATTTAACATGAAAGGCTGCCAACCAAGATCAAAGTGGATGGAGAAGTGTTCCATGATTTTTATTTGCAGATGGTTGGATATTCAATGCAACCACTGAGGCTGAGATGTAACAAAGTGTGGATCGATTCTCTGCTGCTGGTACTAATTTGGCCCAACAGTTACCACCAAGAAAACACAGGTTCTTCACTAGCCAGCACCACACCATCCATACATGGAAACATCAGTTATAGAAGATAGGGAACTTTGAATACTGTGGATAAGTTCATTTACCTTAGCAGTACATTTTCCAGGGATATGTACATGAGGTTAATGCAGAAATTAACAGAGCTAGCTGAGTGTTTGGGAAACTCTGAAGGAAAGTGCAGGAGATAAGAGGTATTAGACTCATATCAAGCTGAAGATCTACAGAGACATTCTGATGACCTCATTGTTGTATGCCTCTGTAACCTCATCAGTCTACCAGCATCACGCCAGTAACTGAATTGCCTCCATTTGAATCATGTTAGGGAGATCTTGAGGATCACCTGGAAAGATAAGGTACCAGACACCGACATCTTTTCTTGAGTGGAAATGTCAAGTATTCAGACTCTACTACAGAAAGCACAACTTTGATGATCTTCAAATGCCAAACATATGTTTACCTAAAAGACTCTTTCATGGAGAACTCACTCAAGGCAAGTACTTACAAGGAGGTCATAAGAAGTGACATAAAGACACTCACAACATCTCTCCAAACAACTTTGGAATCAATTGGGTGACATGGGAGACACTGGCAAAGGACTGCCCAGAATAACACAACAGAATAAGAAGGTGCTAATTAGAGTTGCAGAAGGTCAAAAGGAAATACGAGATGAGCGAATTTGGAGACATCTACTCCCAATTGTTCGCGTGTCCAATCTGTGGTAGAGCCTTTGAAGCCCATATTGGTTTGATCAGCTAGAGTTGGACACATTATACCTTTACTCCAACATAGTTATATCATTTCTGTCCTTTTTAAAAATGAAGGAAAACAATAAATCTACCAACAAACTAATTACTGGACTGTCAGCCTCATGCCACATACGGTCTGCCGTACGACTAGTTAGTTACTCAACTAGCATATAAGTAGCTACTATATTCTACATGTGTACTATGCTAAGCGCTAAGGACAGGCAAAAAAAAAAAAACAGTCTTTTCCATCAAGGAACTCACAGTCCAGTGGGGGAGATAAATCTTTTCTAAATAATATATTCAGGGTGTTCATTCTAACCAATCATAGCCCATAAAATTATGCTGAATCAAAAGTCTTGATCTATCCAATTGTTTTACCAATTTATACCTTCTTTCTTTGAACAATAGTTTTGTAGTATGAAAAGAGAGCTCTAGGTTTAGAGCAACTGGCTGTAGACTCTAAACTCTAATAGCTGTGTGAGCTTGAACAAGGCATGTAAGTTAGCTCCACCCAAATTTATCATCTGTAATATATAGATAGCAATACTTCAGATATCTCCACAGGTTAATTTTGAGCAATAATTTCATGAACTTGTAATTTCTGTTCATTTTATCGCAGTCTCCACAAAGGATCTACTAGTTATCCTAGAGGTCTTCCTCTAGGTTTTTCTTTCTTTGTTTGTTATTGTTTGTTTTTGTTTTCACTTCTTTTTCAAGGGTATCAGTACAGCAATTGGCCTGTCTGTTATTCCTTATTCTTGCATGACTGGCCAACTTCTTTCCTATTACACTTTGTCTGAACGATATCTCATCTCCAAACTATGGCATTTAATTTTCTATGCTGGTTTTAACTTTAAATTAACTTCATTTAGTAAATCTCCCTTGATTTAACTAGGTTAAGCCATTCATTTTTTATGTTTTCTACAAAGCATGTAATTTTCAATGGAGAGGATGTTTTGTGAGAAAAAAAAAGAAAAAAAAGAAAAAGTTGGATTTTAGGTCAAACTCTTTCCCAAGAAGTTCTCATAAGGGTGGAGACCACAAAGAAGGGAGCCTCCTAGGGACAATGGATAATTATTTTGAGGATTGGTAAAATCTTATCAACAAGCTCCCTAGTCAAGTATTTACAGAAGCTGGCACGGTTTTCCCCTAGGATGGAATTTTCATTTTTAATTACTCTAAATAGAATACCCATTAAAAGACATGAATATTTTCATCTAAAAAAAGAAAAGGAAGATTGTATATGAAATAAAAATTCTATTCTATTCAATTAAATACATAATAAATTCAATGTTAGTTCCAAAGCTGTCCTACATATCTGTGTTCTCCCCCTGAACTCCCTTCTGTTCTCTTCTGTGTATACAAAATATTTCATAAATGCTCTTTTCTTTCTTCCTTTTTCTTTTTAACATCACTGATAATCCCTAATCTCCTTCTGCCCTCCTCAGTGCTCTACTCAAAGCCCTCCCTTGGTACCAATATTTCTAGCTGAATAAAAGACATCAACACATTATCCATGCCTGAAAACATTTGTGTCATTCTCTACCTCCAGTCTATCACTTAACCATCAAAAGTAGGAAGTTTGCTTCATCACTGGCCCCCTGGAATCAGGATTGCCATTGCATTGATTTGTGCTTTTTTGTCTTTCAATATTATTTTGTTAAACAATGTGGAATTGGAGGCTAAATTGGTAGATGAGAGGAAGCTCTTAGCTGAACTCTCTCCACATTCTGCTCCAAACAACTTTAAAATAATATCTCAAGTCAATTTCTGGAGCTCCAAAGACAACAGAAGGTCAGGGTGAAACATTCTTCCAGCACAAGACAACTTAGTAGCAGGTGGGGGGATCCTGTAGCCCCAACGCTATATGGGGCCTTCTAGGTGCTTGGGTGCAGTCTTTTGACTGAGTTCAAATTTTATAGAACAAATCCTATTATTAAGGGGATTTGTTCTGTGAAGTTTGTATTCGGTCAAAGGGCCTCACTTTAGCAGCTAGAGGGCCACATGTGGCCTCAAGGCCACAGATTCCCTCCCTGAAGTCTTGAAAGGTTGGAAGGAGAGATCTGTGACATGAGAGTATAAGATGGCCCAGAGCCAAGATGGTAGCCATACCTGTGGTTTTACTAGGTGGCGGCAATAGAAGCAGAGACATCTGGGGGAGCCTCTATGTTAAAAACAATGGGATGACCTGGAAACTGGTCAGAAAGAAATTACAAGGGACCCCATGTACAGGACTAGATACTATTTGGCAACTCCTTTTCCTATACCTACTTCTAGATCCCAATTTAAAGGTGAAGGGTGTCACTTTTTTGGTTGTTTCAAGAGGAATCAGGGACACTGAGGAACTGTAGCAACTTTGATCCTAAGACCACAAAGGCATTGAAAAGCAGTATCAGTTCTGGTCCAAAAGGATCAAGGGTCCATCCTGTATAAGGATGAGAGCTCAGACCAGTAGAACAGGGATCACACACATATTCCCAGATTACACCACCTTGGAAACACCCAAAATTTCCAAACCCACAAAACTAGCTCTGAAAATAGTAGTACAAAAACGCCTGGAGCTTGAAACAGTGGCCATCCCCACATCCACACTTGGAACACAGCCCAACTTTAACATAAAGTTCAATCAAGAAATAGGCTGGAACATTAGCAAGCAACAAAATAAGAAAGTGTCCATAAAAAGTTGATGACGGGCAAGAGAAGGTACATACTGAGAATAAAATGAAATGAAAACAGCTACATGCAAAGACTCAAAGAAAAAAAATGAATTGGACACAAGCCAACAAAAATTCCTGGAGGAGCTAAAAATAATTTTCAAAACAAATTAAGACTTTCAGAGGAAATACTAATTTTAAAAATGTGAGCAAGGAAAGAAAATTATGAATAGACAATTAACAGCTTGGTAAAAGAAGTACAAAAATACAAAAAAGGAACACCTTAAAAACCAAAATTAGCCAAATAGACCAAAGAGATACAAAACTTCACTGAGGAAAACAATTCTTTAAAAAGCAAAATTGACCAAATGAAAGAAAGTTAAAAAAAGCTCACTGAAGAAAGCAATTCTTTAAAAATTAGAATTGAGCCAGTGGAAGTGAATGACTTCATGAGAAATAAAGAATCAATCAAATTCAAAAGAATGAAAAACAGTAGAAAATATGTACTGTCTCACTGGAAAATAACTGACCTGGAAAACAGGTAGAGGAAGGATAATTTCAGAATTACTGGGTTACCTGAAATCCATGATCAAATAAAGATATCACATTTTAAGAAATTATAAAGGAAAACTGCCTCTATTCCCAGAACCAGAAGGTAAAGTAGAATTTGAAAGAATCTGCAAACTACCATTTGAAAGAGATCTCAAAATAAAAATTCCTAGGAACATTACAGCCAAATTCATGACAGAGAAAATACTTCAACCAGCAACAAAGAAACAATTCAAATACTGTGGAGTCACACAAGATTTAGCAGCTACCATATTAAAGGAGTAGAGGGCTTGGAATATGATATTCCAGAAGGCAAAAGAGCTAGTTACAACCAGGCATAACCTACCCAGAAAAACTAAGAATAATCTTTGAAGAGGAAAACAGATATTTAATGAAATAGAGGAATTTTTATATATTCCTGATGAAAAGAACACAAGCGAGTAGAAAATTTGTCTTTCAAATACAATATTCAAGAGAAGCATAAAAAGGTAAACATGAAAGAATAATCATAAGAGACTCAAGGATAAACGGTTTACATAATTATATGGGTAGATGCTATATGTAACTTCTAAGAATTTATTATTATTAGAGAAGTTATAAAGATTCCACATAGTGGGTGAGGGTGTATATTACATATGTCGAACTGATGTAAGAAAAAATGGATGAGTGAGAAAGAGAGATGCCTTGGGAAAAGAAGAAATGGAGAGGAAGAATGGAGAAAAGAATCTTACATAAAAGAGGCATACAAGGAAGAGATTTACAATCTGAACTAAATTGGGATGAAGAGGGGAATACACACACACACACACACACACTGGTGTGTGTAGCGTGCATGTATGTATGTATGCACACACAATTGGTATAGAAATCTCACCCAAAAGGGAAATAGAAGGATAGGGGTAAGTGAAAGGGGGTTAACAAAAAGGATAGTAGATAATGGAAGGCATTGGTCAGAAGCAAAACATACTTTAGAGAAAGGACAGGATAAAAAGGGACAATCAACAGAGGAAAATAGGATGGAGGGAAAAACATAGTTAGTAAAAATAACTATGTGAATGGGGTGAACACATCCATAAAACAGAAGCAGATAGCAGAATGGTTTAAAAACCAGTTTTCAAAAATATGTTCTTTACAAGGTACACAAATTGAAACACAGACACACAGAGAGTGAAAATAAGTGAAAGGAGCAGAATTTATTGTGCATCAGCCAAAGTTAAAAAAAAATCCAGATTTCTGACTGCCTGGTTGTTGTCCTTCATTTTTGAAGAAGACCAAAATGACATCACTGTGCTAGAGTCAAGTTTCAGTGTGTCTGACTGGTTGATCAGACCAACAGGGGCTCGGAATTTTCTACCCCAGGTCAGGCACAAATAGTCCATGTGAACATTTGGGGTAGGTTCTCTCAATTTGTGCATCTTGTGTTTCTTTTGAGCTACTTCAATTCTGCTTTGCTCGTAAAACACAGCTCATTCCATGACGCAGGTATGCCATGCTGAGCAGTCCTGTGCCAATGTCTTCCACGTGACATAATCAATTCCAAAGTCCTTAAGAGAGACCTTAAGTGTGTCCTTGTATATCTTCAGCTGAGTGCTTAACCTGTGTGAGTCTTCCATAAAATACTCTTTTTTGGCAAGCACACATTTTGCTTTTCAAACAACATGGCCCGCCCATCTGAGTTGCAATCTCTGAAGCAGTGTTTGAATGCTTGGCAGTTTATTTCGAGAAAGGACCTCATTGTCTGGCATCTTATGCTACCAGGTGGTCTTCAGAATCTTCCTAAGACAATTCAAATAGAAATGATTCAGTTTTCTGTTATGTTGCTGGTATGCTCTCCAGATTTCATGGACATAAAATAATGATGTCAGCACAATAACTCTGTAGACTTTCAGTGTGATAGTCAGTCTAATACCTCTTTTCTCCCACACTTTCTTTCAGAGCCTCCCAAATACTGAGCTAGCCCTGGTAATATATGCGTCAACTTCATTGTCAATGTGTACATCCCTAAAAAGTATACTGCCAAGGTAAGTGAACTTATGCATAGTATTCAAAACTTCTCCATTTGTTCTAACCTGTGGTTCCACCTATGGATGGTGCGGTGGTGGCTGATGGAGCACTTGTGTTTTCTTACTGTTAGGCCAAAATTAGCAGAGGCATCAGAGAATCGATCCATACTTTGTTGCATCTCACCTTCAGAGGCTACACTGAGTACACAATAATCTGCAAATAGTAAATCAGGCACTAACACTTCCTCCATTTTGGTCTTGGCTTGGAGCCTTTTCAAGTTGAAGAATTTACCTTCGGTACGATAGCTGAACTTGATGCTGTGTTCATCCTCATTGAAAGCATTTGACAACATGGCTGAAAAGGTCATTTTAAAAAGCGTGGGAGCAAGCACACAGCCTTGTGTGACTGGCAAGTCACTCCATTGGTGACTGGAAAAGCATTGTTCATTATCTAGAATCATGTCATCATGAAATTGACATAAACTGCTGATGAACTTCTCGAGGCAACCAAATTTTGATATATTTTTCGGTAAGACCTCACAACTGACCGTGTCAAAGGCCTTGGTCAGCTCTACAAATGTTGTGTACAGACCTCTGTTCTGCTCCTGGCATTTTTTCCTGGAGTTGCCAGGTGGCAAACAGCATATCAACTGTTCCTTGCCCTTTTCTGAAGCCACACTGGCTCTCAGGTCGATGACTATCTTCCAGGTGAAAGATCAGCTTATTAAGGAGGGCTGTGGCAAGAATCTTGACAGCAATGGCTAAGAGAGAGACCTCCTCCCCATGATTGTCACAGGACAATCTATTTCCTTTATCTTTATAGAGATGGACAATGGAGGCTTCCTTGAACTGGGAATTAACCTTCTCTAGCCATATAATCTTGAAAATTTTAGTCAGCTTTTCTATGAGCAATTGACCCCTTATCTCGTAAATCTCATCTGGAATTGAATCAACACCAGGTTCTTTGCCACACGAGAGGAGCCTCATGGCATTCAAAGCCTCTTCTTCAGTTGGAAATTCAACTAGGGAGTGAATGACTTCAACCTGAGGTAAATGGTCAATGACCTCAGCATTGATTGATGATGGTCTGTTGAGAACAGTATGGAAGTGTTCAGCCAATCTTTCTAGGATCATGTCCTTATCAGTAATCAATGTGCCTCCATCAGCACTGAGTAGTTGAGATGCATCATAGGTCTTTGGCCCATAAATAGCCTTCAGAGCATCATAAAAGTACTTCGGATTGTTACTATCAGCGTAAAACTTAATTTCATATGTCTTCTTACTGATTCAAGAATCCTGCATCTCTCTAAGCTTTGCTTGTACTTTACTTTTGATGGAATTAAATGCTGCCTGCTTAGAGATGGTTTAACTATCCTGCTTAGTAAACTCTGTGGAGTTCTTTTTTTCATGTAACAGCTTCTGAATCTCCCCATTATTTTCATTAAACCAGTCTTGATGTTTGTGAGTGTTCTGACCCAAATGAGTAAATGCAGTGCTATACACCAAATCTCTGAAAGGTGCCCACTCCTTTTCTTTTCCACTGTTGCCAACTGTATGTTGGCTCAACTTTCCCTCCAAGTTAGCAGCAAACTGCTCCTACTTAGAGAAGAGCTCTGATCTGTTGACATTAATTCTTCTGGTAGTTGTTTTGCTTTGGGGATGTCACTTTTGTTGAATGTGGATATTTAGCTTGGAGAGGATGAACCAATGATCAGTCATCACTCTCATATCCTGTCTGTCTCTTGTCCTTACAATCACATAGTCGATTAAATGCCAATGTTTGCTGAGAGGGTGCATCCACAAAGTTTTATTACATTTAGGTAAATGGAAGACACTGTGGTGATGAGAATATCATGAGATGCACAAATCTTCAATAGTAAGTGACCGTTGCTGTTGCTGTTTCCAATTCTATTCCTCCCTAAGACTTCCTGCCAAGTTTGGTAGTCTGAGCCTATTCTAGCATTAAAGTCACACAGAATTATAAGCTTATCCTCTTTTGGCACATGGATGATAAGTGCCTCCGGGTCTTCAGAAAATTTTTCTTTGACCTCATTCGGGTTCATACTTGTAGGAGCATGGGCACTCATAATTGTAGTGTGATGTTTGACTGCAAGTGACTATCACACGGTCATGAATCTGTCCTTTTGGTAGGCATACAAGGTTGTTGGCTAGATTAAGTTTGATTGCAAAACCTACACCAGCTTCATGGTGCTCCCCTTCACTGCAGCCACTCCAGAAAACGTGTATCCAACTTCAACTTCAGTAATCTGGCCTTCATTTACCGGCCTTGTTTCACTCAGGGCTGCTATTTGGATGTGATACCTGCTAAGTTCTCTCGCAACAAGAGCTGTTCATCTTCCAAGCATACAGGACTTTGTGTTGTTTATAAGTGTGCACATTTCCCATATGCCAATGGCGAGTGGAATTGTCTTTGCAGATGTTTTTATACATTTTTTGGCGTTTCGACTACAGAGTCAGATCCCCATCTGCTATGGTAATCAGGCCAGGGTTGGGTAAGCAGACAATTTTTAAGGCACCTTTTCTAGCCCCTTCCTCACACCAGGAGGTGAGCAGTGTGATAATTAGAAGGCTACTTAGACACCCAGGGGGCTGCAGAATCCTACTGCTGCTTCCAGTGAGGACTCTATGGCCTGGGCCACCATTGTACAGGATTATGACTACAGCTCCCATTGTATCCATACCTGCTACTTTGTCACTTGCCTGTCACCACAAGACTTTGAGATAGGTAAAATGGCATCTTTTGATTTATGCATAAATTTGATTTAAGTGAGGCAGAGGTGCATGAAATTGCCAGCCTCACTCTCTCTTCCAGGGTCATCACGGTCTAGTGGCAGGACAGAGTCAAGATGTAATTGTGCATCTAATCAATACAGTCCAGTTAATGCAAGTTACTCTGAATCATATGAAATGACTCTTCATTTATTATGGCTAGTGTTCCATTGAATTCTTAATGAAGATGTGTTCAGCCATTCACCAATTGGTGAGCATACCCTTAATTTCCAGTTCTTTGGCATAATATAAAGCACAACTATAAATATATTTGTTTCTTTCCACGTGGATCTTCCATCCTCTGTCTTTGGTCTCTTTAGAGATATATGCTCTTTGTTGTATTTGATAGTATTATGATTGAGTCTAATAGTATGCATGTCTGTGACTTAACAAACATTTATTATGCACCAACTTTATGCCAAACAGTATGCTAAGCACTGGATATACTAAGAGAACCAAAAAAGAAGAAAAACTATAGCTTAGTGAATTTTTGATTATAACCCCACATCCCTTTCCAGAATGGATGAGCCAATTCGTAGCTCCAGCAATAATGAATTAATCCACCTATTCTTTTACATTCCCTCCAACAACTTTAATTTTTTGACATCTCTACCTATCTGATGGGTTTGAAGGTTGGAATGCTTTTGCCCTTGATCAGAATTGTTTTTCTTCAGAAACAAGATTTTTAAATTCGTACAAACTGAGTGACAGTATGCATAAATAGATCACATATTAGCAATCACTGCTTTTCATTCAACAGAAAGAAAATCTTTGTTCCTTCACGTGGACAAAGAATTTTGAATTACTTCCTTTGACTATTTGGTTATTTGTTAGAACTACCTTATTAAAAGAGAAGTTTCAGTATTTACCTTACCATGTTGTTTAGGAAATTGAAGTATTAATGTCTTGTGTAACATCTCCAGAGTTGTAGGGGGTATCTGTGTAAAATCTCCCACGCTTTCTACTTCAGAAGGCTCCTAACACCAACATTTTATCCCTGATGCCAATTAGTTTGTTGAGGTTACTAGAAAAATAAAGTGTATTTTAAAATGTTTATTTCATTGTTAATTGCTAGGATAAGTTGGAATAAAAGGAGGGGAGCTAATTTGAGTGACTTTTTTTTTATTTCAACTCCTTACAACTCAAACAGACTTACTTAATATTGGGATATTTTCAAGAAATTTACTATTTACTGTTTTTCTTTAAAAGGTAGCACAAAACAAATGAATCATTTGGGTATTCAAATAGGTATGGTTTCAAGTTTCATTGCGAGTTATTTTAAAAGCCTCCCCCCAAAATGACATTAGTGTAATAATATTTTGAGTTAGCTACGCCGATGTACATAGTTATTTAAAGTATTCTGTTTCTAAACAATTTTTCCCCCAAATAATTTAAACTCCTTGAGGGCAATGAATGTTGGATTTTTTTTTTTATCCTCAGCATCTAGGAGAGTGGGAACATAAGAATTATTCGATCAACAAGCATTCATTAAATACTGTGTTTCAGGCACTACTTGATGCTAGATAAACAGGTACTGAATGAGTCAATGGATAGATGGATAAGCGAATGGATTCTGAGGAAGAAAATTGAACAAAATAATGGTTTGACACCAGAATCTTTTCCTTGGTCCCATTAGTAATTCTTTTTGACTGATCTCTGTGTTTGTTGACTGAGTCTTGCTGAACATTGGAATCATTCAGGCTGAGGATTTGCAATGGCTGTCTTGGAGGTTTGTATAAATGGGATAAAATACTTTTTTTTTTTTATCTCATACGTATCAAGTGCTCATCCTTGCCTCTGTTTCAACAATCTGGCTAGCAGCTGTTGTGGGGGTGAAAGACCAACAGTAGCCCAACACCAAGCACACTACCAGCATGCTACAAAAGCACAGGTTCTTTTAATCTGCTTAGTTAAGGAAAGCAAGGTTAAGGGATTGACAAACTTACTTTAATTCAGCATACGAATATCATTCACTTAGTTCAGGGGAAAAAAACCAACACACTGAACTTCAGAACAAAATGCAAACAAATTACAAACATCAACAGACAGACCTTGTCTGATTCAAATCCCAATACATAGTTACCAGAGTTCAACAAAGTCTCAGCATCTGGGTTTAAGAGCTGGAGGGCTCCTTAGCTACAGCTGCCTGGAGTCTCTGCATCAGCACCACCACGAGTGAGAGCCCTGCGCAAATGGCTCTGTCTTCTCTTTTTATAGGATTTCAGCCGTCATCAAACGTCATCTGAATGACCAGAACTTAGGCTCCATGATTGGCTCTTGACTTAGCCCCTCCCCTTAGGCCCCTGGGAGGTTCACATCCACATGGGTTAGGTTAACATCTAATAGAGGTTAGAACCTGGGGCTTAGCACTTAGAAAGACTCAATGAAATACACTGAATTACTCAAAGGAAACAAAAGCCAAACTCTTCAAGGGCACTTGTTGAACTAAGTGCTAAGAGCCCATTTTACTTACCAACACAGCCTCCAAGTCATTTCTCAGGCTGTATCTGTTGCTTGAAACACAGTGTTTTTTCATGTCTGCTTATGTAGCAGATGGGTTACTCGTGAGACCATTCGACTCTTCTAGCCAACATTTATCTCTTACTTCCCACTTTCTATAAGCAATGTGCTTGAAATTTCATTTAACTTTTTACTGTATTTTTGTTTTCTCCCCTAGTAAAACAGTAATTTTCTTGTGTTCGATGGCTATGTTTTCTACATGTCTTTCATGTGTATCTCTCTCCCCCCTACTTCAGTATAGTGCTGAACAATATGTACTTTAAAAATATATATTTATTAAGTGAATGAAATAATTTTATCTTTTTTCCAACTTTATCGTATGAGAAAATAAGTTTTAGTACAAATTTAAGTTATCAAAGGGAAATGAATGCCATATTGTGTATATCTAACCCCAATGCCTTGCCTAGTGCTTGGTACATGGTAAGGTTTTAGGATCATAGAATCGTAAGATCACAGGGCTGAACTTAGAAGGGAAATTAACAGCTATAACATCACAAACTTAGAACTTAACAAAACCTCAAAGGGTATCTCTTCTTACTCCTTCATTTTACAGATGTGGAAACTGAGTCGCAGAGAGGTTAAGTGACTTGCACATAATAAACTTTTGTTCAGTTGAAATTATTGAATGTATTATGCTTGATTTTTCAAATCATCTTTATGAAAATATCTGATATTCAGACAGCGGTAAGGGACAAATATTTGTAAAGTGCTTCTTAGCACAATGTTTAGTACATAGTAAGCATTTAATAGATTCTTTGGGCAACTAGGTGGCACAATGGCTAGAGCACTGTGCCTGAGATCAAGAAGACCTGAGTTCTAATATGGCCTCAGACATTAGTTATGTGATCCTGAGTGAGTTACCTAATCCTGTTAACCTCAGTTTCTTCATTTGTAAAATGAGTTGGAGAAGTTAAATGCAAACCACCCTAGTATCTTTGCCAAGAAAAGTGCAATTGGTGTCACAGAGCTGGACATGACTGAAATGACTGCACTACAATAAAAACAATTTAATAAATACTTGTGACCTCTTTCTTTTCTTTTTATATGCATTAGTTTTTTTTTTTAATTCTCACAGTAATTCTAGAGGTAAGTATTTTTGGACTCATAAAGTATTTTTACGTACTTTGCAACTATTTTTATTCTCCTATCTGAGGAAGTTAAAGTTCATAAAGGTTAATTGATTTGCCAATGATCCCATTAATAAGTGGCAGAAACAGTACTCAAGCATACATCTCTCCTGACTACAAGTCCAACATTATTTTCAACATATCACATTACATAACCTAGGAGGTTGCTAAGCTCCTTTCAAATTCTCTTATTCTGCATATACATTTAAATCAATTATCATCAGCATAAAAATGTGGTGACATGGCTTGTATGGATACAGGAGATCTCCTCCTTAGCAGCAGGCTCCATGAAACAGCTCAGGTATTTGATAAGATAACCCTGAGTGCAGAGATCTGGAGCAAGAAGGGACCTCAGAAATGAGCTAATTTATCTCCCTCGTTTTATAGATAAGGAAGTAAAGGCCCTGGGAGATTAAAGGCCTTACTCAAAGTTCAATAGTTAATAATTAACAGAAGGGGATTTGAACACAAGTCCTCTAACTCCTGAACTAATACTCTTTTGTCCAAGGACCCATGATGGAGTCATATCTCTGGAAATAGATGTGCACTGTCAACTTTCATTTGTCTCTGTCTCTGTCTCTGTCTTTCTGTCTGTCCATCTGTCCATCTGTCTGTCTGTCTGTCTGTCTGTCTCTCTTTCTCTCTCTCTTACTTGGTTGAGTCTCCCTATCCTATCCAAGGAGGTAGTATAATAACCAGTCACGGACCATCCTATTCTGACCTGTGTTGCAGGTTTGACCTATGTTGTTTTCAAGTTGGGTGGATTCATCCCTCCTCAAGCAGTCTTATGAGCTCCCATTCCTAGGGAAAGATTCTTAACATCAGTGCCAGATTTGTTATAGATATGCTATAGGCTTTAGCCCTTCTGTTGCTTAAGCATTCCAGCTGCCTCAGTCTTTCTCACTAGCAAGGATTAGATGGCTGTGACATCATTTCCATCTTACATTGTTATTTTCCAAAATTAAAAATTTATAAGGCTTCTTAAAAGAATGAGTCAAGCATTACCAGGGACTTAAATAAAAGAATCTTTTAAAAATATTTTTATGTGTTTTATACATACACATATTTCTTCATATTAAAGACAATACTTTTAGCTAAGATTTATTTTGTCCTGTTTATGTAATCAGCTATTCCAGGTACAAAAATGTAAATAAATCTGTAAATTCACAAAAGAGAGTGGCTTTATGAAATTCAAGATGGAGATGAGACAGGAATCTATCTGTGTTACTAACTTTCATTCTTGCTTCCATGTTAATATTGGACACAAATCAGCTTGTACACAATTATCGGAAGTCGTTCAGCTCTCAGGCCTTTCCTACTTACGTCAATGAGATTAACACTGTCTAAAATATGGCATGAGAGTGAGTTATAGGGTGGGTTTTTAGTGTGAATCTGTTGTAAAGTATTCTGGATTTCTGCCAGAAAGCAGGGAGGGAGTAATTCCACTTAAGCTTGTAAGCCCACTTTGAATGAATGAAGTACTTAAAATGTAAAAATTACAATCAGGGAGCTATAAATCAGCATGCTTTTAGCAACTAAAATAGCATAAGATATAGATATTCCATCAACTTACTTTTTTAAAAAAATAAAATAATCCTTGATGTGAATTTCACTACAAAGGAATAGTTTAATGTATTTAGGTCTTATAATGTTTTCTTTGATGAAAACTGATCATTTGTATTTTGCTTCATGCTCCAAGTAATGTATGATTGGCTTTTAGGTGCAATCATGATAATGGCTGGACCTTTTAAATGAGAAAAGCTGCAGTCCTCTCATCACCTTTTCCGTTCATACTCAAGCTATCTGACTACCCAATGGATTAGGTTGATGGTGGGCCAATTGAGGAGTGATGTTAACAAAAGTAATGAAGGAGGCATGGGTGGATGGATATAACGCCTGTAAATCTGAGCTGACTCCCACTTCTTAAACAAAGAGAAACAAACATGAAAAGAGTATGTTTCTCTTTCTTGGGTTGAGGAAGATGATAACAATGTGTCTACAAATATGTGGAAGAGAAAAAAGAATATATCCTTGTCTCATTCTGTATCTTCTGGGCCTTTGCTTGGATAAATCTGAGATTCTGTGATTTTACCTCAGAGAATAGCTATAGCTTAGATCCACAAGCTCTGAGGAGCTGGCCAAAAGACTAACAGAGTAGCACTTACTACTAATGCCTGTAAGATGAAAAAAAAATTCCATTTCTGATGCAAATTTCAGATTACTATCATAGTATAGCTTTATTATTTCCTTAAATGTAGTCATTATTTGAGTTCCCTTTTTAAGTTTAGTAATTACCATTAAAGCCTGAAATTGCTTGTTAAGATCTATCACTGATAGGAAAAGCAAAAGAATGGAAAGTTAAGAGCTCCGGGTTCTAATTGCAGCTCCGCTACAACTTGTTCTGTACATAGTCACAAGTAAATGACTCGGGGTCTCAGTCCCTTTCACAACGGATCTAGATCTAGATGTGGAAGGGACCTTAGAGTCCCAGTCATTAGAATAGTCTAACCTCTTAATTTCCCAGTTGATGGAAGCAAGATCCAGAGATTTTAAATGATTTCTTTAAGGTCACAGACAGAAAATAACAGAGATGAAATTGGAACTACATATCCCGTATTCTCTCTACTTCAGCATTCTGCCTAAACTCATTCTCAGCTGGGTAAGAACTCTAAGGTCTTTCCAGCTCTTACTTTCTTTAATTTACTCTATAG
Source organism: Phalanger gymnotis (assembly GCA_028646595.1). Lineage (NCBI taxonomy): Eukaryota > Metazoa > Chordata > Mammalia > Diprotodontia > Phalangeridae > Phalanger > Phalanger gymnotis. Next base: position 259,932,766 of record CM053623.1, on the reverse strand, counting down.
TGGGTCCAGCTAGTCTCATTTTAATATCCATGAGACTGGTGAAGATAGCCTGGAAAATTCTTACGAGTTATATACAGGATCCTTGCCACGCATTGGTTCATATCATCTTTAGAGACCAAATATGTGGAACTACAGATAGAATAATCATTCTCAATGCCAGAGTTAAACTCCTTTATAAAGCATTCAATAGTTTATTCCCCTATTTCCTTCCCCCTCACTCTCTTTCATACCTTCTGAAATCTGGATTTTGAATTCAGCCCCCAACCTCTCCAAAATTATCAATTTTCTTTTAATTCCCACATTTAATGACCTTTTCTTGATCTTGACCCTGCTTCCCCTTTCTGCAGCCTTTGATGCTGGCGATCACCTTCTCCTTCCGGATGCTTTTTCTTCTTTAGGTTTTTGTGATGCTGCTCCCTCCTTGTTCTCCTCCTGTTGGCTCTACCAGTCTTCTCATTTTCTTGTTCTTCATATCTGTCATGTCTTCTAACAGTGGCTGCTCTTCAATGTTATGTCCCGAGTCTCTCTTTATCATGCTATACCATCTCTCTTGGTGACCTTATCAGCTCTCATGGGTTCATTTAGCAGGTCCATTCAAATAATCCATAGCCTAGTCTTTTTGCTGAGTTATATTCATGCATCATTAACTGTTTCTTGGACATCTTGAACAAGATGTCCCATAAGCATTTCACATCTAACTTTTCCAAAACAGAACTCATCATATTTCTGATCAAAGCATTCCTCTTCAAAATATTCTTATTAATATTGGGAGTACCACCATCTTCTCAAGCAACTAGGCTTTCAACCTAGGGTTTGTCCTTTACCCTTTATTCTTATTTACCTCATATTGCTAATTCTTTTCATTTCTAACTTTATAACATTATTACATATGCCTATTCTCTACTTAGGAAGTCACATTCCTACTTCACGCCCTCATCCAGGCCAATGTTTTGCCTGGACTACAGCAATAGCCTTCTGGTTGACCTCTGGCTCAAGTATCTCTCCATTGTTGTCCAACCTCCACTCAGCTTCCAATGTGATTTTCTTTAAATGTGTGTCTTACCATGATATTCCCTTGCTCAGTGAGCTCAAGTGGATGGCTCCCTTTTATCTCCAGAATCAGATATAATGTCTTCTGTTTGGCATGTAAAGCTCCATCTTACCCCCCTCCAAATACTTCATAATTCAGCTATGCTGGCATATTTATAATTCCCTGAATATTTGCTGCATTTCCTACCATCGTGCTTTTGGACTTTCTGTGCCCCTATTCCCAAAATGTTCTGCCTTCTCATCTCTATCTCTTGGTTTCTGTGACTTGACACAAGTTTGAACTATGAACTTATCTTCTACAGTAGGTCATTTCCTATTTCTCCAGCTGCCTCCCACGCTTGAGATTACTTTTATCTACTCTTTCTGGCTCTGTCTCTTTTTGCCTCTACCTTTCTGTCTCTGTCTCTCTCTGTCTCTGTATCTGTCTCTCTTTGTGTCTCTTTCTCTATATTTCTCTTTATCTATCTCTCTATCTATCTATACCTAACTTGTATATACTAAGCTATTTACTTGTTATCCTCTCCATTAGGTTCTTGAAGTAGGGACTGGGTGTTTTTGTTTGTCTATTTGTTTTAACTTTGTATCCTCAGTCTCTTACACAGTTGGTTGTTGTCCTTCATTCTCAAAGAGGATCAAAATGATATCACTATTTTAGAGTCAAGTTGCTGTGTGCCTGACTATGGCTTATCAGACCCATATGAGCTCAGAATGCTCTAAAACAGTTTGGGTACAAATAGTCCATATGAACATTTGGGATAGATTGTCTAAATTTGTGTATCTTGTGTTTAGTTTGAGATACATCAATTGTGTTCTGCTCGTAGAGCCCAGCATCTTTTCTGATGAGGGCTATTCTGGGCAGTCCTGTGCCAGTGTCTCCCCTGTCACACAATCAATTCCAAAGTTCTTAAGGGAGACCTTGAGAGTATCCTTATCTTTTCCAATCACCACATGATTGCTTGCTCTGTGTGATACTTACTGTGTAAACATTTACTAAATGCTTGTTGACAGACTGGTAGAACCATGTAAGGGAAGAAGAACTATTCTGAGAAATGTATATTCTACAAATGCCAGATTGACAATGAATGCTTTTCATATAAAGCCATATCATATATCACTTCTTTATTGCATTATGAGAAGATATACCTGTGAGAAGAAATCCTAGAACCAGAGGCAAGGAAACAAAGTGAAAAGAACTTTTGGTGACAATTATCAGAAGTTATGCTACAAAATACCCAGACAGTACAAAATTAGATGAGGAATCTGGTAAATAGATCACAAACCTGGCAAGGAAACAAGATATAGTAATGTTGGGGAACCTTACCCGTCTGGACCTTTGCAAAAAGCAGAACCATAAATCTCCTGACTGGCCTTGATGATTGCTTTATCCTGCAAAGGCAGAGGAACCAAAAAGGCTTACTTGTATTGCAGATTCTCGATTCTCAGTAACCAGCAGAAACTTGTTGCCAGAATGGAAAATGATGAGAATCTTGGAAGGAAGTGGCCATTCCAGCTTGGAATTTTTAATAGATGTACAGGATATAGTCTAGCTTGCAGCTTATTTTTAGAAGAATAGATGTCAGAGGGTTCAGAGAAGTGATAGGTAGGCTCTCTGCTAAAGTTGTCAGTCCAGGAATGATAGAAAAATCTCTAGACTGAAATTCTAAAGGAAGAAACAAAAAAAATTAAATGGGGAAGAAAGTGGAGAGTAAGGCATTGCTGATGTATAGAGAATTCACCAGCCTATTTAGATTTTTAAAAGACATGTAGAAAAGACAGAAGAAAGGGAAGGTAATAGAAGATAAATAGAAAAGTGTGGCATGATATTGTAACACTAGTGTCAGTAATGATAATCCTCAGAATGAACTATGGCTGATGAGGAAGAATATAAATTATAACAAGATTTTTTAAGCTACATTGGCAAAAAAGGGACCATGATAAAAAAAAAAAAGAAAATGAAAGAATGCACAGGTTAGATGAGTTGAAAGAGAAAGCAGAATTGCTCAACTCATGTTTTAATTCTGTTTTCTCTTCCAAATGTAATTTTAGTTAAAGTCTAGTCCATTTGCATAAGGCTCTTCTCATTAAAGGAGATAATGATTACTATGTCTTGGGTCTGATGTATAGCAGTGAAGAAAGTGAATTCATGGGAGAGGAAAGATGTTCCCCTGGCTGCTGTCATTGAGCAAGGACACAAGAAGCACAGTGAAATCAATGGAGAGAAAGACTTACAGAAGAGGCAAATACATAGAGGACCTGATATTTCAGTATGTCCCTGTTTGTCAGTTTGCTTGCACAAGAAAGACTTTGGAGAACTCCCCCTGGGATGAGAACATGCTCTCTCTTTTTATCTTTCTTGGTAATTCCCCATATGACAACTCATTCATTCTTTGAATTGCTTGGTATATTCTGAATTATACAGTTTCTCTGATTTCTGTTTCCTATTGCCTTGGATAAATGTGCTTATTACTTTTCATTAGTTGTGAAATTTTTGTTTAACTAGCATGTGGTTGGGAGTCAAGCCTTTGGATATTGCTTGATTCACTCCTTTATTAAGGAGCTAGGGAACAGGAAAAATGACTTGAACCTAAAAATAATTTCTCATAGACTAGGAACATTTAGATGGGCAGACAGGTATAATTTTAGTCTGGTATCTACTCCCCAAACAGATAACAGTAGGCCAACCTGGTGGCTCAATCTCTTGTTCCCCTTCAGATAGGAATTAAAGTCTCCCTTGGAGAAGGGGTGAGATTTCAGGAATATATATTCATACTTCTCTAAAGCCACATCTAAGTAAATCCCACCGATCATGCACATAACCCATGTGAGTAACAAATATTCTGCTCAAGGAAACTAATTATTACACTGGAAAGCATAGAATGAAAACAGCTAACAAAAATTTGATGCTGATAAGTAAGGGAGGAGTAGGAAAACACCCAGCTGCCTTTGATCAGCACAAGTCATCTGGTCCAAATGAACTAAAAGTACTGGCAGATATATTTGTTCAGCTACTGTAAATGTTCTGTGAAAGATCACAGAACATGGAGATGTATTGAAGGACTGGAAAAAGGCACACTAGGTCTTGATTTTCTAGAAAAAAAGAAGAGATCAGAGTGCATGTGATCACTGAATATTGAATTTAAAAGGAATTTGGAGATCATCTAACCTAACTCTCTCATTTTGCCCATGGGGAGGTGGGGTGGGTTGGTAATGGAGATTTGAATTCACAGGTCACACAAATAATAAGTAGCAAAGTCAAGATTCAGACCAGTTCCTCTCACTCCAGACACAATAGTTTTCTCACTGTAACAAGCATACTTAATTTCCCTATTAGGTTTAAAAATCCTTGTTGGTAGGGATTATGTTATATGTACTTTTGTATCCCTAACATCTAGTAGGGTGTTTTATGTGTAATAAAATCTTGAAATGGAATGAATTGGATTGATATAAAATTGAAGAATCTAAAAGAAGGAAAGTTAGTGTCTGAGTGTTTCTGCCTCTGATACATAGAAATTCTCTTCTTACTGTTTCTCACATACAACAGTCAGTTCCAGTCTACATGTCTTTGCACAATCTCTCCCTTAGATCTGGAATGCCCTGCTTTATGACATACACCTCTGGAATGCCAATATCCCTTCAAAGTAATTTTAAGTGCCACCTGAGGCCTAATGTCTTTTTATGATTCTTCGAGCCCCAAAAGCCTCCTCCCATGAAATTACTTTGTTTTTCTTTTGTGTATATTTGGTGTAATCCTGTAGTCATATAGAAAGGCAGTAGCATAATGGATAGAGAAGTATCAAAGTAAAAAAAAAAAGGATCTGGGTTCACGTCTAGCCTCTGATATACACTACATAATGTTGGGCAACTCACAACTTCCATTTACTACTAGACAACTCTTTAAAACTAAATTGCAGAGAAGGTGCTTATTTGTGCTGGTTATAGGTATTCTTCATGAGGAGTTCCATACACCTATAAAAACACAGCTCCAGTGATACACAAATGTGAGTATATACCTTTTATACTAATAGAATGCAAAACTCCCTGATGGCAGGCACTATTAAATTTTTGTCCTTTTTATCTCTGTGGTCTAACATGGTGGGGAGAAACTATGTGGTGTTTAATAAATATTTGTTGATCGAGTGATTTAGTGAAATTTAATAACTCATGAGTTTATTTCAGTGGAAGATGATTTTAAACATTTAGATCCTTTACTTAAATGTTTAAAGGCTAGACCTTTTTTCTGACAGAGAAAAGTAACCAGGAGATGATCCTTCTGGTTCTCTTCTGTTTCTTATCCTGTAAAGAATCCGTTGGTATCCCCCTCCAAGAATCTTTCTCAAATACCTAGGCATCTATCATGCTTTGGCATCTACTCGTGATGTATTATGTCTATATTCTTGCTATATCATCAGAAGGTTTCTAATTTATTGTAACAATAAGTCATTCTAATGTACTTGGTCATCTTCAATATAGCTTCACTTGATCTTTAAATATGAAAGAATAACATGGATATAATAAAAACTATACAGGAAGAGAAAATGCCTTTTCCTTTTTATATATCCTCTAGTTAAGCTTTAAGTTTTTCCACAAAAAAAGCAAAAATATTAAATGATCATCTTATTTTCTCTGACACCAGAGATCATTTCTCTTTTTTTCTTAATTCTGTTCATCGGATTACTAATATCATGGTCCTATTTTCCCCCAACACCACCCCCCACCAAAAGCCCTTGTCTACACACCTATACACCAGCTGAGAAACACTGAAAAATTCCCCATGAGAAGTAGAAAAGAGAATGTCATAATAAAAGTTCTAGTGAACACATTTACTGTCTTTTTAATTTTTCTTTCATTTTACCATATTTCATATCTGAGATAAAACTCCCAATGGATGGAGCAGAATTTATTTTAATTAAAAAAAAAGGATGAGAGGGAAGAATACATTTCTTCCTATGGCACGACTTAAAAGACAAACAAAAAGAATAATGGGAGGACCAAAAAGGAAAAACAAGAATACTGACTAGTGAGAAGGATTGTAAAAGGAATTCAGTGTTTTACAAATGGATTTAACAATATTAGATCTATCTGACTTAGCTTTTGCATGTTGAAGCTATTATCATATTTGAGAATACTTAGATTTGGAATCCAGGATAATAAATCTTAGGAAGGATAGATGGCATGGTAAGTGTACATGAAAATAAGTTTAGGAGTTCTAACTCACTTGGTGGTCAATCAACAAGCATCATACTATGTCCCAGATATTGGGAAGGCACTGAGGATACCATGGCCAAAATGAAACAGGCCCTGCCTACAAGGACATTACATTCTACTGGAAAAATACAATTTTTAAGGTGTGGAGGTGGATTTCGGGAGCGTGTAGTGAAGAGAGGGTTCCTCCACCTAAAAATATCATTATTCCCTATGGATCCTGAAGTGAATAGACATGCTGATAAGTTATAAAATGGCTCGTAGTATTTAAGAAAGTTGTAATATGCATATAGTTTTGGAAGGCAACTCAGATTTAATGAGTTATATGGTGTTGTATAGTTATATAGTGAACATGGTATATAGTTCAACCTCTTCTTTTTACATTTGAGGAAACTCAGGTGCAAAAACATTAGGTGACTTGCCCCAAATCAGGCAAGCAGTAAATGACAGAGCTGCAATTTAATTCTACTGGCATGTGACTCTAAATCATGGCTCTTTTTCACTATACCAGACTCCATCTACAAAGATAAAGAAAAAAAATAAGTGCGTGTGTGTGTGTGTGTGTGTGTGTGTGTGTGTGTATTATATTTATTTCTTACCTGTTTAACTAAATATGCCTTGTGTAATTTCAGGAAATGTGATTAATTCACCAGAAGAAAGTGTAAAAATGGATAATTTCATTCCCCTTTAACCATTTGTATTACTATCCATGAACTGGTAGTCATAAGTGCTTAAGTTGATAGAAGCTGGGGAAGGATTTTTTTTGAAGTATACAAGCTGCTATTTAACTTTCTTTGACAAGTCAATTATCTAGAGAACTCTCTGTGTGTTTGTGTTTGTGTGTTCAGATCTATTGAGTGGAACATCACCTAAACTAATGCCCTTTTAGTACTATGCCTGGGAGTTCATTGTTGTCTCTCTACATAAATCTGACATCCAGAAGAGGGAGTTACACATGTGCTTTATTCTCTGTAATAAAGGTGATCTCTGGGAATTATTTGCCGAATACCTCTACAGTAAGATGTTCATCATTTTTATTGATGATATGGGATATGTCATCTATGAAGCTTCAGTGCAACATTTTCTTATCCATAGGATCATGTTTGAAACCAAGGAGAATCCCTGCAATCCCCAAAAGCTATGAAAGCTGAAATACGAGTGGTAAATGAGGATGGAATGAATATCATACCAAAGAAGGGAAGCTATTGAGATACTTTCATTTAAAGGAGTGAGCCAGATAACCACGATGCCTAAAGGGCAAGAGGTATGTTTGTTAATCATTTCTTGGCATTTTCTTGTCACTAAGGGAACATTTAAAAATCATAAATAAAGAGGATCAGGAAAGACATCTCTTAAGAAATATGATTTAAATTGGGACTTGAAGGAGACCAGAGAAATCAAGAGTTAGAGAAGAGGAATGGAAGTATTTCAAGAATTTCAAACAGTCAATGAAAATGCCCTGAGCCTGGAGATGAAGTGTCTTGTATGAAGAATACCAAGAAGGTCAATGTCAGTGAATCATTGAATATGTAGAGGGCAGTAAGGTGTAAAACTGAAAAGTTGGGAGGTGGGTCAGGTTATGAAGGATCTTCCCCCAACTTAATAGTATTTTTTCCAATTACATGTAAATATAATTTTCAACATTCATTTTTCTAAGATTTTGAGTTCCTAATTTTTCTCCCATCCTCTCTTCTTTCTTTCCTCCCTACAAAAGCAAGAAATCTGATATAGGTTATGCATGTACAATCATGTTAAATATATTTCCACATTAGTTGTGTTGGGAAAAAAGACTCAGAACAAAGGAAAAAACACAAAAAAGAAAAAAAAGTGAAAATTGTGCACTTTGATGCAATCTTGATTGTTCTTTGTCTGGATGCAGATAGCATTTTCCATCACGAGTCTTTTGGAATTGTATTAGATCATTGTATTGCTGAGAAGAGGCAAGTATATCATAGTTCATCATCCCACAATGTTGCTGTTATTGTGGACAATGTTATTTACTCAGCATCAGTTGATATAAGTCTTTGCAGGTTTTTCTGAAATCCACCTGCTCAGCATTTCTTAGAGCACAATATTATTCTAACACATTCACATACCACAACTTTTTCAGACACTCCACAATTGATGGGCATCCTCTCAAATTCCAATTCATTTACACCACAAAAAGAACTGCTATAAATATTTTTTGTACATGTGGGTCCTTTTACCTTTTTTATGATCTCTTTGGGATACAGACCTAGTAGTGGTATTGATAGAACAAAGGATATGCACAGTTTCATAGCCCTTTGGGCATAGTTCCAAATTGCTCTACAGAATATTTGGATCAGTTCACAATGTCATTAAAGATGCACTAGTGTTCCAATTTTCCCACATCTTCTCCAACATTTACCATTTTCCTTTTCTGAAATATTAGCCAATCTGATAGGTGTGAGCTGGTGTCTCAGAGATGTTTTAATTCACATTTTTCCAATTAATAGTGATTTAGAGAATTTTTATATGACTATAGATAGCTTTAATTTCTTCATATGAAAATTGTCTACTCATATCTTTGACCATTTATCAATTGGGGAATGACTTGTATTCTTGTACACTTACTCAGTTTTCTATATAATTTAGAAATGATGCCTTTATCAAGAGACAATTGCTGTAAAAATTATTTCTAAGCTTTCTGCTTTCCTTTCAATTTCGGTTGCATTGGTTTTGTTTGTCCAAAACTTTTTAATTTAACGTAATCAAAATTATCCATTCTGGATTTCATAATGTCCTTTATCTCTTGTTTGGTCAAAAATTCTTCCCTTATCCATATATCTGACATATAAACTATTCCTTGCTCTCGTAGTTTGCTTATGGTATCATCCCTTATATCTAAATCATGTACCCATTTTGAGGTTATCCTGGTATAGTTTGTGAGATGTTGCTCTATGCCTGGTTTCTGCCGTACTATTTTCCAGGTTCCCAGCAGTTTTTGTCAAATAGTGAGTTCTTATCCCAGAAGCTGGAGTCTTTGCATTTATTAAACAGCAGTGATTAAAGTCATTTACTACTATGTCTTATGTATCTAACCCATTCCGCTGATCCATCACTCTATTTCTTTGGCAGCACCAAATCATTTTGATTATTTCTGCTTTCTAATGCAGTTTTACATGTGGTACAGTTAGGGCCAATTCTATTTTTTTCAGAAGTTGTTTTCTTCAGTCAATTTTTGTGCTTCCTTCAACAGCATATGTTGTTGACTCTTTTTTCATAATTCTCCTGCATAACTCTCATTTCTTTCCTCAAATTTCTTCTTCATTTCTTACTTGATTTTTAAGATCATTTTTTAGCTCTTTAAAGAAGACTTTTTAGGCTTGAGACCACTCGATGTTTTCCTCTTCTGAGTTTGTTTTCATCTTCCCTGTCACTACAGTAGCTTTCTTTGGTCAGGGATCTTTTCTGATTCTTAGTGATATTTCAGCCTATTTTTGTGGCTTTTAAAGTTGAGTTCTGCTCCCGGACTACAAGGGGCACTATCCCAAGCTTCTTATGCTGGATTCTAGGGACCTAGTCACTGGCTTTTCCTACCCATGCCTCAGGTGCTTGTGGCTTGCCCACTGCAATGGGGGTGGCCTAGTCTAGGTGCACCTGTTGTACTAAGGTTCCAGGGTTCACGATTTGTCTTCTGTGCTGGCACTGAAAGCCTCACTGCTGTTCTGCTTAGTGAGGATCGAGGGGCCTTGACTGCTGGTCTGTGCTGTGGCCAAGAGCCTCCCTCTAGTTTGCTTGGACACTATCTGTGCTGTGCTGTGCTGTGCTCTTCTTTTATCCAAGTGAGACAGACCTTTCCTGAAGTCTTTCTAAGTTGTCTTAAGCTTAAGCTGTTCTCTCCATCTTTTGTGACTTCTGTTGCTCCAGAATCAATTTAGAGGCTTGATTTAGCATTGTTTCTGAGGGAAACTGGGAAGAGCTCAGGCAATTTCCTGGTTTCTCTTTGCCATATCGGTTCCACCCTCTATTCTAATAATTCTTATAATATCTCTCCTGTATATTTTTTTCTTCTAGGTCAGTTGTTTTACATTTTACATTTTTTTCTATTTTTTTTCATTCTTTTGATTTTGTTTGACTGATCTAGATGTCTCCTAAAATCATTATCTTCCACTTGCTCAATTCTAATTTTTAATCAATTTTTTTTCCAGTTAGCTTTTACGCCCCCTTTTCTATTTGGCCAGTTCTACTTTTTAAGGAGCTGTTTTCTTTAGTGGATCTTTTTTTTTTTTAAATTTGGCCAAATGTATTTTTTAGGGAATTGTTTTCTCCAGTCAATTTTTGTCCTTTCTTTTCCAAGCTGTTGATCGTCTCTTACATAACTCTCATTTCTTTTTCCAATTTATCTTCTATCACACTGATTTTTAAAATCCTTTTTGAGCTCTTTCAAGAAAACTTCATGGGCTTGAGATCAATTCATATTCCCTTCTGAGGTTTTGCATGTAGGCATTTGACACTGTTGTGCTCTTCTGAGTTTGTGTTTTGAGCTTTCCTGTTACCATAGTAACTTTCTATGGTCAGAGCTCTTCTGTTTTTTGCTTGATTTTTTTTTAGCCTACTCTGTGACTTTTAAAGTTGAGCTCTACTCTTGGGCACAGGAAGCGCTCTCCCAAGCTTCCTGTACTGGGGTCCAAGGGCCTAGTCCATGGCTTTCTGCACTAGGGCCTCTAGGGTTCATAGGTTCTCCATTGTACTGGTGTGGACTGGCCTAGTCATGCCTATTGTGTTGGGCTCCTGGAATTGACTGTGTGCCTTTTGTTCTGGGGTTGGAGACCTCACAGCTGGCCTGCTATGCTACTAACCTGCCGAGCCATGGCACCTTGGTTGTTGACCTGTGATATGGCTATGAGCCTCCTGCTAGTTTGCCCATACACTGCTGTGCTGGCCTGTATTCCCATTTTACCCAAGTGAGAAAGATCTTTCCTAAAATCCCTTAAAGTTAAATTAAGCTGTAAAATTGTTTTACTCTTTTGTGGGTTCTGTTGCTCCAGAATCCATTTATAGTGTTGATTTAATGTTGTTTCCAAAGGAAACTGGGGAGAGCTCAGGCAACTTTATGGCTTCTCTCTACTATCTTGGCTCTGCCTGTGAAGCATTTTGAATGCCAAAAAGAGTATACCATATTTGAACCTGGAAAGGATAAGGAGCCATGGGAATTTTTTTAATAGGTGGGGTGACATGTTCAAATCTTCACTTTAGGAATATTAATTTGGTAGCTAAGTGGAGGATGGATTGGAGTGGTGAGAGACTTGAGGCAGAGAGACAAACCTGGCTATCACAATGTACAGGCATTACATATATCATAAGCGCTTGCACCAGGGTAGAGGCAGAGTTAAAGGAGTAAAAGGGGTGCATGTGAAAGATGTTATAAAGGTAAAATTAACAGGACTTGGCAATATATTGCATAAGAGGAGTGAAAGACAGGGAAGAGTTGAGTATGACATTTAGATTGTGAGCCTGGGTGACTGGGATAGTGTTACCCTTAAAATTATCATTGAAGTTCAGAAGTCGGGAGCATTTTGGGGGAAAGGCAATGAGTTTAGTTTGGGACAAGCTGAGTTTAGAATGTCTATTTGACATCTAGTTTCTGGTGTCTAATGGATAGTTAATGATGTGATTTTGGAGGTAAGAAGTTAGGTCAGCATAAACAAACTTGAGGATTATCAGTAAAGAGCTGATAAATGAAACTATTAGAAGTGTTGAGACCATCAAGTGAAAACAAAATCTAGTGTGAGAAAAGAAAATCAAAGAGTTTAGGTACAGAGGGAAGAAGAAATATAGGAAAATGGGTAGTAGTGATGGACAGATCAAGCAAGAGGTTTTTTGAGGCTGAGGAAAGACATTCACATTATTAAAGGAAGAGAATGTTACGCATGTTGTAAACATTAAACATAAAATTATAGAATGTTTAATTCATTCTCTCAAAGGAGAGGAAAATACTAGTTACAGACAAAAAATTTCAGAAGTAGTTGTCTATGTGGAATCAGACCATTGTCTGATTAAATCCAAAGTCAAATTAATTACTAAATTAGAACATCAATATGGAAATTATGAAATGAAAGCAGCTACAAGATGACATTTAAAGAAGCTATTTTCTCTTTAAAAAGTAGGATATGGATAAGAATAAAGACATTAATTCTATCACCATGCCTTAGGGAGATGTTAGGTTAAATAGGCTCAGAAAATATTTCAATACTTTTCCAGGTAGAGAGGCATGCCAGTTAAGAGCAAGAGAGGTTAATCCCAGTTTTGCTTTTTACTCCCCAAGAGACCAAAGGAAAGTGGCTTAACTTCTCTGGGCCTCAGTTTTCCCATATGTAAAATGAAATGGCTGCAGTAGGTGAGCTCTGACGTCTCTCTAACCTCTAAGTTTATAATTCAATGAAGCTGGCATTAGGAGAAACATAATCTCATAAAAGAGCAAAAAACACTTAAGGAGAAAATGTGTTTGCAGTGGAGATTGGCATGAGCTCCAGAGAAGTCAAATAATTTTTGAGAGCATTTGGTAATAAAATTAGAAGAGCAAGTAGCATAGAATATCAGAGTTCTGTTGGCCTTTCGGTCATCTACTTTCATTAACAATAATAACAGAATGAACATATTTGGCCTCTACCACATTGGTATTTTATGTATTATAAGAGGTAATGGCAATGGAACCTAACACAATGAAGGTATAAAGAATGGCTGGATCTAACCAAACACAGAAAAAAAGTTATATTGAGGGTATAGGATTTTAAAGTTATTTGGGGATTAATTTTTAGTATATCCTAAAATGGAAGATTCAAAAAAGGGAAATTAAAAACAATACTATTACTTACCCAGCAAAAGATAACTAAAAAGAAAGCAGCAATTACCGATCCATTTGCCCCCTTTCTAATTCTGACTCCATTTCACAATGTGTCTTAACTCTTCAATGATCAGAACTATATGATACTTATAGCATCTCTTTTCCTAATACAATCTTCATTAAACATATAGCTCACATGACATTTATTTTTTTTCCTTTTTTTGGAAGGAGGAAGGCAGGGCAACTGGGTTTAAGTGACTTGCCCACGGTCACACAGCTGGTAAGTGTGTCAAGTGTCTGAGGGTGGATTTGAACCCAGATTCTCCTGATTCCAGGGCCAATGCTTATTTTTTTCTTTTGATGGAATATATCTAATATGTATTGAAATATAAGCAATTGCGAGCATAAAGACAGAATAATAATCTCTCTGCTATCAATAATTCTAAATGTGGCCACAATTGCCTTTCTTTATTAGACCTTCTCAAATCTGTTAATTATACAGTGTATGTTTGTTAAAAAGAGGATTTTCCCTCCTTCTCTCCCTCCCTCCCTCTTGCTCTCTCTGCCTCTGTTTCTCTCTCTGTGTCTGTCTGTTTGCCTTTGTGTGTCTATACATGTATATGTATATACATGTGTATATATATATACACACATGAACACACACTATATATACAGACAGAGAGAGAGACAGACAGAAAGAGAGAGAGAGAGAGAGAGAGAGAGAGAGAGAGAGAGAGAGAGAGAGAGAGAGGGGCCGTATATATTCCTTGCCAAAATATCCACATGAATGACTCAAATTTCCACATTTTCCCCATTAAAACAAAAATCTGAAACTCTTTGGAGATTGGACCATTCTAATTGCTCATCTTTTCAAAAAATTCAAATCCTTGTCTATCATATAGACAAATAACTGGTACACTCTCTGGTTGGAGGACAGGTGGAGAAAAGCATTTGGACAAAGCTTGCACTATATGTCAAATGTTCAGTTTCTGAAAAGCCTCCAAAATTGCTTCTACAAACTTCTGAAACACCCAAGACCAAACTTCTCTGACTAAATCAGTATCTGATCGTGTTTCTAGTGTTTTAATGTGATTGGGTATGTTTTATTGCTAATTACATCATGGCCATTAATCATGAAAAACTTTCAAGAATGTCAAATTATTAACATTCTTTCCCCTTACTGGTACCAGGCCAGGACTAAAAATCCAACTAAGACCGTCATCCTGGGAAACACAGGAAGTTACTGCGTGCAATTAACCATAGCTCCAAACTGACTTATTCAAAGTATTGAGGCTGAAAAAAAAGGTTACAGATAAAGATAAAGGCTTTCTTTACTACCATTTCTCGTAGATGTTTAATAGTGTAAAGTGGTCAATAAAGCAATGAGGAGGACAGAAGACTCCAGAAACCATCTCAACCAGTATATACCTTATCTCCTTGGTAAGCAGACAAACATGATGGACAACTCATGTATAAACACACATTTAGACTGCAAACTCCTTTTCAAGGCAATATAGCAGGAGGAATATTGGAAGATTGTGGACTAAGAGTGCTGCATATTGAATAAAGAGCCAGGCATGAAGCCAGTTAGATGTTTGTTCTCATTCTGCCTCTGATACACACTTGCTATATTACCCTGAGCAAGTTACTGTACCTGTCATTCCTCTGGGCAACACTATCAATTGCAGATAAACTGCTGATCTTAATTGGTAGACAGTTTCCTCATGTAGTAGTTAACTATATTAATGACATGACAGGTCCAGTGTATATCTCCCTCCAAACACACTGACAAAATATCAAAAGTCAGTGAAGGAGAAAATGCCTTGGCATAATGTTAGCTAGGTCATTCCAAGGGCATTTATACATGTGATTGGAGAGAAGACAACAAATATGTGTAAAAAAGAAACAGATTTGCCAGTTTCCATAATAATTCTTTCTCATTTTGAAAATGACAGTGGAACCTTGACATGACCCAATACTTCAAATACCTTAAGTGATCTACAAACAAATGGAAGTGGAATCTAAGATTATAAAATTGGGAAGAGCAACTAGACCATACCAAGTATGCATAGAATTATTTTTTCCCCTGGATGTGACACAATTTTCAAAGCATTAAGAGATCAACCTTCTAGGCTCATCATTGCTCCCATTATTCTCACACTCTTTGGCCTGGTCAAATTGGCCTCCTTGCTGTTCTTGACATATGGCACTCCATCTCTCAACTCTGTATGTTTGTACTGGCTGTCCTTCACAACTTAAATGTACTTTTTCCTCATCTCACTTACAAAGAATGCCTTACTTTCTTCCAGATACAGTTAAGGGATCACCTTATATACGAAGACTTTTTTGCTTCCTTTCAAATATTCGTACCCTTTCTAATGAAAACTACTTTATATTTTGCTAATTTAATTATTTATGTGTATATGTATTGATATATTCCACATATATGTATTTATGTGTATATATAGATTGCATATATTCATATATGTATGAATGTCAATACCTTTAATAGAATGTAAGCTCCATGAGAGTTTTGTTTTTATAGTCACAATGCCAACAAAGAGTCAGGCACGTAGAAAGTGCTAAATGAATATTTGATAATTATTTGAAAGAACTCTTCCATTATATAAATTACTTTTTTCTACCCTAAATTATAACGAAATTAGCTGAAACTTCCATAATGAAAAAGCAAAGTGGAAAGAAAAAATAGTGTCAAAGTAATAACATGGTGCTTTATGTGAATTCTAGTTTGTTGGTATATCAAAACTTGTGTAGATTTTGGACAAATGTCTGAAGTCCGTGAGTTGTTCCAGGAGCTGAATAGGATGAAGAAAGTAGGCTGAATTACCTCTGGGAAACTACATGGCGCTTTCGATAATCCTAGACAGTTTATTGTTACAAAAACTTGTCTTTTTATAATCAACTAATTCCTCTATTGATACCATTTAGTACAATAGTTTCAAAGGATTAAGTACTTCAAATGACACACACAATGACAGAATTATGCATAGTATGCAAAAGTAGACTAAATGCCATGATAAAACTCAGAATAAAATTTTAGTGGCGAATAGCAATATGCATATGGGGATATGGATAGCGGCCTCTGATTTCACTGGTAAAGGGAATTTTCATGATTAAATTTCTATCAGTATGAATTGCTATCTTATGTACACCCAAATTCTTAAAGAACTGCCCATGACTTATAATGAAAAATACTTTCCATCCCAAGAGAAAGAACTGATGGAGTCTGATACAAATGGAAGCAAATTTTGCTTTTAATTTTCTTTATTTTTGTTTTTGTTTGTCTGTTTTCTTTTATAACATGACTAATATTGAAATATGTTTTGCATGACTACATATGTATAACAGATGCGATAATATGGCTTGCCTTCTCAGTAAGGGTGGTGGAGAGGGAAGGAGACAATCTGGAAATCAAAATTTTAAAAACACATGTAAAAATGTTTTACATGTAATTGCAGAAAAATAAGTACTAAATAAAAAAATTGTCTGTGGAAATGTAAGGTGAAACAAATTACCTAGGGCAAAAAACCTTGTGTGTCAGAGGATGAATTTGAACCTATTTTTTCCCCTGCAAAACCATACTGCCAAATCAGCATATGGAATATACTCTCATAATGTTACCCGTATTTTCATAAATTAGACAGTTTTAGGAAAAAAGTATTTTCAAAATGTTTTTACCACCAACCATACAAGCTTATGTATGCCCTTTCAGATTTTACTTCAACTCATGATCATTGAATTGTGTGTTCTTTGGACACAAAATAATGCATTATATTTATCATAGTGAAGCCTTATCTGATAATATATTACATTATTTATTTAAGACTCGTTAAAGAAAACTCAATTAGTACATGAAATCATATTTCAAAGGTAATATGCATAATCTATTTAATGTTTAATATTCTAATGAAATTACAATAGTCAACTTTTGATTAATGTTTGCATTCAATTGAAAATAAGTAGTTAGTGATCCAAAATCACCAATGAATGCTTTATAAAAAAAATGATTATATAAGAACAGGTGACTGACCAATCAATCAACAAGCATGCATTATGTGCCCACTAAATACTCTTCTCTCTCTATACTACTGCTCTTGGGGATCTTAGCTCCTGTGGATATAGTTACCATCTTTATGAGGATGATTCTCAAATATTCTTATCCTATCCTAACATCTCTGTGGACCTGCACTCTCAATCTCCAGCTTCTTTTCAGACATGTCAAACTGGATATCCACTAAACATCTTAAGCTCAACATAAGTGCAAAGAATAAACTGAAAAAACAAAAAACAAACCAAAGCACATTATCTTTCCCCATCCCTGTGGCCTAAATCCTTGCCTGCCCTACCTTTCCTATTATTGTAGAGAACAACATCATCTTCCAAATTTCTCATGTTTGCAACCTAGGAGTCATCCTGCATTCCTCACTATCTTTCACCCCACCCCACATTCAATCTATTGCCAAGACTTGTTGATTTCACCTTTGGAACATTTCTCAAATACACCTGCTTATCTCCTCTGACACTGCCACCCACTGGTGCAGGCCCTCATTTCTTCGCACCTGGAATATTATAATATTTATTGTGGGTCTGCCTGACTCAAGTCTTTCTCCAATCTAATCTGTTCTCCATTCAGCCACTAAAGTGATGTTTCCCAAAACATAGGTCTAACCATTATATCTTTCTCTGAGTCCCCACTATTCAATAAACTGTAGTGGCTCCCTATCATAAAACATCAAATACAAAATCACCTGTTTTGTGACGTGTCCCCCATTAGATTGTGAACTCCTTGAGGGCAGGGACTATTTTTTGCCCCTTCTTATATCCCCAGCATTTACCACATTGCTTGGTGCATGCTGTTGTTGATAACATTCTAATATTTCAGTTGTGTTTGACTCTTCATGACCCCATTGGCAAAGATACAGGAGTGGTTTGCAATTTCTTTCTCCAGTTCATTTTACATATTGAGAAAGTTAGGCAAACAGGGTTAAGTGACTTCCCCAGGGTTACACAGCTATTAAGAGTCTGAGGTCAGATTTGAACTCAAGTGTTCCTGACTCCAGGCCTGGTGCTCTATCCACTGTACCACCTAGCTGAACATGCTCCCCCCTTCCAATATAAAGTAGGGACTTAATAAATGTTTACTGACTGGCTAACCTACCAAGTCCTGTAGATGGTGATAATGATACAAAGAGAAAACGGAATAGTCTTTCACCTGAAGGAGCTTATATTTTAACAACACAGACAATGTGAATCTGGGTGCTGATAGAATGAAATGTTGAGTCAAAACAGAGAATGGACAGATTTGTGAACAGGTCTTTTATTCGTTTGGATATACTACTTAGGTCAAAAGTAGTTCCTTGTTTTATAGGCTCATAGGGACCAAAAAGTATAAGGTGATAAAAGCTTAAGTTTGGCTTCAAAGTCTCTAGGATTATTTTGTCTTGCCAAAAGAATGCTTAGCCCCATCTGGTCTTGTCAGATTTTTTTTTTTAAATCTCTATGGTCTAGTTAGATATCCATCTGGGGAATTATTTGGCAGTCACAATCTCCAGCTGATGGCTATTTTACCTGACCTTTCAACTTTTTGTATTATTAACTTAAAAAACCCATTAATAAAATCAGAGTGATGTATTTAAACATTTTAGCAAGTACTGGTTCAGAAAACAGGGATATAAATGGAAGGACATGGTTGAGAGTCAAACAGGATGGGGAGGTAAGGGTGCGTTATAATTTGTACACATGTAGGAAGCATCCACAAGAATCATAGTTTAATTGAAGAATTTGAAGAGAAAATTCAGGATATGAACAAATTGTTGTAACAAATGTTTTATTTGATGAATTTATAAAATCCATTTATATTTGTAAATAGACTATGATATATTTAGTTATTAGCAAAATGTGGTAATTTAACAAAAGCTCTTTGTTGTTAGCTGTCCCACATATCAAATATATTAGGGAGCCATTCAATCCTCTTGCTCTACTATTTCAGAGAAGTATATTCTACATATTATATTTACAAATGGAACACACATACTTCAGATTAAAATTTTAAACTAGACTTTTTCTAGTACTACTGCAAACTCTGGAATGTTTAAGGAACCTTAGTGCTAGTGGCCATGAATAAAATCCCTAAATCTGTGAGGATTATCTTACAATCAATTACAAATAAGCATCTTTATTTTATAATGGAATCTACAATGAATAGAACAACAAGGAAATGAGAGATTCAAAATCTTTTTCACCACTGAAAAGAATAGACTTTGTGCTATTTCAGGGCAAGAACCAACCAAAGAATATCAGCCATTTCTCTTGTTAGAAAGTCAGCATTTAAGTGTAGAGGGAAAATCAGGAACCAGAAATCACCTTGACTTGAAAGATGAAATGATTTTCTATTGGATGTTTACTGCTGCAAATTGACTTCATGTAGGTTTGACTAAAATAGAGAACTACTTTAGTTCCCCCCTCCTTTTGTCCGTCTCTTACAATAACCCTCCTAATGATCACATCTTGGCTTCTCTAGCCTCCCTCCTCCTTGACTACTCCTCCCTTGCTCCACCCTCTACCTATAGATATTTTTTTTTCTCTTTTCATCATTTTGAAATACCAAAAAAGCCCCATAAAAAGACACAAAGCTATTTTAAACCCCCTGGAGGAATAGTGAATAGTTAAGTGCACTTTGGGATAAAAGTGTTGCCTTATAGAATGGCTGGACTGTCATTACACCTTTTCCAATTCTATATTAATTTGTTCATGGAGTGGGTGCTTGAATTTTGCCAATGATGGACTTGATAATAGTAGCGAAAATATTCAAAGTGAGCCTGCTTTGATTATTTCATCATATGAAACATTTTAGAACTAACTCTTTTCTTCACTCAGTCTCCAGAGTATTTCTGCTCCATGTTCAGAGAAGTTAACACATTATAATAGAAATATCTTGTAGAGGACCTGAATTCAAATCCCACCTCCTGTACTTATTTTATGTGTGACCCTGAACAAGTCACTTAACCTCTTCAGAACTCAGTTTTGTTATCTCTAAAATGAGACTAGTTCTGACATTCCTTACAGTATACACATTCCAATATTACACAAATTCCTAATTTCTACACTATACACATATTATACACACCCACATACATATACATATATGTGTGAACACATTCCATGTATAGGTATATGTGTGTATACATACATATCTCACTTCTGTAATTGCATTTGCCTATCTGATTTTCTATTTTTAAGCTAAGGATGATATATCCAGTTGAACTCAACATAATCCTGTAAAACCATGCAGCCCAATAACATAATAACTCCATATGGCAAGAGCTCTTCTTCCCCTACCAAGCATGGTGGAAGATGAAAGATCTCAGAGCTTGTTGAGGACTGTGATTTTTCTCTGAATCAGCACCATCTATCCAGCACAGGTGTTTCTGTAATTATGATACATTGGGAAAATTCACAGTGTTCAATGGCCCTCAGACTCACACTTCCACCTCATCAGTCACATGTCAGTTTGACTCCACCCCATGCCCTAAATCTCCTGTCATTAAGGAACTGCAGACTTCAGAGGGCAGATTTGCAGCTGTGATGTATAATACAGCACATTTCATGAAAAATAGATGAGATAAGAGATTTACCCCTAATATTTCCTGTGTCTTCTAGAACTGTAACCATGTAGACATGTTTATTATATAGGTTTTTTTTAAAGCCTTTCATTGCTCCTTACAATGTGATGTTCTCTTGTTATTCCATAAACAGTCCATTGATATTCTACTTGCAACAAAGTGCCCTAGCCTGGGGAATACAGCTGCTTCCTTCCTCTGAGGTCTGTATTTGCAATCCTAAAGAAGACTTCACCTTGAGATGTCCCTATCCATTGAATTAACTACTGATAACTCTGACAAGGACCAGGTGGCTTATTCTTATCTAATGGGGAGATTGAGCTTCTTTACCTAATGTTGACTGATTGGGCATTTAAATATCTCAGAAATTCCATTTTTAGTGGAGGAAAAAAATTCAGGCAATAGTTGTAATCAGATGAAATGCACTGAGGATATATTGGCAAAACAGATTTATTGCTGCTCTGAATTTTCTTGTAAAACCTGTAATGTACCTATGAATTCAAACTCAAAGAACATAATTGTTTTAACTTTGTAGCATTAGATGCTACTGTGCAAAGCTTTGTTTCTAAACCACTCTAAGAATTTGTTCATCCACCTACATGCATTTGTTTGAATCAAGAGCAAAAACTGGATAATATGACTGAAAATAGCAAAGCAACTCAATGCGTACACTGCCCAAAAGTATGAGAACTTGGATCTGTACCATTTGATTGTCTGTTTTCACAGCCTACCAAGTATTCTTACTTGTTTTTAACAATTGGTTTGTGTATTCCTTCAGAACAAAAGCTATTCATTCTCCCCTCCTCTTAATATCTAGCATAATCCCTTAGAGAAGAATTGTAGATCATAGATATGAAACAGACCTTAAAATCAGCTATTACAATTTCCTGTATTTTTTGAAGAAAAATTTTGTAGATGAGATAACTAATCCCATATAAGTTAAATGAGATTCCCAAGGTCAAATAAATCACACATTAGTGATTTATTTGAACCCATATTCTCTACCTCCATATCCAGTATTCTTTACATGGCAATACTTTAGCTCCTCAGTTTGTTAAATTATGAAGATGTGAGGAAGGTGGAGATGTAGAACAGAAGTGTGCAACTTGACCAAGCAGTCTCAAAACTCTAAGGATCCAAATTAAAATTTAATTGGGAAATGTTTAACAAAATTAATAAAAATGCAATGCAACAGAGATAATGTTAATTTGTAGTTTTCAAAATCAGTATGTGGCTTCAGGGATCCTTTTCTATTTGATTTTGACATTACTGATGTACAAAATAGAAACCAAGACTAAGGACCTAAACACAGCACTTAGGATTTGTGTCATTGCACAAGAGCACTTATCCCTATTCCCATCTCACTTGGGGTGTTACATATGGATAGGCAAGATAGATCAAAGTGTTGACTTCTCAAAAGAGTACTTCTAAGAGGCCTGCAGAGAATCCCTGACTGGCTACCAAGATCTGGGATCTGCTGGTGACGTCTATTGTCTTTAGCATCTACTAGTGCCTACATAAGCAACTAGAATTTTCTGCATATAAAATCATTTATACCCTTGAGAGTTATTCTCTTTCTTCATGTGTGAATATCTACATAAAAAGAGAATATAAAAAATTATATTACTTAAGCAAATGAATATTTATTAAGCTTGTACTATAGGAAAAACCCTGTGCTAATCACTGGATATACAAGAAAAATGGAAGAAATCTTTACTCTCAAGACTTCACCTTTTACTGAGAGAAGCCACACATATACATTTAGCTGAGTTAGATGGAAAGGTGTAAGGCCAATCAGCACGTGAAAGATCTTTCCCACCTATTGAATAGACCTCAGGTGGGGCCATCAAAGGGAGGCCTGATTAGAGGCAGGCCCATACCCTTTCACTAACTAGGTATGAGGCCCCAGGCAACACCCTTTTGCTCCTTAAGCCAATGTCAGTGTGAAGCCTTTAGGGCCCTAAGGGGAGTTGCTAAGACCACAGCCAATGGTATGTGCACTAAGTTCTAGTCCATCAGATGCTGGTTAGGACTGTATAAAAAGAGAGCCCAGAACTGAAGGCCAAAGAACTGGGAGCAGCAGAACTGAGAGCAGGAGGATTCCGAAGCAGACATTGAGGGAGAGCCAACATTCAGAGAGATTGCAGAACAGAGAGTGCAGAACAAGAGAGAGTTTCAGAGATAAGGAACTTGGAGTTGGCAGAGCTGCAGAAAAGAATGCTAAGCAGAAAATTAAGATTCCTGAAGGGACTATTTATAGGAATGCCTTAGTGGGGTCAGAGGCATTGCACGATGGCTTGGCTCCTTGCTATAATACTTTGTTATAATTTTCTTGTTGGTACATTGAGAAGGGATACTGATTTCAGAATATAGTTGCTACGGTATGGAATTGGAATTACTGGTCCTGGGATTGGATTCTTTCATGTTTAAATAAATGTTATATTTCCTCTGCCTTCTACTTAGAGAATTTCTTATACTTAACAATTCCAAACCATTCAGGCATGTCATGGTCATCCTCTAGGTCATGAATCTTGCCTTACCAATATAAAAGGGCCTATCATCTTTTTTTTTTTTTTTGGCAAGGTAGTCTGGGGTTAAATGAGCTGCCCAGGATCACACAGCTAGTAAGTGTCAAGTGTCTGAAGCTGGATTTGAACTCAGTTTCTCCTGATTCCAAGGCCTGTGCTCTATCCACTTGGCCACCTAGCTTCCCCAAGGTCCTATCATCTTTAGGGACCAATATGAACTATATGAAATATAAAGACAGTGTCATGGAGAATTCATAGTATACTATAATATGAGATACCATTTGCCCATGTGCAACAGAGATCATGTTTATGTGTATATAGAAGTGAGTTTGATTAGGATATAAATGGAATGAAGACCCATGTGAAACTAAGACCAACACAGTGTTTCTGTGCTCTGTACATCATTGTTCCTAACAGATAATATGATGTATAGTAGAGTTGTGCCATCACATATTAATTTGTTATATCATACATAGAAGGCATTGAAAAGTATTAATTAAATTGCATTAAAACATAAAAAAATTAGCTTAGGGACATGATTCTAGAGTAGTTTCATAGAAGCTTCAGCAGTGTGATTCCAACTTATAGGTAGCCATGATAAGAGGGTCTCCATGAGAGGGACAGGGATAACAGTCAGTGTTCATTAATTGATGCTGCTCACTACCATTCTTAGAAAAATTCATTGGAGCAATGTTCTAAATGACCATTTGGAGAATATTACCTTTTTTTCCTTCCCTATTGTGACTAGAAGTACATGAGATTACTTTATTTTAGGGGGAGGGAAGATGAAGTCAAAAGTTAAAGTAGTCCTGAAAGTTAAAAATAAAGAGGATATGAGAAACACACACACATACACTCAGATACTATACATACACTCAGTACAAATATATATATATATGTATATATATATATATGTATATATACATATATACACACATACATATATATACATATACACATATATTATAATGGTAAGAAGGGTGGGACTTTTTTCTCTTTTGGAATGCTAAGGTGATCAAGTACCTTTAAATCTTTCCCTTTCAAATGTAATGGCGAGCAAAGTGGGACTTCTTGCTCTTTTTTTGTTTGAGTGCTTCTCAGCACTGAGGTAATCAAGCCCTTTGATGAGTTTTGCCTTTGTTTCTTTGATTGAATCAAGAGTCTTTGATGACCTGCTTAAGAAACAAGAAAGCCTAGTTTACATGGGTTTGAGTCCCAGGGTTGTGACTCCCTTAGACCCTGAAGGAGGGTGTATAAGATCTGAGACTGATGTTTTGTTTGGGGGCTCTCACTCACTGGAAGAGTGTTTTGTGATTTGACCAGAGGAGACTCTGGGTAGCTGTCACAGAGCCTCCCATCTTTGAAAACCCAAATGTTGATGCTTCTTTCTCTGGTAACTGTATGTATTGCTATAGTTAGATGGCTAGAAGCCTGTCTAGTGGTTTGTGTTTATTTGCTCTATTTATATAATGTATGCCTGCAATTTCTGTTTGTACACTCTAAATTTCAAAGTGCTGGCTTTTCCCCCTGAACTAAGTGAGTGATATTTGTATGTTTAATTAAAGTGAGATTGTTAACCCCTTAACATTGCTTTCCTTAGAAAAGCATATCAAGGAACCTGTGCTAACAACCCTACTGTGTGCTATTATTGATCTTTCACCTCCAAAGCCACTGCTAGCAACATTGGTGTTACATATATACACACAAATTATATATATATATATATATGTATATATATGTATATATATATGGTATGCATATATCAACATATACATGAACTTATGTATATGTGTCTGTATACATGTGTATATGTATACATTTTATTTGTTTATTTAGCTATTTGTCTAAATCTGCAAAGTATACTATAATCCTTTTTCTACAGCATTCCAATCAAAGAAGTATATAAGAATTGCTATATTAGGTTAGACTAATGGCCTATATTATGGCAGCTGGAAATCCAATATCCTTGATTGAAGATAATCAGAAACCATTACAAACATCCATCCCACAAAAGGATAATCATTGAATGTTGAAAAGTAGGCTATTGAAGAGAAATTTGGGACAGAATTTTAGCATTATGACCTGAACAAGAGAGTAAGAAGAGGCCTTTGGGGGGGGGGTGGAGCCAAGATGGCAGCTGGGAAGCCGTGACCGGCGTGAGCTCCCCACCAAGTCCCTCCAAAAACCTATAAAAAAATGGTTCTGAACCAATTCTAGAGTTGTAGAACCCACAAAGTGGCAGAGGGAAGCAGGGCTCCAGCCCAGGACAGCCTGGATGGTCTC
>CM053623.1:259865242-259906755 GCA_028646595.1 Phalanger gymnotis | reverse complement strand
CCCGCTTCCCTCTGCCCCTTTGTGGGTTCTGTAGTTCTAGAATTGGTTCAGAGCCATTTTTTCATAGGTTTTTGGAGGGACTTGGAGGGGAGCTCACGCCGGTTACTGCTTTCCAGTCGCCATCTTGGCTCCGCCCCTAATTAGATCTATTTTTGCTTTTGCTTTGTCAAAGATCAGGATTGCTACCCCTGATTTTTTAACTTCACCTGAAGAATAATATATTCTGCTCCAGTCTTTTACCTTTATTCTGTGTGTATCTGTCTGTTTCAAATGTGTTTCTTGTATACACCACATTGTAGGACTTTTTTATTGGTTATAGTTTTATTGGTTGAATTAATCCTAGAAACATTTTGGCAATACAACAGGAAGATTTGCAACGCATAGCACAAGCAAGAGTTCAGTGGCACAGTACCTCAAACAAATGGTAACATTGTACAAAAGGATTATTAATTTTTTAAATCCAGTCTTCTATCCACTTCCATTTTGTGGGAGAGATCATCACATTCACATTCACAGTTATGATTGTGTCAATCTCTCCATCCTATCTTCCATGCCACCAATCCCTGTTTATGCTTTTCTCTCCTTTTTCTCTTTCCCTCCTTACTAGTGATTTGCTTCTGACCAATGCTTCCTTCAATCTGCCCTCACTTCTATAAGCCCCCCTCCCTTTTCTTTCCCCTTCCCTTTCCCCCTTCTGCTTCCTCTAGGGTAAGATAGATTCCTATACCTAACTGGGTGTGTATATTATTTCCTCATTGAATCAAATCCAATGACAGTAATGTTCAAACAGTGCTCGCCTCCTTCCCTTCTTTCCCTCTACTGTAAAAGGTCTTTGCACCTCTTCATGTGATGAAATTTACCTTTTTCTGTCTACTCTTTTCCTCTTCCCCCATTACAATCCTTTTTTGCCCATTATTCTTTAATCATTACATCAAATATACCCACACCCTCTGTCTATGTATATAACTTCTAAATGTCATAATAAAGATATATTTCTTAAGAGTTATAAGTATCATCTTCCCATGTAGGGATGTAAACAGTTTAACCTTATTGAGTAACATTTTTTTTCTTTCCTCTTACCTTTTTATACTTCCTTGAGTTTTGTATTTGAAGATAGAATTGAAGAAATAATCTGTCTGATTCTTTAAGGTAGAAGTTTCTGCATTCTGGGTAATCCTGACTGTGGTACCATGATTCCAATTAAGTTTTAGAGACATTATTCTGGGCATCGAAACTCAATTGAATGCTTCCATCATCACAGAATGAGTTCTGGCTAGATAATGAAAAAGAAACCATACGCTTGTGCGTCGTAAGGCAAAATGGACTCCTTAGCACTTGAGGAGTTTGGCTTTTGTTTACTTTGAGTGAAAGTACTTTCAGCTGTTAAGTACTAAGCCCCAGGCCCAAAGCCCTATCAGGTGTGAAACCTGTGTGGGTGTAGATTAATGACTTAAGAGGGGACAACTCGGGAACCAATGGTCTCTGGTCATTCAGGCAGGGCTTGAGAACACCAGAGGCAGTTACAGCTGAAACTGAAAAAAGCTGAAGCCGAAGCAGGAGCTGCAGAAGCAGAGCTGACCTGTGTGTAGACCCAGGAGTGCGAGCAAGGACTTGAGGCAAGTAAATATGATTTGGTTAAATACTATCTTGGTTTTCTGTGGCCTCCTGGTTACTCTTGTGAGGCGGGCTTACTGGGCCTGGAGTCTTTTGGTTAAGATGTCGGAATGGGGAGGCTGGTTCGCAAATCTGCTGCTGTGGGGCCTAAATAAATGTTTTGTTGCTTTCTACTTAGAGAATCCCTCATACCTTGTGATTTTGAACCATTCAAACATATACATGATTATATTTGAGATTATAAATTCGGCCTTCCTACTACAGCTTGTTCCTTGTCAAACCCCTCACTGATCTCACTAGGTAAGAGATAAAGAAGAAATATGGTCCAGATTGCTCACACACTATGTACACAGAAAAGAGGCCTTGCTACCATAAATAGAAGCAGACTCTCCAAAGTTAATTTCATCTTTTTCCTTAGTATAAGTAGTGTCCATTTGGCTTATGCCAAAAATTTATTTAATTTTATTTTTTTTCCAGTCTTCCTATACCTTTCATTTATTTAATATTTTTTAGTTTTCAGCATTGATTTTCAGAAGAGTTTGAATTACAAATTTTCTTCCCATTTCTACCCTCCCCCTCCCACTCCAAGATGGCATATATTCTGATTGCCCCATTCCAAAGTCATCCCTCCCTACTATCACCTCACTCCCCCCCCAACCCCTTTTCCCTCACTTTCTTGTAGGGCAAGATAGATTTCTATGGCCCATTGCCTGTATATCCTATTTCCTAGATGCTTGCAAAAACATTTTTTTGAACATCTGCTTTTAAAACTTTGAGTTCTGAATTCTCTCCCCTCTTCCCTCCCCATCCACCCTCCCTAAAAAGGCAAGCAATTCAACATAGGCCACATGAGTATCATTATGTAAAACCCTTCCACAATACTCACGTTGTGAAAGACTAACTATATTTTGCTCCTTCCTAACCTATCCTCCTTTGTTCAATTTTCTCCCTAGACCCTGTCCCTTTTTGAAAATGTTTGCTTTTGATTACCTCCTCCCCC
The DNA here is from genome assembly GCA_028646595.1 of Phalanger gymnotis. Classification (NCBI taxonomy): domain Eukaryota; kingdom Metazoa; phylum Chordata; class Mammalia; order Diprotodontia; family Phalangeridae; genus Phalanger; species Phalanger gymnotis. Next base: position 259,904,141 of record CM053623.1, on the reverse strand, counting down.
TATCTGCCCTCCCTTCTATTGTCCCCCCTTTTTATCTCCTTCCTCCTTCTTTTTTGTAGGGTAAGATACCCAATTTAGTGTGTATGCTATTCCCTGCTCAAGTCAAATCCAATGAGAGCAAGATTCACTCATTGCTCCTCACCTGTCCCCTCTTCCCTACCAATGAACTGCTTTTCTTTGCCACTTTTATGTGAGATAATTTACCCTATTCAATCTCTCCCTTTCTCTCTCTCTCTCAATATATTCCTCTCTCATCCCTCAATTTGATTTTATTTTTTAGATATCATCCCTACATATTCAACTCACCCTGTGCCATATGTCTATATTATATATATATATATATGTGTGTGTGTGTGTGTGTGTGTGTATATATATATATACACATACGTATGTATATATGTATGTATATTCCCTTCAACTACCCTAATACTGAGATGTCATAAAGTATACACATCATCTTTCCATGTAGGAATGGAAACAAAACAGTTCAACTTTAGTAAATCCCTTATGATTTCTCTTTCTTGTTAACCTTTTCATGCTTCTCTTGATTCTTGTGTTTGAAAGTCAAATTTTCTATTCAGCTCTGGTCTTTTCAATGAGAAGGCTTGAAAGTCCTCTATTTTATTGAAAATCCATATTTTGCCTTGGAGCATGATACTCAGTTTTGCTGGGTAGGTGATTCTTGGTTTTAATCCTAGCTCCATTGACCTCCAGAATATCATATTCCAAGGCCTTCGATCCCTTAAAGTAGAAGCTGCTAGATCTTGTGTTATCCTGACTATGTTTCCACAATACTCAAATTGTTTCTTTCTGGCTGCTTGCAGTATTTTCTCCTTGATCTCGGAGCTCTGGAATTTGGCAAAAATATTCCTAGGAGTCTTCTTTTTGTGATCTTTTTTTCAGGAAGTGATTGGTGTATTCTTTCAATTTCTATTTTACCCTCTGGCTCTAGAATATCATGGCAGTTCTACTTGATAATTTCTTGAAAGATGATATCTAGGCTCTTTTTTTGATCATGGCTTTCAGGTAGTCTAATAATTTTTAAATTCTCTCTCCCGGATCTATTTTCCAGGTCAGTTCTGGGTGAAATTCATCACTTAAGTCTCATCATCACAGTGATTGTTTCACCTTTGATAATTAATAATTTCTCCCTACACTTCATTGCCTTTCCCTTTTGTTTGGAAGGCTGGAGGGCATTTCAAAAGCAAACAAACAAAAACCAACTCCCAACAGCTTTCTTTATAGAGGTCTGATAATTTTCCATCTAATTCTTAATTACTCACCAGCTTCTCTACTTGGTTTCAGCTCCATGAACATCATGTCCACTCCCACACTAGGTACCATCTAATAACATCCCTTACCATTTTCAACTTTCTTTTGTATCTTGTCTTCTCCTATTAGATTGAAAGCTCCTTGAGGGGAGGAACTGATTTTCTTTTTCCTTGTATTTGTATTACCAGCAAATTGCCTGGCAAAGTGTATATGCTTGATAGATATAAGGACAGTTATTGAACAATTAGAGGAGGGAACTGTCAGAGTGGAAGGATCTTCCAGGGTGAGAAGACTAGAGCAGAAGAGCCATCTCCCAGTATGAAGTGTTTCTGGGGAAGAGTGGAAGATTCTGGACAGTTAGGAGTAAAGTTGGGGTGGGGAATTCTTAATTTAGCTAGTACTTGACAGAAAAGTACAATTCAAAATGTATTCCTCTTTAAATACAAAGGACCATGGATCATGCAAGAGTCCAAAATCATGACAAGTTTTGTTAAAACTAGAGCTCCTAATGAATAATATGTATGAACCTTGAATGAACAATTCCTGTCCCCCAAGTGTCGAAAATAGCTAAAGACTGTTTGCTGTGCCCACTACTTACAGGATTTGTCTCTTTGAAACTCCAACTCTCTCCTTCAGTACCCCAATGCTTTTTTTTTTATCCTTCACTAGCTGGAAGCTTTTTAAGCTAATGACATGTCTGGCTGCTGCAAGTCAGTGGTGCTTGTCTGCAACTGTCACTTCACACCAATCGATGACCATGTTTTATTGTATCAGGTTGTGTTTCAATGTGACTAGTATCTTTAAAACTGGTTCTTAGGAAATAAATGCCTTTGTTCTTGGTCTATTGAGAGATCATCAGGTTCTCAACTGAAGAGACTCTCGAAAAAAATAAGCTTTTTTTTTCTTTTAAGGATTTGATTATGCAAATGAACTAAAGAAATTAATTGAAGTAGTTAAAAATCACAATGAATGCTAGTATAAAGTGATTCGTTATTGCAGGTGGAATATAAGGTGGTAGTTCAAAGGGTATGCACAGTTTTATAGCCCTTTGGGCATAGTTCCACATTGCTCTCCAGAATAGTTGGATCAATTCACACCACCACCAACAATGCTTTAGTGTTCTCATTTCCCCACATCTTCTCCAACATTTATCATTTTCTGTTTTGCCATGTCAGATAATCTGATAGATATGAGGGGGTACCTCACAGTTGTTTAATTTGCCATTTCTCTAATCCATAGCGATTTAGAGCATTTTTTCATATGACTATAGATAGCTTTAATTTCTTCATCTGAAAACTACCTGTTCATATCATTTGACCATTAATCAATTGGGAAATGACATAAATTTGGCTCAGTTTTCTATATGCTTTAGAAATGAGTCATTTATCAGAGACATTTAGCTATAAAAAATTGTTTTCCAACTTTCTTCTTCCTTCCTAATCTTGGTTGCATTGGTTTTCTTTGAGCAAAAATCTTTTTTTACTTTAATGTAATCAAAATTATCTATTTTGAATTTCATAATGCTCTCTGTCTCATTCGGTCATAAATTCTTGCCTTCTCTATAAGTCTGACAAGTAAACTATTCCTTGTTCTCCTAACTTGTTTACAGTATTGCTTTCTGTCTAAATCGTGTATCCATTTTGACTTTATCTTGGTATATGGTACAAGATGTTGTTCTGTGCCTAGTTTCTGCTGTAATATTTTCCAGTTTTCCCAGCAGTTTTTGTCATATAGTGAGATCTTATTCCAGAAGCTGGAGTCTTTGGGTTTATCAAACAGTAGATTGCTAGAGTCATTGACTACTGTGTGTTGTATACCTAACCTATTCCACCGATACACCACTCTATTTCTTAGCCAGGACTAAGAAGTTTTGATGATTGGTGCTTTATAATACAATTTAATATCTGGTATGGCTAGGCCACCTTCCCTGACTTTCTTTTCATTAATTCCCTTGCTATTGTGGCCCTTTTGTTCTTCCAGATGGATTTTGTTATTATTTTTTGAGATCCATAAAATAGTATTTTTGGTATCTTGATTGGTATGACACTGAATAAGTAAATATGAACAGCCTTTTAACTAGCTTCTGAGTCAGGAATGAATGTGTATACAAAAGCCAAAGACAAAAGAAGGTCTTTCTCTTCCCTGGTGGCAGGTGAGGCAAGAACTACTGCAAGCCTCAAGTTTGGGAGAGAGCTAGCAGGCAATGCCTCTAGCTACCTTCTCTCTCCATGCTGGCCACCATAAATCCTTAAATACATGATGCCTTTATTTAGCCTGTTTTTATTGTGCATATTTTTCCCTGGTTGTAAGTAAATATCAAAGGTAGAATCACCTTGCGAACTTTAAAATAAAAACTTAAGAAAAGCACAAATAGCTCAGAGATAGAAGTCCATAGCAGAGTTGGCCATAATGACTGAGATATAAGAAACAATACCTGCAAGGAAGAGAGCAACTCATCTATAAACTCTGTCATAATGAGGAGGGAATTCTCCCTAATGACTAGGGTATTAAGGGGTCAGTGTGCCCTGTTTGGAAGCAGGGGAGAATTGTACTTCAGTTCTTGCCATATTTTCTTGGTAAATTTCCTTTTGAAAAAAAAGTTAATTAATGTCAATTGATTATCAATATTATTGAGGAAATATCAACTGTGAGAAATGATATTAGAATATTAATCACTCTTTATATAATATTGTTTCAGTAATAATAAGAAGTCACTATTGAGGAAAATGTGTCAGATGGGGATCTGAAAGTATTTAGTTGCATAGAAAACTCCCACAACACTTCAGAGTTGCCTGTAGAATCATGTGAGAGATAGGGCAGTAGCTGTGTTCTGGTACTCAAAATGTCAGAGTCAGGGTGGATGGGAGAGTAAGCACAGAATAGATATATTTTCTTCTATAAGTATATAAAATGGCAACATAAATATATATGAAACATGGTGTAATGGTAATTAAGGTGGGACTTTTTTTTTTTTTTTTTACCATTTTCTCTTTTGGATCACTGAGGTAATCAAATGCCTTTGATGAGTCTTGCCTTTGTTTCTTCAATTAAATTGAGAGTCTTTGATGACTTGCTTAAGAAACAAGAAAGCCTAGTTCACCTGGTTTTGAGTCTCATGGTTATGACACCCTTTTGCCCTGAACAGGGTATATAAACTCAGAGGTTAGCATTTTGTTTGGGGCTCTTACTCACTGGAAGAGTGTCATGTGATTTGACCAGATGAGACTCTGGGTACCCCTTGGAGCCCCCTGGCTTTGAAAACCCAGATGTTGGTGTTTCTCTCTGGTAACTATATGTATTTGTGTTTATTTGCTCTGTTTGTGCAATGTATGCTAGTAATTTCTGTTTGTATTTGCTGTGAAGTTCAGGGTGCTGGCTTTTCCCCCTGAACTAAGTGAATGGTTTATGTATGTTTAATTAAAATGAGATTGTTAACACCTTAAGGCTGCTTTCCTTAGAAAAGCAGATCAAGGATCCTGTGTTAGCAGCCCTCCTGTGTGCTGGCAAGTAGTATTGTTGTTAGACATAGGCAAAATAATTAAAAGGCAAAAATTTTAGTGAGGGAGAAACTAGCTGCTGGTGGAAGCATTTGAACAGAGCTTTGAAGACAGTCACAGAATCTAATATACATATTATATCTATATCATTTTTGTCTATATCTGTACCATATCTATAGACATGTCTATGCATGATATCCTTCATATTTATGATATACATTATGTATCTAAATATAGGGTGTCTTTTAAAACTTAGTGCTGTTTTAGACTACTAAGATGGCACTAAGCCTCCTGGTATACCTTTTAAATAACAACATCAATAACAATAATAAATAGCTAACATTTATATAGCATTTGCTATGGTCCAGGTATTGTGCTAAGTACTTCACAACTATTATCTCGTTAAAGCATCACAAAAAGTTCTGGGAGGTATATTCCATTATTATTCCTGTTTTACATATGAGGAATTTAAGGTAGACAAAGGTTAAGGGACTCATTCAGGGCCAAGGTCACACAGCTATTAAGTGTCTGAGGCTAGATTAGAAATCATATCTTCTGGACACAAGGCCAGCACTGTGTCTACTGCACCAACCAGTACCCCAACAATTTACATATATATATATACATATATATGTAAACATATGTATATATAAACCATATATTATATGGAATATATATGTACATATATAATAAAATACATATGATACTTCATATAATATTTAACATGATACATTTTCTTCTTGTAATGTTATATCATATATTACATGCCTTTACATATAAACAAATATTGATATCTTTCTCAACAAACATCAAGATATAGGTATTTGTGTATAATATATGACTGTATATACACATATGTAGTAGAATATATAGTAGAACTAGGGTTTTGTCAGTGTGGAGAAGCCCTTTTATAGAAAGTCCTGTTAGTGAAGTCCCTTTAGTGAAGCATATTGAGAATCTCTATGACTTTGGACATGAGTCCTGGGAATGAACTTAGGACATGTTGAAGGTAAATGCCTTTCTTAAGATCTCATAGACAGCAAATATGCAGGATTTGAAGCCAGGGCTTCATATCTCTAATCACTATTAAGACAGGAATTGAATAGAAGAGTGGATTAGTTATCATTCTCTTCAACATCTGACCAAAACCTCTGACCCTGCCCCACAGATGCCAAATTCTGATAAGTGAATTTTCACCTTATCTTGTCTAAAACCAGGCCTTCACATCACTTCTTGGTCATCTCCATGTGATACTACTTTGTGAATGTCATGCCAACTCTACTTTTCAAACTCCCTCTTATATGTTGTCTTCCCTCCTTAGAATATAAACTTCTTGAAGGTGTGGCTATTTTGGCCCATATTTGTTAACACAATGCCTAGCATATAGTTAACTGCTCATTAGTTGTAATAATTAATAGTGAGAAGTACATTTGTATAGCACCTAAATGTTATAAACCGTTTTTATGGATGTGGCCTCATTTGATCCTCACAACAGCCTTGTATATCTTCATATTACAGGTGAAGAAACTGAGGCTAGGAGTGGCTAAGTAACTTTCTCATGGACAAAGAGCTAGCAAGTGGCTGAGGCCTAATTTGAAATCAGGTCTTCTTGACTTCATATGTAACATTCTATTTTCTTTATCATTTAACCATCAAGATTTAATAAGTATTCTATAAGTATATCTAGGCAACATTTGTGAAATTATGAAGCCTTTTATTGTTCTGAAACTGTCCCATGCCTCAAATGCCCATTTTTAACATGAATAGTATCCTCTTCATGTTATATGATTGTGAATATTGAAATTATTATCTCATGAAATTCAAAATTACAAGGTAACAAACATAAAGGACACCATATATAGTATACTGTGTAGACTCTGCCATGCTACTAATAATGATTTATTTGAATGATGCATCAATAAAGATATAATTAAGTCTATATATGAAAGGACAAGGAGAGAGACATTCTGAATGTCAGATGTCAGAGTCAATATTACAAGTTGTGATTTTGTCATTCTGGGAACCTGTCTCGCAAACTGCCTCACTAACTGATATCTTGATCCTGAGGGTCTGAGAGTTTTTAGTGCCCTCCTTGGCTGGCATGGGCAAGGTAAAGGATAAATTTGTATAGTTAGTCTTATTTCCCTACAGATGTTTGTTGTAAGCAGGCAAACAGATGAAATTCCCAAGTGAGTATAGAGAAAGTCATATAAGCAAAGATCGAATTGGGAGAAATTTGTCCATTATGCAAAGAAAGAAGGAAAGTGAAGAAAAAATGAAGATATGGTCTCTCAAAGTTAGAAAATATTTCAAAGACGTCCAAAAGAAGAGAAACTTGAAAACTTATTTACCAAATGTAGTAAGTAATATGCTTTAAAAGTGTATTAGTCAGAGAGTACACATTGCCTGTGAATAATGATGAGTTAGAAATGTCAAAGAATCTTTTCTTATGTTTCTTTTTATATATTTGTATTTTCTATTTCCAGTTAAATGTAAAAACAATTTAACATTTATTTTTTTAAAACTCTGAGTTCCTAATTTTCTCCCTTCCACCCTGCCCAATCCCCTTCATTGATAAGTCAAGCAATTTAATATAGGGTATACATGTATAGTCATGCAAAATATTTCCATAATAGTCATGTTATAAAACTTAGACCAGGAAAAAAAAAAACTTCAAGAAAAAATTTAAAAAGTAAAAGAAAAAGTATACTTTAATCTGTATTCAGACACCCTTAGTTCTTTCTCTGGGGATGGATAGCATTTTTCATCCTAAATCCTGCAGAACTGTCTTGGATCATTGTATTGCTGAGAATAATTAACTCATTCACAGCTGAACATGTTAAAATATTACTGGTACTTTGTACACAGTCACTTTGCTTCACCTGATGTAAGTCTTTCCAAGTTTTTTATGAAAATATCTGACTCATCATTTCTTGCCTCACTCTCATCTCTCTTCCCAATTTTTCCTCTATTTTTCTTACTTGTTTTTCCAAATCCTTTTTGAGCTCTTCCATGGTCTGAGACCAATTCATATTTTTCTTGGAGGCTTTTGATGTAGGCTCTTTGACTTCGTTGACTTCTTCTGGCTGTATGTTTGGATCTTCTTTGTCACCAAACAAGGATTTCAAAGTCTGAGTCTAAATTTGAGTCAATTTTCACTGCCTGTTCATGTTCCCAGACTACTACTTGACCCTCAAGTTTTTTGTCAGTGTATGACTACTTGTAGAGAGTACTTTGTCCCAAGCTTTAGGGGCTGTGCTGCTGTTTTCAGAGCTACTTATACACAGCAAACTCTGCCAATAGTGCTCTTCCTCCTTCAAGAACCGCCAATCCAGACGCAACCCAGATCCAAGCAGGCTCTGCATTCCCACTCTGATCTGCCGCTTAATTTCTCCTACTGTTTGGGCATGGGGCTGGAAGCAACTGCAGCTGGAGCTCTAGAAACAGCCCCAGAGCTGCACCACTTCCATGCCCCCAGGGCTGGGGCTGACCATGCACTCCTTTCATTCTGATTCAGCAGATCCAGCAGTTTCTCCCACTAACCTGCTCTGTAGTCTTCGGCATTTGTGGGTTGAGAAGTCTGGTAACTGCCACAGCTCAATGATTCAGGGCCCTACCACCTGTTCTGCCTGGCTCCCTGGCATGGCCCACGCTGGGCTGTGCTCCACTCTGCTCCCAGCTCCCTGTGACAGACTCTTCCTAGCAACCATCCAGGCTTTCCTGGGCTGGGACCCTGCTTCCCTCTTCTATTTCATGGGTTCTGCAGCTCTAGAATTTGTTCAGACCCATTTTTACAGGTGTTTGGAGTGACCTGAGGGAGAGCTTAAGCAAGTCCCAGCTTTCCAGCCACCATCTTGGCTCTGCTCAGTGGCTCATCATTTCTTACAGTACAACAGAGTTCCATCATAATTATATACCACAATTTATTGACCAATTCCTGAATTGATTCCTCAATTTTCAATTCTTTTACATCAGAAAAAAAGCTGCAACAGATAATTTTTGTAAACAAAGGTCCTTTTCCTTTTTTTTTAAATCTCTTTTTTGGATAAAGACCTAGTAGCAGTATTGCCAGGTCAAAGGATATTCATGGTTTTATAGCCATTTGGGCACAGTCCCAAAGTGCTCTACAGAATGGTTGAATGAGTTCACAACTCCACTGACAAGGCAGTAATATCTCATTTTTTTCCTGCATCCCCTCCACCATCATTTTCCTTTTTTGTCCTATTAGCCAATCTAATAGGTAGTACTTCAAGATTATTTTAATTTGCATTTCTCCAATTAGTAGTGGGTTAGAACATTTTTCCATGCAAGAAAATCATTCAAGGAAATCATGAAAAAATCAACAGCTTGATAAAGGAAAACATCCCAAAAAAACTTAAGAAAATAACATGTTAAGAAATAGACTAGACCAAATGGCAAAAGAAGTCCAAACAGCCAATGAGAACAATGCCTTAAAAAGTAGAATTGCCCAAATGGAAAAGGAGGCCCAAAAGTTCACTGAAGAAAATAATTCCTTAAAAATTAGAATGGAGCAAATGGAAGCTAATGACTTTATGAGAAATCAAGAAACCATAAAATAAAAACCAAAAGAATGAAAAAAATAGAAGACAATGTGAAATATCATATTGGAAAAACAACTGATGTGGAAAATATGTTCATGAGAGATAATTTTAAAATCATTGAACTTCCTGAAAGTTATAATGAAATAAAGAGCCTAGACATCATCTTTCAAGAAATTATCAAAGAAAATTGCTGTGATACTCTAGAATTAGTGGGTAAAATAGAAATTGAAAGAATCCATGGATTACCTCATGAAAAAGATTCCAAAATGAAAACTTCCAGGAATATCATAGCCAAATTTCAGAGCTCCCAAGTCAAGGAGAAAATATTACAGGCAGTCAGAAAGAAACAATTCAAATATCATGGATCCATAGTCAGGATAACATAATATTTATCAGCTTCCACATAAAAGGATCAGATGGCTTGGAATACGATATTATGGAGGGCTAAGGAGCTAGGATTACAGCCAAGTATCACCTAACCAGCAAAACTGAGTGTAATCCTTTGGGGGAAAAATGGATATTCAATGAGATATAGGATTTTCAAGCATTCCTGATAAAAAGACCCAAACTTAATAAAAAATCTGATTTCCAAATACAAGATTCAAAAGATGCATTAAAAAAAAGTAAACAGAAAAGGGAAATCATAAAGATCTCGATAAGGTTAAACTGTTTACATTCCTACATGAGAAGATTATATTTGTAATTCATAAGGACTTTCTCATTATTGGGGTAGTTAGAAGGATTACGTGGATAGACAGAGGGCACAGATGTAAGTTTAACATGAAGGGATGATATCTAAAAAAATAAAATTAAGGGGTGAGAAAGGAACATACTGAGAGAAAAGGAAAGGGAGAAGCAGGATGTTGTAAATTATCTCACATAAAATATGCAAGAGAAAGCTTTTATCATGAAGGGAAAGAGATGGGAGGTGAGAGGGAGCAAGTGAATCTTATTCTCATCAGAATTTGCTCAAGGAGGGAATAACATACACACACAATTAGGTATAGAAATCTCTTTTACCCTACAGAAAAGTAGGAGACGAAGGAAACAAGAAAAGAGCGGGTAGAAGGGAGGGCAGATTGGGGAAGGGGGTAGTCAGAAGCAAAACACTTTTGAGGAGGGACAGGTTAAAAGGCTGGAGAAAATAGAATAAATGGGGGGATATGACAGAGGGAAGTACAGTTAGCAATAGTAAATGTGAAAAAAAATCAAAGCAGATTTCTCTAATGAAGGCTACGTTTTTCAAATGTATAGAGAACTGAGTCAAGTTTATCAAAGTAATACCATTTCCCAATTGATATATAATATGAAGATATGAACAGTTTTCAAATGAAGTAATCATAGCTATCTATATCCATTTGAAAAAAATACTCTAAGCCACTATTGATTGGAGAAATGAAAATTAAAACAATTTTGAGGTGCCACATCATACCTATTAGATTCACTACTAGGACAGAAAAGGTAAATGATAAATGTTGGAGGGCATTTGGGAAAAATGACATACTAATGCACTGTTGGTGTTCATCGTTATGAACTAATTCAACCATTCTGTAGAACAATTTCAAACTATGCCCAAAGGGCTATAAAACCATGCATACTCTTTGACCTAGCAGCACCTCTACTAGGTCTGTATCCCAAAAGAGAAAAAGAAACAAACAGAAAAGAAAAGGACCTACACATACAAAAATATTTATAGCAGCTTTTTTTCCCTGTGGGCAAAGAATGAGAAATTGAGGGGATGTCTATCAATTGGGAAATGGGTAAACAAATCATGATATGTGATTACAATGGAATACTATTGTACTATATAAGAAATAATGAGCAGGATGCTCTCAGAAACACCTGGAAAGACTTGCATGGGCTAATAATGCAAAGTGAAATGTACTGTGTACAAAGGAACAGCAATGTCTTAGCTTTTCTCAGCAATGCAATGATCTAATACAAATCTGAAGGACTTCTGATGGAAAATGCTATCTATCCCCAGAGAAAGAAATGATTGTGAATGAAGACATACTGAAGCACATTTTTAATCTTTATTTTTCTTGAGTTTTTTGTGTATGTTTTCTTTCACACATGACTATTATGGATATACTTGGAATGACTACACATGTATAACCCTAAATCAAATTCCTTCCTTTCTCAATGAGGGGGTAGTGGGGAAGGAGGAAGGGAGATAATTTTGGATCTCAAATAATTTCTTAAAAATTTATTTATTTAATTTTAGTTTTCAACATAAACTTTTGAGTTTTAATTTTTTTCCACCTCCTTTCCTTACCCCTCCCAAGATGGTGTGCAATCTGATAATGGCTGTACATATACATTCTTATTAAATGGTTTTTTTTTTTCACATTAGCCATGTCATAAAGAAGAATTAGAATGAATGGAAGAAACATGAGAAAGAAAAAAGAGAGAGAGAGAGAGAATAAATAGTATTCTTCCATCTGCATTCAGATTCCATAGTTTTTTCTCTGACTGTGGATAGCATTTTCCATTGTGAGCCTTTTGGAGTTGTCTTAGATCCTTGCATTGCTGAGAAGAGAGAAGTCTATCAAAGTTAGTTATTGCACAATGTGGCTGTTACTGTGTACAATGTTTTCTTGTTTCTGCACACTTCACTCATAATCAGTTCATATAAGTCTTTCCAGATTTTAGTGAAGTCCCTCTGCTCATCATTTCTTATAGTGCAATAGTATTCCATTACATTCATATACTACAAATTATTCGGTAATTCCCCAATTGGTGGACATCCCATCAATTTCCAATTCTTGGCCACCACCAAATATATGTACATGTGGGCCCTTTTCACTGTTGTGATCTCTTTGGGATATAGACCTAGATGTGGTATTGCTGAGTCAAAGGGTATGCACATTTTTACAGCCCTTTGGGCATAGTTTCAAATTGCTCTCCAGAATGGTTAGATCAGTTGACAATTCCACAAACAATGCATTAGCTTTTCAATTTTCCCACATCTTCTTCAGCATTTATAATTCTTCCGTTCTCCATAAATCTGACAGATAAACTATTCCTTGCTCTCCAAGTTTGCTTATTGTATCAGCCTTTATATCTAAATTATGTACCCATTTTGACTTTTATTTGGCATTTGGTGCAAGAAGTTGGTCTATGCCTGTTTCTACTCTAGTATTTTCCAGTTTTCCCAGCAGTTTTTGTCAAATAGTGAGATCTTATCCCAGAAGGTAGAGTCTTTGGGTTTATCAAGCAGTAGATTACTACAGTCATTGACTACTGTGTCTTGTGTACCTAACCTATTCCATTGATTTAGCCCTCTATTTCATAGCCAGTGAAAAGTAGTTTTGATTACTGCTGCTTTATAATACAATTTAACGTCTAGCATGGCTAGGCCACCTTTCCTTGCATTTCTTTTCATTAAATCCCTTGATATTCTGGACCTTTTGTTCTTCCAGATGAATTTTATTATTATTTTTATAGGGCTTCAGACATCATCAAATGTCATCTGAATGACCAGAACTTAGGCTGCTATGATTGGTTCTTGAGTTAGCCCCTCCCCTTAGGACCCTGGGAGGTTCACATCCACATAGGTTGGGTTAACACCTAATAGGGGTTAGAGCCTGAGGCTTAGCAATTAGTGAGACTCAAGATGCATAGCTCTGGAGTTAGCACCTCCCCTTAGCCAGCCTCACCTTGGGCCCCACCCCAGTCACCAATCCACACCCACATAGGTTCCACACCTAATAGAGGTTTGAGCCTGGAGCTTAGCACTTAGTAGGACTCAATGAAATACACTGAATTACTTAAAGGAAACAAAGGCCAAACTCTTTAAGGGAACTTGGTTGAACTAAGTGTTAAGAGCCCATTTTACTTACCAACACACCCCTTGATTTCAAATTATTTACTACTACAAAAAAAACTGCTATAAATATTTTTGCACATATGGGTCCTTTTCCCATTTGTGTGGTCTCTTTGGGATATAACCCTAGAAGTGGTATTGCTGGGTCAAAGGGGATGAACACTTTTATAGCCCTTTGGGCATAGTTCCAAATCATTCTCTAGAATGGCTGGATCAGTTTACAACTCCACCAGCAATGTAACAGTGTTCCAATTTTCTCACATCCTCTCCGGAATTTATAATTTTCCTGTTTTGTCATTTTAGGCAATCTGACAAGGGAGATGTGGTACCTAAGAGTTGTTTTGATTTGAATTTCTCTAATCAGTAGTGATTTTGAGCATTTTTTCATATGCCTATAGATAGCTTTAATTTCTTCCTCTGAAAACTGCCTGTTCATGTCCTTTGACCATTTCTCAATTGGGGAATGACTTTTATTCCTATAAATTTGGCTCAGTTCCCTGTATATTTTAGAGATGAGACCTTTATCAGTGCCACTAATTGTAAAGATTTTCTCCCAATTTTCTGCTTCCCTCCTAATCTTTATTGCTTTGGCCTTTTTTTAGGCAAAACATTTCAATTTAACATAATCAAAATTATCCATTTTGCATTTTGTGATGCTCTCTATCTCTTGTTGTGTCATGAATTCTTTGCTTTCTCATAAATCTGATAGGTAAACTATTCCTTGCTCTCCCAAATTGCTTATAGTATCAGCCTTTATTCCTAAATCATGAACCCATTTTGACTTCATTTTCATATATGGTGTAAGATATTGGTCTATGCCCAGTTTCTGCCCTACCATTTCCCAATTTTCCCAGCAGTTTTTGTGAAATAGTGAATTCTTAGCCCAGAATCTGGATTCTTTGGGTCAAGTTATTGATTGTTTCTAGGATTTGTTGTTTGACCCACTCATTCTTTAGGATTAGATTATTTAGTGTCTACTTAATTTTAGTCTATCTTTCCATAGCCCTTTGTTACGTATGATTTTTATTGCATAATGATCTGAAGAGGATGCATTTAATATTTCTGCCTTCTGCATTGGATTGCGAGGTTTTTATGCCCTAGTACATGGTCAATATTTTTGTGGGTGCACTTACCACTGAGAAAAAAGGATATTCCATTCTAACTCTATTTAGTTTTCTCTAGAGATCTACCATATCTAACTTTCCTAAAATTCTATTCACCTCCTTAGCTTCTTTCTTTTTATTTTGCGATTAAATTTATCAAGTTCAGAAGAGGGAGATTGAGCTCTTCCACTAGTATAGATTTGTGGTCTATTTCTTCCTCTAACTCCCTCAACTTCTCCAAGAATTTGGATGCTATACCACTTGGTGCATATATATTTAGTAATTATATTTCTTCTTTGTATATGTTGCCTTTTATCAGGATGTAGTTTCCTTTCTTATTTCTTTTAATTAGATCTGGTTTTGCTCTGACTTTTCTCTACTTCCTATTTTCCTCTCCCCCATTTATGTTTTTATTTCTCCTTTCCCCCCTTTCCCTCCTCAAAAGTTTTGCTTTTGACCAGCACTTCCCTCAATTTTCCCTCCCTTTTATCTGCTTTCTCCCTTTTCTTTATCTTTTCCTTTACTACTTCTTCCCTCCCTTTTCCCTTCCCACCCCCTCCTACTGCATATAGGGCAAGTTAGTTTTCTATACCTAACTGAGTATGTTTTCTCCCCTAAGCTAAATCCAATGAGAGTAAAGTTCAAACAATGCTCATCTCCCTCCCTTCTTTCCCTCTACTGTAATATATTTTTATGCCTCTTCATGTGATGTAATTTGCCCTTTTCTGCCTCCTCCTTTCCTCTTCTTCCATTTCAATCCCTTTTCACTAATTATTTATTTCATCATCAAATTAACATCAATTTATACCAATACCCTCTGTCTATGTATATCCCTTCTAAATGTCATAATAAAGGTATAGTTCTCAAGAGTTACACATGTCATCTTCCTATGTAGGTATGTAAACAGTTTGCCCTTATTTAGTAACTTTTTTGTCTTTCCTGTTTACCTTTTTATGCCTCTCTTGAGTCTTGTATTTGAAGATCAAATTGTCCATTGAGCTCTGGGCTTTTCATCAGGAAGGTCTGGAAGTCCTCCATTTCATTGAATATCCATCTCCTCCCCTGAAAGATTATGCTCCATTTTTGCTGGGTAGTTGCTCTTTGGTTGTAATCCAAACTCATTTTCCTTACAGAATATCATATTCTAAGCCTTCTGATCTTTCAATGTAGAGACCGAAAGGCTGTGCATAAATCTGACTGTGGTTGCACCATATTTGAATTGTTTCTTTTGGGTGCTTGCAGTATTTTCTCCTTGACCTGATAATTCTGGAATTTGGCTATAATATTCCTTGGCGTTTTCATTTGGGATCTCTTTCAGATGGTCATTGTGGATTCTTTAAATGACTATTTTACCCTCTTGTTGTAGAACCCCAAGAGAAGTTTTCCTTGATGATTTCTTGGAAGATGCTATCCAGGGTTGTTTTTTCATCATGGCTTCCAGGTAGTCCAATAATTTTCAAATGATATCTCTAGGATCTATTTTCCAGGTCAGCTGTGTTTTTTTCAAGTAAGATATTTCACTTTGTTTTTTGTTTCTTGATTTCTCAGAAGGTTATTTGTTAGCTTCCATTTGCTCCAATCTAATCTTGAAGGAATAAAATTCTTCAGTGAGCTTTTTTATCTCATTTTCCATTTGGCCAATTACACGTTTTATTGAATTTATTTTTTCTTCAATGAGTTTTTGTGCTTTTTTTCCACTTGGCTCATTCTACTATTTTAGGCATTCTTTTCTTCATTGACTTTTCATACCTCTTTTACCATTTGATGTAGTCTGCTTTTTAATGTGCTATTTTCCTCAATGTTTTTTGTGTCTCGTTTTCCACGCTATTGATTTGATTTTCATGAATTTCTTGCATCACATTCCTTTCTCTTCCCAATTTTCCTCTCTTATTTGATTTTCAAAATCCTTTTTGAGCTCTTCCATGGCCTGTGTCCAATTCATATTTTTTGCAGGCTTTCATCTAGGAGTTTTGACTTTGCTATCTTCTTCTTGGTGTATTCTGATCACCATAGTAACTTTCTATGGTCAGAAGGTTTTTTGTTGTTTGCTCATTTCCCCAGCCTATTACTTTATTTTTAACTCCTTGGTAAAGTAGGGCTCTCCTTTCAGGGTGGAGGGCAGCAATTAACAGTTTTGTGCAGCTGTTTCCAGAGATACTTCTAGTTTTCAGTTCTTCCAAAGTGGTATGATCTAAGGAGAGGTGTTTACTCCTCTCCTGGACTTCATTCTCATCTGTGAGTGACCACAAGCACTCTTTTCTGCCCAGGAATTGTGAGGAGGGTCCCCCTCCACTGTGGCTACAAGCTTTGGTGTGCTAGTGCTGTTCTTTGCCCTCGGACTGGTGCCCGGGACTATGACCCAGATCTGAGTATGGGCAAAGTACCAGAGTGCTGCCTCAGTGGTAATAAAGAGACCCCTGTAATGTCCTTTTAACTTTTGTTTGCCCCTTTAGTATCACTGGGCTAAGAGCAATAGAAGCAGTTGTTGCTGATGCCAGTTCAGTGGCTCCCAGAGCCTTCTCCTGGTTTTCTGGAGCTGAATTGAGTCAGCCTGTGCTAGACTGCTCTCCAGACCTTCCCTACTAACCTTCTAAGTTGTCTTGGGCTTGAAAATTGCTTCATTCCATCTTTTTGTGGGTTCTGCTGATCTAGAATTTGTTTAGAGTCATGATTTAAAGATATTTGGAAGGATTTGGGGAGAACTCAGAGAAGTCTTTGCCTTTACTCTGCCATTTTATCTCCGCCTCCCCTTTTAGCACGTTTCAATAAGTATCTAGGAAGAATGAGTGTCATAAAGCCCATAGTAGCACTAAAGAGCCAGGGAAATGGTGATAGTTTCTAGTGCTTGTGACAAAGGAAAAAAAATGATGAATTAAGCATTTTTATGATATTCTATGTAGCGTGGAACAGTTTTTTTTTGTTAAATCCCTCAAATGAGTGCTTTTCTTAAAGACAGAGAGAAAACAACAACAACATCTATGTAATGGTGCTTAGCAGGCAGCTATGTGGCACATTGGCTGTGGCACAGAACCTGATGGCTCTGGAGTCCTGAGGACCTGAGGTCAAATCCAGCATAAGACACTTATCTAGCTGTATGACCTTGGACAAGTCATTTGACCCTGTTTGCCTTAGTTCCTCATCTAAAAAATGAGTTAAAGAAAGAAATGGCAAACCACTCTAGTACCTTGGCCAAGAAAGCACCAAATGGTATCACAAGGAGTCAGACATGACTGAAAATAATTGAACACAATGTTGTTTAGAGATAGAT
This sequence comes from Phalanger gymnotis, assembly GCA_028646595.1. NCBI lineage: Eukaryota > Metazoa > Chordata > Mammalia > Diprotodontia > Phalangeridae > Phalanger > Phalanger gymnotis. The sequence goes on along the minus strand of CM053623.1, from coordinate 259,886,613 downwards.
AAATAGCTAGGTGGTTGGAACATTCATTAAGGACTTACTATATATCAGTCACTGTGCTTAATTTTGGGCATATGAATAATATCTCTTTCTCAAAACATATTTCTTTATCATTCTATTAGGAAAAAAGGTCTTTGTTCTCTATGTCTTTGCAGTGATATTCCATGAGCAGCTGTCCCAAACAAATACTGTTTAAGAGTAATGATACTAATGCATTAAACCAATCTCATTTATAACATTGAGAAACTCCACTGTGATGTCATTTGACTGGTTACTATTCTCCAGAGCACTATTTCTATGGAGTTAGTGGTCCCCTGTACCAATCTTGTCACCCTCTATTGTGTTTTCATAGTGCCCTTCAATAATATACCTCTATTCAGGTTAAAAAGAAAATGTTGAAATCAAACAAATCATTAATTGCTCTAAAACAAATGATGCCTAACTAGTTGTTTTATTGTTTTTATCTTTTATTCTCTACTGCCCTCTCTCCTCCAACCAGTCTTCTATAAACAGTACAAGATACTAAATGAATGTGTATATGTGTGTGTGCACACATTCATATAACATTTTAGGGTTTGCAAGGTGCTATCCATTTATCTCTTTTGAATTTCATAATAGCAGTGTCAGTTAAGTGCTATTATTATCCTCATTTTATAGAGGATTGAACTCAGGTTGAAAGATTTTAAGTGATTTTCCCAGAATCGCAGATCTAGTGAGTATCTGCGGAAGAATTTGAATTCGGGTCTTCATCATTCCAAGTTTTTTGCTCTATCTGCTGTACTACAAATACATGTAATTATGTGGGTGTGTTTGTGTGTCTGTATGTGCATTCATGTCCTTTTACTAGTATTACTCACAGGTCTTTAATGATTTAATTCTAGAGAATATTAAGATCACTTGCAGAAACTTTCTTTTTCTCAAATTATCTGAATTATGGTCTCACTTCTTTGTGTGACTTTGGCAAAAGAAATATATACAATTTGTGTTCCAATAACAATTCAGGTCTCAAGTCACAAGACCAATAATATCTACAAAATATAAGAAATGAACAAAGAAGAAATTAAAGGACCACATAATGGCTTGAAAATGTAAAAAAAAAAATGAACAAAGATAATCTCTGGTGAATCTTCCTATGCACCAACTTTTCAGTCTATGACTTTCACAGATGGCAAGTTGAATCTCAAAACATAGAGCTGAAGGTTAGCGTATTACAAGAGATTCCTAAGTGTGTTGGAAATTGGCTGTATTAAAGACATAACATGCCTACAGATAAACATCTTGAGCCCTTTAACTATTGAGCTCTTGGCATGGCATTTAGAGATCTGTGCCATAAGTCAATTTTTAGTTGGTTCTCTAGATATTTACATTTGTCAATATTCTGCAATTGTATTGTTCTGCCCATATTATACATTAGCACATTAGCTGTTGCATTCCTTTTTTTTGTTTTTGTAAACCTGAAAATGCCAGAAGGACATATGGGTAGTTCTGTGGGATATAACCACCTTTTCTCTTCTGACTAGACATATTTATTCTAGAATAGAAACAAATCCTGACTGCCTATTTGTGAGACACAAACATGACTTTTCCTCAGAGGGTAACTTGCTGTGAGAGGCTATAGTTTGCCAAGGTTCAAACTTTGAAGTGAACCTTTTGGAATCCAAATTAACATACCATTGGCAACAAGTGGTTTCCAGTTGATAAGGAAGAAAAAAATAGCATAGCTTTTTGAATTTTAATATTATTTTGGAAAGTATTTCCATTAAAGTTTTTCAAAATATGTTTAAGGAATAATTACTGAATTAGAATATATGATGTCTTACTCAATTATGTGCTGCCTTGTAATACTTTCTATTTCTTTTTTAATATTATAGTTGGAGGAATAAGACAAATGTACCAATAACTCTAATACAAGTAAGTATATCTATCTATAGGAGAATTCCCAACAAAGTAATAACTAGCATTTCTATAGTACTTTAAGATTTGCAAAGTGCTTTAGATATATCTTATTTGAGCCTCAAACAACTCTGTCTCCATTTTGCTCAATGATGAAGTCGAGGGTGAAAAACGTGCCCCTGGCTATATAGCTAGTAAGTATTTGCAGCGAAATTAAATTCAGGTCTTCCTAATTCCAAATCTCATGCTCTATCCATCATGTTGTTCCCTCCATCAGTAATATAAGATACTAGAGAAGAGAGAGACCATATGTAGCTGGGTACATTGGGGAAGGATTAATGGAAAAGTTGACACCAAAATTGAGCTTTGAAGTAAGGGAAAGTTTTCAACAGCAGAGATTTTGAAGAACAAGTTGTTCAGAAGCAAAGGGACAAGAAAAGAGAGGACGGGAGATCAGCAAAAAGCAGTCTGGTTTTGCTAGAATGTGGAACACATAAAAGGGAATAAGATAAGGTAAGCTTAGAAAAGAGGAGGAATAGGGAGAACCTAGAATGCCAATCTAAGGAGTTTATATTTTATTTTAGGGACAATGAGAAGTCCGATGGGGGATGCAGATAAGTGTGACAGTATAGAACTAACATATTATGTTTGAAATATATTTCCTAAAAAACTATATTTAGTGTGAAAAATTTTATATAAAAAGTTTATATTTCCATATATAGTCCCTTCCCCCCTTGTATATTGAAATGTTAGAATTGATTGAGGTGTGTTAAATAATTTATAACAGAAAGATAATCAAATAACCTACAATCTCAACAGTTCTAGAATTCTTTCCAATAATGAAATTATAAGCCATCCATGCTTTCTTGTCCTATACAATTTTGTATATATTCCAAAAAGTTCACTGCGAGGCATCCAAGGTGCTGGAGTCTTTCTTCACTTTTCTTGATATCATAAGTGTATTCAAGATTCTGGTGTCACCCCTTGTCATCCATCTGTCATCCCTTATGCTTACCCTGTGACCACTCCACCTTCACTTCCTATCACACAATTCCTTGATGACATACCTTGTTCCTTTTCATCACTTCCTCTTTGATTTAAAGCTTCAGCCAGCTCATACCTTTCATGAACCTTTCCATTGTTCTCTGTGCTACACATCTAAGTTTGTTGGAGGTGGTGGTTATCTCACTGCTATATATGACAGTGCTAAAAAGAATTGAAAACATGTACCTTTACTTTCATGGGAAGCTTTAAGTCAGTAAAAGAGCCTTTTGTTTTCCCAAAGGCAATACAGAATATAGCTGGCTCTCCTTTTCTTTTTCAACTTCGGATCCAGATCTCTGTCCACCTGTGCCATCTATCCCAAGTATACAAACTGTTCAAAAACTGTACAGAGAGTTGCATGTCAAATGCATGTTGAAATTTAGGCAACATTTTTCATCCACTCAGTCTTTTCCATGTAGATAGTTAGATAGATTGTGCATTGCCAGGAGGCCTTGCAACATTTTGGGATGATGTAATTGGGTAAATGTCATCCACAAGTAGGAGCAACTGGAAGAAACAAATCCTTCTCAACCTAAACCATGTACTTCATCTTCTCCATCATATGGAAATTTTTGGCAGATATTTATCTTCTTGTTTTATTTCATGCTTAATGTTTATGAAAAGGTCGTGGAATATGTTTATTGGTTTTACTACTTCCATGAAATCTTAAATGATTTTGATTGTGGATTGAAGGAAAGGAAGTAGTAAAAGTACCTGTTAAGGTGACATCCCCCTATTCCTCACTGAATCAAATGTTTTTTTTTTCATAATCAAAAACAAGTCAAGTGGGATTTCTTATTCTTTACAACTTTTAGACAATTGAGTAAATTGTTGAACATTATTTCTGAAAAACTAATTGTTCAATGATGCTCTCATAAAGGATTCCTTTTATTCATAAACAGATTTTTTATAGATGGGAGAATAGCTATATAGGTTGGTATCTATTGAAATTTTTATCATTTTATTTCAGCATTAATAAGGTAGAAAAAATCCTATGGCTATGTTATCTGCTCCTTAGGTATTTTGTATTTTGGTGCTTCAGTGCTCTTATAATTCTAGGGCCTCCAACAAAGATTTCTATCTATGAATATCCAATGAAGTTTCTTTTCCCACCTTAGTTTTTTTTTTAATAATGTTTCTATTTAGTCCATGAGTATATTTTGGATTGTGGTGTTAATGTTTAAGTGTAGACCCTATCCTTAGTAAGGAGAAAAGTTTATTGATTTTCTTTTTCAAATCTCCACAAAATGTTATTCATATACCTCATTGTGGCATGATGGTAATCCTAGGTTCTTAAACACCATGCCAAATAAATATAAGCTATGACATATTCCACCATTCCGGACATTTTATGTATGACCTCAATAACAAATTGTATCTGTTTTCTGAGAACCAAGCTAGTATGATTGCAGTCTGGTTATCTTTTTTTTGACCACAGTAGCCTATGAATCAAAGAATAATAAAGATTTAACCCTTGGTCTTCTGTGGCTGCCTTCCACTTCTGCAGAGGAGCAGAAAAAGGGATAGAGAATGGTAAAGATCACATACCTTTTAGCATATCAATTACCTCTAATATTAATATTGGTACTTTAAATACAGGGGCAGCTGGGTGGTGCAGTACATAGAATACTGGGTCTGGAGTCAGGAGGATCTGAGCTCAAACTCAATCTCAGATATTTACTACCTGTGTGAACCTACGGAATTCATTTAACCCTGTCTGCCTCAGTTTCCTCCCCTGTAAAATGAGTTGGAGAAGGAAAGGAAAAACCATTCCAGTACCTTTGCCAAAAAACAAACAAACTCCACAGGTCATAAAGAATTGAACACAACTGAAATAACTGAACAACAACAACAACAAAGCTCTAAATAAAAGATCTTTGTCTAAGGATTAACATGTGGATATATCATTGGAGGAGCTGAAGTCATATCAATCTCGGCACTCTTATAAATAAATCATTAGCAGGATGTCAGAACTAAATGGAGGGATATCTCATGAGTACTCTTTGGAGAATCAAAGAAAGAAATTTGTTGAGTGGGATTTGTAGCTTACCTGAGGTGATAAGAAAAGTGACTTCATTTTATATTTGGTCATCATGTAATAAAGTCCTAATTATTTTCAAAGTCCTAAACATTTGCAAAAAGACCAAGATGAAAACATTCACAGGTTATATAACAAAATTGATTGCAGAGGACCAAGTAGGTAAGATATTCTATGAAGAACTGATAAGATCCTCTAAATCAAATTAACATACAATTTGATACTTAGGGAACTTCATTAAAAACAATAAAAAGTGAGAATGTTGAGAAATATAAAATAAAACATTGTTTATGATAAAGACATAAAATAACCCAAAACTGTGAATTATGCAGAGAACTCCTAACCTTTCATCATGAAAACAGAAAATGGTAGATGTTGGATGTGGCTAGCACCGAATAACACCATATAGAATGAAGTTGACTAAATTTTAACAGTTAGGAAAAGATTTATTATTCACATTTGTGTCATTACTGAGTCAGATCGCAATGGATAGTCAGACTTTCATCTTGTTAAGAACTGAGATCAGATTTTTGAAATGAAATAATAATAATGAGTATACAATTAAAAGGTTCTAAGGATGAGAAATGGAGAACAGAAATGATATTGACACAAAAACAGCAAATTTCATCCAGAAGTTTTACCAATGTAAATTAATTATCCCAATACTAAAATATCCCAGAGAACAGTTTAGCAAGCATCTGACCTTTTTTGGCAAATAAAGAGATAACTAGAGAATCTTATGAGGATGATGGGTGATTATGAGCAGTATTTTTTCATAAAAAGCATTGGAGTGTTCAATCATTTTAAAGAAAGCTTGCAAAGCTATGTGGATAAACAAAGTCATCCCAAGGGCATTCAGTGATGATAATGGAAGGAGGACTGCAAAGACGTAAAAAAAAAAATTAAAATGGTGGAAAGGCAATTTAGAGCCACTCAAGGTTTTTTTTTTTTCTTAATAGAAATATTTTCATATTTCTGTGTTGGAAAGATTACCTCCTAGCAGTAGTCGGGGTAGATAGGAGAAGGGAGATACTGAAGTTAGGGTTAAACAATCCAAATGAAAGTTAATGTTAACTTGAACTAAGCTGGTAGTGAAATGGAAAGGAGTAGTAGATATAATGAAGATAGAAGTAATAGTACTTGGCAAATGATTGGATGATCAAAGGGAGAGGTAATAGCCAATGGTAAGTTTGGAGGAAGATAATTTTCCATCAAATGAAGTGAAGAAGTTAAGACAGGGAGATTTAGGGAGGATAGTGATGTGTTTAGTTTTGGACATAATGAATTTCGGGATTAGCCAGATATTCAACTGTCAGTAGCACATATAAGATATGTCGTCTGGGATGTAGGAAATGCAAGACTAGAACCTTAGGAGACAGATCATAACTGAAAATATGGATTTGAGAGCCATCAACATAGATTTTATGACTGAAGGTATAAGACATGATAAAGCTACCAATTGTTAGAATTTGACCAGAGTTTATAAGAAAACTAACAACAGAGCTATGGACAACTAAATTTAGCATCTTGGAGGAGACAGAAAAGGAGTGAGTGATCAGAGACACAGAATGAAAAATAGGAGTCTTGTCATGGAAGTGCATGGATGAAAGGGTATTTCATAAAAAGAATAAGTCAAGAAGGCCAAAAGTTGTAGAAAAGACAGGGAATGAAAACTGGGTTTGGATTTCATAATGCAAGGTGATCCTGGATATTCAAAAGAATAGTTTCATTAAACTGGTGAGGTCAATTACCCTAATAAGGAGACTAAAGGCTCCTAGAAAGGCAATTACTCAGCAAACATCTGACTTTGCAGGTGCAAAGATGGATACAAAAGGCAAAGAAGAGAAATACTTTTCTGATTCCTCTAAGTTGTGGTTTCACGTTCTTCAAATTGATGTCCATGTACTAATTCATTTACACAATTATATTCCCAGAAAAACATAAGCTTTTTGGAGGCAAAGACTTTTTAATTTTTTCTTTATTTCCTCAGTGCGTTATGAGTAGGCACTATGGCATTGTGGATAGAATTTTAGATTGTAGTCAGGGAGGCCTTAGTAGGAAATCTGACAATTTCTAACTTCGTTACCCTGATCTAGTCACTTGAACACCTTGAGCCTCAACTTTCTCATTTGTATAATGGGTTAAAATCCTCATACTTCTTATCTTACGAGGTTATTATGAGACTTAAGTGAGATCTTAGTAAAAGCACTCTACCATCTTTAAAGTGCTATGTAAAAACCAGTTATTATTTTTAAAATAGTGGCTTATACACAGTGAGCATTTTTCTAATGCTTGTGAAATTTAATTGAAGGTGAAAATGTCTGTGAAGTGTGGTAACAGATTAAACTAAAGTTTTAAGCCCTTCTGAGTGAAAGAAACAGGGAATTCAAACATGAATTTGACATAACCATATTGATTCTGTATCATTTTAATTGATTCTATTTACAATTAATTTATTTTGTCCTATAACTGCCAAAGTCATGGTTCTTTGTCTCCAAAATTAGTTCAGAAACTCAGGTGGATTGTAATGAGTTAAATTTATAAATCCATTTCTGCTAATCACTGTTCTTTCCTTGATTCAAGGACTTCTGTTATCCTTAGGGGATGTGAGTGGACACCAGGGAGTCTGGTCTAGTATCTTTACAATACCAAGCTATCCTTCAGAGATATCTGGTTTACTAGCTATCCAAAGAAGTCTAGTCCACTATTGCTAACTTTGCAGGTAGACTGAAACAATGAACATTTCTTAATCATACAAGGAAAGTAGAGAGGTGTTGCTAGCCCCTCATTTCCCTCAATCCCTAGCCCCTCTATTTCCAACCAAACATATTGCTCCTCACACCTCAATTCTGTAAACAATTATGTTGATTTTCCTGTTCATTATGTCAATCTCTTTTAATCAATTATAACTTTTTCCCCCATCTATGGAACCCTATTTTTGTTCTATACTCCCCAAAACCTACAAAAGAGAAGCCTCCCTCTCATTCAGGGTCTTAGCTTTGCTGAGGAAGCTGAAACCTTATTTATTGGTGAATTTGCACTTTATTAAGAAACTGATCATTCTCTGAACTTTGTGCTCCAGTTTACCTTATTTTACCTATCACAAAGCAGGGGAAACTATAAGACAAGAGGATAGGGGAATTTTTCAGAGAAGTGTTCCTGAAGGGAGAATTGAGGGAAATTAGGAAAGCAAACTAAATTAGAAGAATGGAGCAGTGTCTAGATGATCATTGTCTCAGAATACAAACTAGAATATTGTAATCTACTGAGCAGTTATTTGGATCACTTGTGCAATGAGTGAATTTTGACTTCATGAGCCATCTAATCAATTCTCATCCTTTCTTCCCTTCCATCTCCCTACCAAAAGCACCACAAAGTAAAGGTGTAATTGATCAAATGTGCGGTTTCCTACAATTCAGTAAATCTGATTTCTAAAAGGAAAGGGAAAATATCAGAATGTTCAAATTATTTTCAAGACATTGGTCTAGAACATGCAAATAGAATAAAGGTTATTAGAGTTAATAATCTGACATAGAGGGGCTTTGGTAGGAAAACTGGGATTTAGGAAACACAGAACCTACTAGGCCCATTTCTCAGTGACCGTAGGCAAGTCCCTTAATCTATTTGGGTTTCTGTTTCCTCATCTTTAATGTGACATATGTTGACAGCCTACTTGACAAAGATATAAAGTCACTATATATTGACCTGGTTAGTCTCTGTTTTATTCCAAGTGTTTCAAGGGGTGCAGATCAAAGTTAAACTATGCAGTTAGGAAAATCAGAGGGAACATGAGTGGATAGGAGAAATTGCTTTCTTTGACTGGGACAAGATTTCTCCAAATGCTGAGTAGTAACACCAAAAGTTGGTTGCCTACAAGACTGACTAAAAACAGAAGTCTAACTTCACATTCAACCCCAATGACAAACCAGTAAACATATAAGTAAGTGTAAAGGGAGAAATTGTTTTTAGGTCATCAGGAGATTTACTGACAACAATAAGAATAACAAGGCACTGAGCATGACTGATTTTTGGAATAATTCTAAGGGATCCTAAAGGAATTTTAAGTAAATAATTCTAAGGGAATTCTAAGGGAATAATTCTAAAGGGATAGTTACAGCTTTCTATTAAAGAAAATTATTATCACAAAATCCTATATAGCTCCATTCAATACAAATTGTATTTATAAATTGTCCCAATTAAAATGACTTTTTAATTTGGAAGTGAAAACACTATTCTCTCTACCCTGGTTAGACCACATTAGAGCATTCTTTTCAAGTTAGGATGTCATCAGTTTTGGATGATCCTTATGACTAAGAGAATTACAGACTGTCCCTGGGCAGTATACTGGATAGAGAGCTGGGTCTGGAGTCAGGAAGAATCAGTTTAAATTTGTCCTCAGACAATTACTAGCTGTGCGACTCTGGGCAAGTTACTGAACCTGGTTGCCTCAGTTTCCTCATCTGTAAAATGAGCTGGAGAAGAAAATGGTGAACTCCTCCAGTATCTTTGTCAAGAACTTGACACAACTGAAACAAATGGAGAACAATGACAGCAGTGGCCAGAATAATATTGACAAGTTGGAGAATGTCCAAAGAAAGGCACTATTGAGTACATCAAAAATGGTGAAAGTCCTTGAGGTCATATAAAGGGAAAATCAGTTGAAAGAACTTGGGAATCTTTAGCTCAGAAAATAAGAAAACATTTCTTAAAATGTTTGATTCTACTTAGTTTCACAGGGCTAAACTAGGAACAATATATAAAAATTGCAAAGAACAGATTTAGTCTTAGATAAAAGGAAATATTACACGATGACAAGAGGTACCCCAATTTGCAACTGAATACCTGGAAATGTAGAAATAAGAAATAAGTGGGTTCGTACTTATGAGAGCCCTTCAAGCAGAGGCTGGAGGGCCACTTGTTGGCTGGAGGACATTGTATGGGTTGAACTAAATTTGTATGGTTTGAAGTAAATATTGCCTCTGAGATCCCTTTCAATTCTAATCTTCTAGGATTCTGTGGATAACAATAACAATAGCTAACATTTCTAGATGAATTTATGATTTATAAAGAATATTACACACATGATCAAATCTATGATCCTACTATATCATTTTATTCTCACAATGGCCCAGTATACTAGGACTGCAGGTATTACTATACCTACTTTACAGAAAAGGAAATTGATATGTAGAAGAGTTAAGTTACTTCATGTGCCTAGTAAATTTGTAAATTTCAGAGAAAGAGTTCAAACCTAAATCCTCCTTGTTTCCAAATCCAGGGCTCTTTCAAATATCTGTATTTGAGTTAAAAAAGGCTCTCAAAGATATCAGTGCATTTGACAATTTTATGTGTGCCCTAAATATAAGACTTTTTTACAGAGAGAATTATGTATATAAAAGGAGAGACAGAGATATAGAAACAAGAGACGGAGACAGGCATACATATACCTATACCTATTTTCAGGGAAAAGTGCATGTATGTGAAAGAGACAGAGAGATATGGAAAGAGTCAAAGAAAAATACAGAGAGTCAGAGAGAGAGAGACAGAGAGAGAGAAAGAGAGAGAGAGAGAGAGAGAGAGAGAGAGAGAGAGAGAGAGAGAGGAGAGAGAGACAGACAGACAGACAGAGATTTATCAGATAACATCTTCCAGTATACACCATTGTCAAGGTCAAACAAACCTTGGTTTTTCTAGGCTCTTGTTCTGTTGGAATAGCCCAGCCAACAGATCTGTTAAGAGATGATAGTAATTGATTGGCCTACTTCACTGGATTCAACATGAATATTATTTAAAAAAAATACTAAGTGCTATGTCAGTGTAAGGTATTATTACTGTTATTGTGTACTCATAGCCTATCAGTTCAGTTGGAAAAGTGGGGCCAAAATCCAAGGTCTGAATTACTCTCTCTAATTTCCTCCTTTTTTGGCTTAACTTTTGATAGAGATGTGGCCAAATAATTCTTGTTGGATGAGTAGCAGATTTTAGAGTTCAATTTTAGAAAATGATTTAAAAAAAAAACCCTAAACCCTAAAACAACAGTAAACATAAAGCAGTATGCTCAGGAGTCTTCAGAATATTTTGGCAAAGTTATAATTGGGCCTTTTTTGCTATTACCTAGAATACCCTTATTGTACAATAATAATGTTTGCATGAGAGGAAACCAATAGTTGCCAATGGCAAAATGACATTTTGACTCATAGCAGGAATGGGATATATTTTAAAAAACCAAAAGAACTGAAAAGAAATGATGTTTTGGTGTCAAGCACCTCAAAATAATTAGTAGAACCTAAGATACATTTGGGAATAACACAATTAAATGTCTTTCAACCTCTGAGTACATGATTTAGAAAGCTGGAGTTTCTTTGAAGCAGAAAACATTCATGTAATTTATTTATGAACAGGAGTTTCTGGATAAAAGGAAATAAATGTCTAGTAAGTCTAATGGTATTAGAAACAATAAATTTGTTTCTAGCAATTATAATATTATTGTTCAGATCTCAGTGATAGAGTAGGCTAATGAATTTCCTGCCTCTCACAGGACTGAGATTAAATTGAAGTTAAGTCTGGAAATTCCATTCTATCTCCTCCAAATCTGGGTGTATTCCAGGTCACACTTATGAAGCTAGGAGCAGCCAAGTACGGCATCTCTTCTTTCTGGGATAGCAGGAGGTCAAACTCCAGGGGACATGGTTGGCACTGAAACATAGATCAGTGAAGGGAATCAGGCAGCCGACCAGGATCATGAAGCTAGAAACAGAGTTGGCTAGAAGAGTGAAATGCAAATTCCCAGAAGAAGATTGCCCCGAGACTCTGGATTTCATAGGCACCAGTGTCATCTTGACCTCATCCTAGAGACCTATAGAAAAATAGATATGTAGTTCTGGTGTTGATGATGGTAGTAATAGTGGTGTGTGTATGTGTGTTAGATGAAATTTAGGTATATTATATATCTATAATATTCACCTGCTACATCTACATCACCTGCTACCATCAACCCTGTCAAAAAAGGAATGAGTTTAGTTTGGGAAGATTTCTTCTTGATAAAGCCACATGGAGTATTTGGGGCCACTACTTCGATTTCTATGGCAGAGGATCATAAATCTTGAGTTAGAAAGGACCTCCAATGCCATCTAGCCCAACTTTATCATTTCGCAGATGAGGAAATAGATCTACAGATATAAAGTGACCTGTTCAAGGTCACCATTTCAGGAATACACAAGATGGAATTTGAAATCTGGTCCTCTGATTCTGGAACCTGTAGACTTTCTTCTATATCACAATGCTCCCCATAGTGTTCACAAATGATATCCTCAAAAATGAATTCAAGAATTTGGCCAAGAATAAGAGTCAAGAACAGTAGTAAATGACTATAATAATCTATTTGATAAACCCAAAGACTCCAGATTCTGAGATAAGAACTCACTATTTGACAAAAAACTCCTGAGAAAATTAGAAAATAGTATAGCAGAAACTAGATGTAGACGAACATCTCACACTCTACACCAAGATAAGGTCAAAATGGGTATATGATTTAGGTATAAAGGGTTATACCATAAGCAAATTAGGATAGCAAGGAGTAGTTTGCCTGTCAGATAGCTAGAGAAAGGAAGAATTTATGACCAAACAAGAGATAGAGAGAATGATGAAATGCAAAATGGATAATTTTGATTAAATTAAATTAAAAAGTTTTTTGTGTAAACAAAACCAATGCAAACAAGATTAGGAGGGATGCAGAAAGCTGGGATACAATTTTTACAGCCAGTGTTTCTGATAAAGGCCTCATTTCTAATCATATATATGTATATATATATGTATGTATATATATGTGCGTATGTATATATGTGTGTATATGCATATACATATATATATATATAAAACTGAGTCAAACTTATAAGAATATAAGTCATTCCTCAATTAATAAATGGTCAAAAGATATGAAAAGGCAGTTTTCAGATGAAGAAATTAAAGGTATCCATAGTCATATAAAAATACTCTAAATCACTATTGATTACAGAAATGCAAATTAAAATAACTCTGAGGTACTACCTCACATTTATCGGATTGGCTGACATGACAAAAAAAGGAAAATGATAAATGTTGGAGAAGATGTGGGAAAATTGGAACACTAATGCATTGTTGGTGGAGTTGTTAAATGATCCAACCATTTTGGGGAGCAATTTGGAATGATGCCCAAAGGTCAATCAAACTGTGCATACTCTTTAATTCAGCAATACTACTACTAGTTCTTTATCCAAAAGAGATCACAAAAAAGGGGAGAGGACCCACATGTACAGAAATATTTATAGCAGCTCTTTTTGTAGTGGCAAAGATTTGGAATTTGAGAGGGTGCTCATCAATCAGGAAATGGCTGAACAAGTTGTGGCATATGAATGTAATGGAACACTATTGTTCTGTAAGAAATGATGTGCAGGCAGATTTCAGAAAAAAATCTGGACTTACATGAACTGATGCTGAGTGAAGTGAGCAGAACCAGGAGAACATTATACATAGTAACAACAACATTGCGTGATAGACTTAGCTCTTCTCAGCAACTCGATGATCCAAGACAATTGCAAAAGACTTGTGCTGGAAAATGCTATTTCCATCCAGGAAATGAACTATGGCATCTGAATGCAGAACAAAGCATACTATTTTTATTTTTTTTGGTTTTTTTTCTTTCTTGTGGTTTTTCCCTTTTTTTGTGATTCTTTCACAACATGACTAATGTGGAAAAATGTGTAACATGGTTGGATATTCATAATGTAAAAGAAAAAGAATCAGTGTTTTATGGATTAAAGTTTATAGAACCTGTTTTATGGATTAAAGAAGAACAATTGGGGGTACCAAAAAAGGAAGAAGATGTTAGAAAAGATGAATGTGGTGGAAATTTATCCTTTAGTTTGTACAGAGCCATCATTAAATTGGAAGTCTTCATCCGTAATCCTTAATATTTTATAATATTCAGTATCAAAACAGCTTTGCCAAAGCAAAGCCAGTGTGGAATAGGGGAATGGGCCCTAAAATTGTAGTCAGAAGTTCTGATTTCCAGTCTTGGCCATGAGATTAACTCTCTTTGTGACCATGGATAAGTTGATAAAAATCTCTGGGCCTGAATTTCCTTAGACTAAGGAGAGAGGAGAGAGAAACAAAATCCTTACTCAAATATGTGATTTCATAAATGAAAAGAATTCCTTCCAGATTGCAGATCAATCAATGTTCTATAACATTCTTGGAATTGTGTGGGGGCACTAAGGGTCATACAGCTAGTATGTGTCAGTGGCAGGACTTGAATCTAGATCTTCCTCCCTCCAAGACCAGTAATCTTTCTCTCCTATAACACAGTGACTTTTGGAAACAACATAGATGATCTTAAAACAAAAATAGATAGAGAACAAATTTCAGACTGTGTCTACACATGCATTAACACATCTATTTTCAGAGTTTTGATTTCACTTGTGTGGGAAACTCTCCATCAATGAAAAATGTTCTCTTACATGGAACTTAGTAAATTAACCTTTGCTAATTCTCCTAGCAGAAAAGATAATTTTCTTTTGGCCAAAGCAGTCACCATTCCTGTAAGTCTTGCTAGACTGGCCATTGGATGATTCGAATTGAAGACAATCACTAGGTTTACATTCAACCCTTTCCAACTTAGTAGAAGTTGCTGAAAATAGTCAATTAGGCTTTATTGGGTTGATTTTTTAAAATCTATTTTTCCCTTAAACAAAAAAGACAACTTTTTTTCTTACTTCTCTCATACTGCCTCTAGCAGTGAAAGGAGCATGTGACTGTGTGTTGGTAAGCACAATGGACTCTTAGCACTTAGTTCACCAAGTACCCTTGAAGAGCCCTTTGGCTTTTGTTTCCTTTGAGTGATTCAGTGTATTTCATTGAGTTTTACTAAGTGCTAAGCCCCAGGCTCTAACCCCTATTAGGTGTTAACCTAACCTATGCTGATGTGAACCTCCCAGGGTCCTAAGGGGAGGGGCTAACTCAAGAGCCAATCATAGCAGCCTAAGTTCTAGTCATTCAGATGAAGTTTGATGATGTATGAAACCCTATAAGAAGAGAAGACAGAGTCATTTGTGCAGGGGTCTCACTCGTGATGGTGCTGATGCAGAGACTACTGGCAGCTGTAGCTAAGAAGCCCTCCAGCTCGTAAACCCGGATGTTGGGACTTTGTTAAACTTTGGTAACTATGTACTAGGATTTGAATCAGACAAGGTCTGTCTGTTGATGTTTGTACTTTGTATTTTGCTCTGAAGTTCAGGATGGTGGTTTTTTTTCCCCTGAACTAAGTGAATGATATTTGTATTGTGAATTAAAGTAAGTTTGTCAACCCCTTAACCTTGCTTTCCTTAGTTAAGCAGATCAAAAGAACTTGTGTTGGCAGCTTTCTGTGAGCTGGTCGTTGTTGGTTTTACTGTCCCACAGAAGCTGCTAGCTGGATTGTTGAAACAGATTGGGACAAAGAGGATCTGGGTTTAAATCTCTGCTCTGCTGCTTTCTGTCCTTGGATGCCAGAAAATTTGCTTCATCTCTCTGGGCTTCAGTTTTCTCATCTGTAAAATAGATAGAGATAGACTAAATGACTTTTGGGCCTGTTTCAGTTTTAGATTTAAGATCATAACCAACTTTGATTGAGACAGTCCCATTAATTTGTGCCTATTGACATAGCTTCAGACTTCATCTTTGCTTGGAAAAGATTTGTGATGAATTGCCTCTGAAGGATGGAAAGGACAGACTTTAATGGCCAGACAGTGGAATATCAATCCCAAATGTGGGGGGAAGATAGTGTCAAAAATTTCTTTAAAAAAAACATGCAAAAGTAAAGAGAAAATTTAGCCTGCTGCACAGAGGTCAGGCAGGGATATGAAATATAAGCTGTTCTCAAACAGCACAGTTACAACCCCTTCATTTTTTCTGGTTGTCCATATCAATGGGTGGTGATAGGTAGGGCTATTCTCCATAGCTGTGACTAAAATAACAAAATCCCTAATGGATATATAGGGCACAGACCATGGTGCCCTGCAAAGGAGCTTTCTCAAGCTTCAGAACTGTTTGCAAGAATAATCAAATAAAGCAGCTCTGCACTTTAACTTGTGGCCCAGAAATTGTGACACTGAAAAATATACAATAGGTGTATATGGAGGAATCCTTCTATAGGTGAAATATAAAAGTGAAGATTGAGATTATTTCAATAAACATCCACTAATGAATGACAAACTTGGGTTGCTTAGGGCTGTATACTTAGAGTTGAAAAGGAACTCAGAGGCCATCTAATCTTACTCCCTTATTTCACATCTAGGCAGAAGTAAAGCAAATTACCCATGGTCCCACAGATAGTCTGACCCTCAGCTTCAGAAAAAAACATTGCTTTAAGGGAACGAGAGGTAGTATGGCACAGCGGATAAATGGAAGGCCATGAGGTGCAGAATTTGTCCTTTCTCTGATGCATACAAACTGATTGACAAAGGTAAGTACCTTAATTCAGTGCCACCTAGCAGTTTTCTAAATTTGCACAAATTCCAAGTGAAGTAACGATTTGTATCAATGAAGGGAGATTCCACACTGGGAGTTCCCCACACTGATGAAATTATGAATCCAGATGAAAACAAATAGAAACTTCATGAGTGAGAAATAGGTGCTTTTTCTGTGTAGAGTAAGTAAAATAATGATCATGTTAAATTACTCAAGAAAGAGATGCAATGGAGCAGGATTATCAGTATTTTCCTAGAACCATAAGTGACTAGTCTTTTTTAAAAAGAGTAATCAATCAATTAATTAATTAATTAATTTTGCCAGCTTTGTGCTTCTTTCAGGGTGACTCTGTAGACTTTGACTCATAGGAGTGTATCACCTTGGCATACTATAATTTTATAGCTTTTAACCTCTCAAATTTAATTTAATCAAATCTAGGAGAAAAAAAATCAAAGATTTATGGAAAGCTTCTAAAATGTGTCACTCTATCACTTGAAACTCTCCTAGTAGCTATAAATACACACACACACACACACACACACACACACACAATTTTTCTTTTTTTACAAATTTTGGCTGCCATCCACATGTGAGAACAAAATCAAACATCATAAAACACAGAAGTCACAGGTGATTTTATTCCCTGTCATTTCTTGATTTAATAAGCCAGCCTGATTAAGCTAACTTAGAAAGGTAAACTTGTTCAGTCCTTTTTTGTTCTTATGCAGCATCATTTTTAGTACGGGGATAATGGCACATTTATTACCTTCCCTTACATCTAACAGCTGTGCAATCAAACCAGAGTTATCTATTCCCTCTTTTAAAGAGTAGTAAATTAAGTCCTTTCTCCCTTAAAATTAAAAATGTTCACCATACTTACCATGAACCCCCTTTCAGTTTTGTGAGAAACTCACTACAACCTCCAGAAATATCTATTTTCCTTTGCCTACTGAGAGTGAACACAAAGGGTGTCTGAATAGCTAGACAGATGTGGAGTCGACATTTCTGAAAACAAACAAGATTTGTTTGGCACACTGAAACCATTTTCTCCTGGGACTCAAGAATTGTAAAGGAATTTAATTTTGCAGGCCAACAGAACAGTTTCTAAAATATATATTTACACAGTGAGTTTATAAGGAAGTTATTGATTCAAGAAAATAAGGAAAGGGAATTACAACTGAGTTACCTATGATGCACTTGTCTATTATCTGGGAAGAAATTTTATGGCATCAAAGAATGTAAAGAACACAACAATCTTCTATAAAGTAACCAAGAACATCATTCATTCTGCAGTAGCGACATGTTTGACAGTTGTGGGAGCCATAAGATCTATAGAAGTATTGTACACAAAAGTTTGGGAGCACAAAGAAAAGGTAGAAAGTGGTAGAAAGAAGCTCAGAAAATAAATTCTTAATAAAATATTCTGTAATAAAAAATTTTGTGGCCTGTATTTAAACTAATTTTGGAAAAGATACAAACATATTAATTATAGCTATATACCAAATATTTCACACTCTATATCTCTAATATATCTATATAATATGTACATACATACATACATACATGAATTTGTATATTTCCAGAAATATAATTTTGTTGGAGTCAAGAATTCTTAGTATATAAACTTCAATTTGTGCAGATAAACAATTCGTCTAAAACTTAGAGCACTAATGACCTAACTCCAGCACTGAGCAGTTCAGTGACATGGCCAGAGTATTGTGTATTGAAGGAAAAACTAGAAATCAGATTTACCTTTCTCCAAGACTGGCTTTATATCCATTTGTACCAAGCATTTACTAAAATAAGAATGCTATCATTGCCTTTTTAAAATTTAGCTCACACATTTAGATTCTGCTCAAGTCCTTTATTTTAGTTCTATATGTGTCTTTCTGTTTAAACTCTGTCTCTTGTAAATAATACCTTGTTGGATTCTAGTCTGTAATCCATTCTACTATCCACTTCCACTTTATGGGTGAGCTCAATCCATTCACACTCACAATTTTGAATACTTTGTTTTACTCTCCATCCCTTTTTCTTCAGTTCCTTCTTCTTCTCTCTCTCTTTTTTTCCCAAGAGGAAGAAAATGTTTGCTTAAAGTTGAATAAGTTCCCCAGAATCTCACCTAAGAATACCCCAGAATCTCACAATGAGACCTTATGAGGTCCTCTCTTCTTAATCTTTTTTTAAGTTTGTTTATTTCTAGTTTTCGCCATTGTTCTCTGTCTTTTTAGGCTGTCCCTTCTCAACAGTATATCTTTCTTCTAACTACTGACTCCCTTATCTGCCCTTCCTTTATCATCCCTCCCCTGTTTCTTATCTGCTTCCCCTCCTTTTTATCTATTTGGTAAATTACATTTCTCTACATAGCTGAATTTGTATATATATTCTTCTCTCTTTAAACCAATTTTGATGAGAATGAAGTTGAAGCATTGCTTGCCTCCTCTCTCATTTTCTCCTCCACTGTAAAAACATTTTTGGCTCACTTTTTTTACGTGAGAAAATTTTCCCCATTCTACTTCTCCCTCTCCCTTCTCTCAATGCAGCCCTCTTTCTCACCATATTATTTTTTGGAGATCATTGCAATATAATTTACTCACACTTATGACCTTTGTCTATGTAAACTCTTTTTAATTGCTCCAATGAAGAAAAAAAAAGTTTTTATGAGTACATGCATCATCTTCCCATGTAGGAATGTAAACAGTTTAATTCTACTGAAATCCTCTTTTATGTTTCCTTTTTTCTGCTTCTCTTGAATCTTGTATTTGGATGTCAAATTGTGTATTCAGCTCTGGTCTTTTCATCAGGAATGCTTGAGAGTCTTCTATTTCATTAAATATCCTTTTTTTTTTCCTGAAGCACTATACACAGCCCCTCAACCCCACCCCACTCCACAGGTTATTTTTAGTTGCAATGATAGCTCCTTTGGCTTCCAGAATATCGTATTCCAAGCGATTCTTTCCTGTACTGTGGAAATCTATAAATCTTGTGTGACCTTGACTGTGGTTGCATGATGTTTGAATTCTTTCCTTCTGGCTGCAGGAAGTATTTTCTTTTTAACCCAGGAGCTTTGGAATTTGGCTATATAATACTTGAGAGTTTTCATTTTGGGATTATTTCAGAAACTGATCAGTTGAATCTCTCAATGTCTATTCTACCCTCTAAATCTAAGAGATCAGGGCAGTTTCCCTTGATAATTCCTTGAAATATGATATCTATGAACTTACTTTGATCATGGTTTTTACGTAGTCCAATAATTCTTATATTATGTCTCCTTGATCAATTTTCCAAGTCAGTTGTTTTTCCAATGAAATATTTCACATTTTCTATTTATTTTCATTCTTTAGACTTTGAATGCTTCTTGATATCTCATGATATCATTAGCTTCTACTTGCCCAATTAAAATTTTTAAATAATCATTTTCATCAGTGAGATTTTTGCATTTCCTCTTCCACTTAACTAATTCTGTTTTTTAAGGAGTTCTTTTTTTTTCAGTTAATTTCGTACCTCCTTTTTTTTTTTTTGTCCTATCTGGCTTTTAAGGAGTTTGTTTTCTTCAGTGAATTTTGTGTTTCTTTTACCATTAGACCAATTATTTTAAGGTGTTAGTTCCTTAGTATTTTTGTGCCTCTCATACCAAGTTGTTAATTCCCTTTTCACAATTTTGTTGCATCAACCACATTGTCCCCAGTTTTTCCTCTACCACTCTCTTTTCTTTCTTTAACTTCAAGGAATTCTTTTTGGGTCCAATTATAATTTTTCTTTGAGGCTTTATTTATAGGTGTTTTCACATTCTTGTCTTCTTCTGAGTTTATGCCTTGGTCTTCCCTGCCACCATAGCATCTTTTTATGGTCAAATTATTTTTGTTGTTGTCATTTGCTCCTTTTCTAGTCTATTTCTTGCCTTTAAACTTTATGTTAAAGTTGCAGAGACCCTATCCCAAACTTTAGGCTTATTTGTGCTGCTGTTTACAAAGCTAGTTCTGGAGATCTGCAGGTTTTGGGTGCTTCCAAAATGTTGTGAAGTGGGGAGAGGTGTAGTCCCTGCTTTCCTTGTCTGTGCTCTAGTCTTTACCCAGGAAGGGCCATTTATTCCCTGCAGCCCTTAGCACTAGGGCTCCTCTCTGCCCTGGAAGTATGACTTACAACTGTGTATGGCAATAGAGTTGTAAATCAATGCTACCTCTACCCAGAGGCAGCAAAGGATCCCCAATAATCTCTTTCAGACCCATTTTCCAAGCTCCTGTCTATCTCTAGGTGGAGAGCTCTTGAGGGTTCTGCGGCTGATGTTGCTGTCCCTGCGCGTGTGGATTTCGACCAGGCTTCTACTCTGCTGTCACAAACTTCTGTCGACCTCCTAAGTTCTTGTAGGTAGGAAAAATGTCTCACCCTGATGGGTTTTGGTTCTGCTTTTTCAAAATTTGATTTGTGGCATTATTTTAATGTTGATTGGAAGGGAATGTTGAGAGAGTTCAGGTAAGTTGCCTCCAATATGGTATCTCAATTCCTTCATGCCAATTTCAAAAGTGATCTCCAGTAGAGTAACCTAAGATTCTCAGGCTGGTCCTATGTTGGCCAATAGCGTTAACAATGACTTCCATTAAGTTATAGACAACATCCCTATCCAATCTGAATATGTCATAAATCTGAGGACAGTTTATAGGGCAGATTACATGAATCGTGACACAATAAGCTCTTTAAAGGCAAGGACATTTATTGGAATCTAACAAAGAGAAATGTAATGGGGATCATTTGTAGAAATCTTTTTTTAATGTTAATTTATTTTTAATATGTTTAGTTTTCAGCATTGATTTTCACATGAGTTTGAATTACAGATTTTCTCCCCATTTCCACCCCCCCATTCCAAGATGGCGTACGCTCTGGTTGCCCTGTTCCCCAGTCTGCCCTCCCCTCTGTCACC
>CM053623.1:259847966-259864742 GCA_028646595.1 Phalanger gymnotis | reverse complement strand
CTGCTTCCTTCTGCCACTTTGTGGGTTCTGCAGTTCTAGAATTGGTTCAGAGCCATTTTTTATGGGTTTTTGGAGGGACTTGGTGGGGAGCTCACGCCAGTTACTGCTTTCCAGTTGCCATCTTGGCTCCACCCCCATTTATAGAAATCTTACAATTGTGTTCCACAAACTGACTCCTAAGTACAACAAGGAGGGGCTATACATCAACATCAGTTGTCTTAAAGACATCTGGACATTTTTAGTGGATTGCAAGATCAATGTGACCTAATGTTATCTTAGGCTGAATTAAGCTTGATATTGCTTCCTTTTTTACTGTACCCATTATTATTTAGAAATGAGGATATGTTCTCCTTACACATCTTTGGAAAGCCTATTATAAGTTATAGAATTTCTAAAGGAACTCAAACAGAACAGTGATGAAACTTTAGCCAATACCATAGGGGATTTGATTAAAGAAACTTTTTTTAAGTTGGAGTAAAGGACCCTCATAGATGACATGATAGTTTTCTTTAAGTATTTGAAAATCTCTTGTATGGAATAAGAATCAGTTTACTTTGTTTGATTCCAGAAGACAGAATGAGGAACAATACATACAAGTTGCAAAGAAGACAAGTTGAGGCTTGTTGTTATGCAAACTGTCTTCCAAAAGTAGAATTTGATGCTTTAGTGATAGTAGATTATGACTCTTTGGCCATCTCCAAGCAAACCCTGAATGAGCACATGTCAGGTGGTTCATAGAGGATATTCTTTTTTGAGTATTAGTTTACCAAGATGGCCTTTGTGTTCCCTCGGAGCTTTGAACTTCAGTGAATACAAGGAAATTTAAATTGCACTTCAGATCATGACCAAATTTACTTTCATTTTCTATCATAAATTCTTAGTCTAAATGCTCCCTTCTCCCAAGGATTTTACCGCCAGGAACCAATTCCACCATTTGACAATAATCAGGTGAAGAGCAGAGGTTGCTTTCAGTGATTCCCTCACCTTTTCAGGGACTGAACTGTCACCAAGGAAAGTGAAAAAAAAAATATTAACATGTTCCTGGCCAATACGGAAAGCTCTAGCAGATGTTTTGTGAATTGAAGTTCTGTATAATCACTTTATCATTCCAGGCTTGCAATTTATTTCTCTAACTATTCACATATGCTTTTTTTTTGTCAAGGCTATCTGTATCATATCGTGATGAAAATATTAATTCTGATTACACCTCTGTTATTGATATTCACTTAAACGATCTCTACTATACTATGTGCCTCTGATTCCAGCACTTTTTACAATTTTGTTTTCTTAATATAGTGCTATTCCCTTTTCTCACAACAAACACACACATTTTACCTACCTTCAAGAGTTCTATTCTAGCCATGAGTCTTAAAACTACCAAGTCTCAGAGATCCCTATGAAATCAACTTTCCCCCTCTTTATATTAGCATCTTTAGGTGACCTTTTCTGTTGCTCATTCTTTGTTTACTTGCGTATAGACATCTGAAATCACAGGATTGTTTGTCAGATTCCTTTATGGTATTTTGTCTCCTCAATTTCTCCCCTTCCCCAAGAAACCAACAACATCTTAATCAATGGGAGATGGCTGATTTCTGACATGGAAACTTTTCCCAAAAATCATTTTTCTCTATGTAGTCAGACCATCAATATGTTAAAGCAAAGGTCAAAATCTACACAAAATCAAGATAATGAAAAGTAGATGATAATGTACTACTTCAATAGCTTCAATCTAGTCTGGTCAAACAAACTGTCATTAGGCAATAGGAAAATGGATAAAAAAAATCAAAATGATCGCTATTTTTACAAAAATTTGATTCATTTAAGACAACAGTGGCATTGAAGAGGCCAAATGCACTTAATACCATCTCATCGAGCAAAAACTTTAATTCCTTTCTTAGTAAAGATTACAACCATGTTTACATTCTAAGCTGGTTTAGACTATAACTAATTTTCAAAATGTTACAAATAGGTTGCAATATTGCCTCACACAATTACCAAATGACCAAGACAGGTCAGCAGAAATCTATATGAGATCTGAATAGACCAAGCCATCCCAATTATGTGAAAAGTTGAACGTAAGAGGACAGGCAACAAGCAAACTATAAATTTGTCAGCATTTTTATAAAAAAAATATTTTAGTCACTGATGATTGTGCAGCAAATACATTTAAACTCTGATGTTTCAGTCCACAATATTACTGAGAGGAAATGGGAGTGACAATAGATAATATGAGGATGGGTAAAGCAGCTAGACCAGAACAAGCTAGCATGAATGGAAGAAATTCAGGTTGGAGGAATGACAATTTTTAAAACACCAAAGAATCCTTTTCGAGACATCTGAAACAGGGAAAAATACTTTGTATTAAAATTATTTCTTGGTCTGGTCCCCCTGAACAAGTACTATCACTTCTAGTCAGTATATTAAGTTTATACTTAGCCAGTATAAAAGGGCAATATCACAAATTAAGATTTCAAAGGGGAACCAAGAAATTCACATATAAACTGCTCCAAAGATCAAAGTAGCATAATTTACAAATTTTATCATACATTAACCAAAATTCACATCCTGATAAGAGGTGATGGCAGAAGCCATCTATACACTGCTGTCAGAATTCTGTCCTATGATATGTAAATTCCCAACAAATTCCAGATCTCCACAGTTCCAGACCAGCAGAACATCAAAAAGGGGCCCATAGCTTTGAGATGACAACTTTGAAGTTTTTTACTGATAACTTTGAGATGATTCAGATATGTTAACGAACTAATCCCAAAGTGGCACAGAGAGGATTTGATCTGTTTCCCTCCTAGATAGCACTACGAAATGAGAACTCAAACTCCTGTCCCCTCCCCAGCCTTTTTCCATCTCTATCAGGTCCATGCTACCTAGTGCTCTCAACACTTTTCCATGGTTATGTGAGTGATATTTTCTGCTTCTAAAGTCCTCACCATCTTCTTCTCTACACCACCTTCCTTACTTCACCATTCCATCCCTTTTTCCCACATTACTGTGTAATTCTGCATCCCTACCACTTTCAATTACTCATCTCTGTGCCTTGCTAAAGTATGATTTCAGCCCCATTTCCCACTGCCAATCATGGTCTTTCCCAGTGAGTACTCAAAGAATGAGACATACATTCCCCATTTCATAATTTCATAAATTAATTATGAATTCAATGCTAAACATTTAAAAACTGTCACATTTTCTATTATTAACAAGATGACCAGTTGGATTTCACTAACCACTTGCCTATTCATCTACTTTCTTATCTTTATTTAATTTTTATGGTATTGGTTGTTCTCCCATCTGCCTGACAACTCACAAGTTTCTTTTGTTGGATCTTAATTATTGACAAGCTCATTAACTGGGGGTGTTCACCAAAGATCCTTTTCTTTTCCTTCTATACTATCATTATAATCTCATAATCTCCTAGGGGATCAATTATCATAATTTCCACTATATATATATATATGTATATATATATGTGTATATACATATATACACATACACACATATATAGCCATCTCTATATTGTCTTAAATCCATATTCCTGTGTATATGTACATATATACATATAAGCAAATGTATAAACATATACATATGAAGTAAGCTAGTTCCCACTTAATGTTAAGTGGACAGTTCCACAGATATCCTTCTCCCTTCACAGGGCTCCATAAGGCTCTTCCCCCTCTGAGATCCTTGCAGGTGGTACAGCCAGAGGGACTTTAATGCCTGGGGCCTCCCCAGAAGCTTCAGTTCCTAGAGCAGATTATCTTTTGTGGGGCTCCAGCTGCTTCCACCTATTGCTAAACCATTGTTCACTATGCTTGTAATCTTTTCTAGGCACACATGTACACACATATGCATACATGCACATACACACACACAACCTTCTGGTTAATTATCAAAATTTTAAATTTGCAACTCAGATTACATCTCCTCCAATAGACATTTCTGATAATCCCACTAACTAATTACTTTTTCCTCCCCTTTGACTTTCGTCAACATTTTGCTTGGTGCTTTGTCCTATTCTTAACAGGTATTATTTTGTATTATATTTTTATATACTTGTTCCACTGCATTTCTTTTGTGTGCATGACTTTTTTCCAGCAAAGATTTATTTTTCACTTTGTTTATACACACACACATATACATATACCATCATCATCATCATCATCATCTTCATCAAATAGCAAGTGACCTGCTGGACCAAAGACCTGGGGACAGGTCACACCCACTGGCTCCATAGTGACAAGCTAGGGAACTCCTTCCCATCCCCCTTCCCCATCTCTTCTCCCCTACTGCCCACCCCATCCCAATGATGGGCAACAGGAAAAGAGACCAGCAACACCTTGCTACTGAAGAGAGTCACAGACTTACCCCTTTCCCCACCAGCCTTTATTGGCTAAATGCAAGTAAGTTCCCTTTCATCACAGGATACCCGCTGTTAGCTGGATGCTGATGCCTAAATATCTACCTTTATTGAAGATACCCAGAGACCCACTTGACTCTACTCCTTAAACCAACTCCCCAAGATCTTCTTAGCCTTGCCATCTGCTCTGTTACTTTCTTTTTTAAAAATCAATTTATTTTTATTATTTAATATTTTTGGTTTTCAATACTTATTTCCACAAGATTTTGAGTTACTAATTTTCTCTCCATTTCTACCCTACCCCCACCCCAAGATAGAATATTTTATGATTGTTCCTTTCCCCAGTCTTCCTTCTCTTCTATCACCCCACTCTGCTCCCCCCATCACCTTTCCCATTACTTTCTTGTAGGGCAAGGTAGATTTCTATACCCCACTGCCTGTATATCTTGTTTCCCAGTTGCATGTAAAAACAATATTTTTTGAGCATTTGTTTTTAGAACTTTGAGTTCCAAATTTTCTGCCTTCTTCTCTCCCCATCTACCCTCTTTGAGAAAGCAAGCAATTCAACATAGGCCACACATGTGTACTCCTGCAAAACACTTCCATAATAGTCATATTGCGAAAGACTAACTATATTTCCCTCCATCCTATCAGGTCCCCCTTTATTCACTTTTCAACTTTGACCCTGTCCATTTTCAAAATTGCTTGCTTTTGATTACCACCTCCCCCAATCTGCCCTTCCTTCTATCATTTCCTCTCCTCTTATCCCCTTCGCCAGCACTTTCCTGTAGGGTAAGATACCCAATTGATTGTGTACGTTATTCCCTCCTTAAGTCAAATCAGATAAGAGCAAGATTTACTCATTCCCTTTCACCTGCTTCCTCTTCCCTTCCATTATAACTGCTTTTTCTTGCCACTTTTATGTGAGATAATTTACCGCATTTTATCTCTCCCTTTCTCCTTCTCCCAGTACATTCCTCTCTCACCCCTTAATTTTATTTGTTCTTAGATATCATCCCTTCATATTCAACTCACCCTGTGCCCTCTGTCTATATGTGTGTGTGTGTGTGTGTGTGTGTGTGTGTATGTATTTCCTTCAACCACCCTAATATAGAGAAAATCTCATGAGTTACAAATATCATCTTTCCATGTAGGGATGTGAACAAAACTTTTCAATTTTAGTAAGTCCCTTATTATTTCTCTTTCCCATTTACCTTCATGCCTCTCTTGATTTATCTATTTTACAATCCAATTTTCTATTCAGCTCTAGTCTTTTCATTGAGAAAGCTTGTAAGTCCTCTATTTTATTGAAAATCCATATTTTGCCCTGGAGTATCATACTCAGTTTTGCTGGGTAGGTGATTCTTGGTTTTAATTATAGTTCCTTTGATGTCCAGAATATCATATTCCAAGACTTTCAATCTCTTAACGTAGAAGCTGCTAGATCTTGTGTTATCCTGATTGTGTTTCCACAATACTCAAATTGTTTCTTTCTGGCTACTGGCAATATTTTTTCCTTGCCTTGGCTACAATATTCCTAGGATGTTTCTTTTTGAGATCTTTTCCAAGAGAAGATTGGTGGATTCTTTCAATTTATACTTTACCCTCTGGTTCTAGAATATCAGGGCAGTTTTCCTTGATAATTTTTTGAAAGATGATGTCTAGGCTCTTTTTTGGATCATGGCTTTCAGGTAGCCCAATAATTTTTAAGTTATCTCTCGTGGATTTATTCTCCAGGTCAGTGGTTTTTTCAATGAGGTATTTCACATTATCTTCCATTATTTCATTCTTTTGGTTCTGTTCTATAATTTCTTGATTTCTCATAAAGTCACTAGCTTCTACTTGCTCCATTCTAATTTTTAAGTTAGGAATTTCTTCAGTGGTCTTTTGGATCTTCTTTCCGTTTGATTAATTCTGCCTTTTAAAGCAGTCTTCTCCTCATTGACTTTTTGGAGCTCTTTTGCCATTTGGGTTAGTCTATTTTTAAGTTGTTATTTTCTTCATTATTTTTTGGGTCTTCTTTAGCAAGTCATTGACTTGTTTTTCATGATTTTCTTGCCTCACTATCATTTCTCTTCCCAATTTTTCCTCTACTTCTCTTAATTGATTTCCTAATCTTTTTTGAGGTCTTCCATGGCCTGAGACCAATTCATATATTTTTCTTGGAAGCTTTTGATGTAGGATCTTTGATTTTGTTGACTTCTTCTGTCTACGTATTTTAACCTTCTTTGTTAACAAAAAAAGATTCTATAGTCAAAGACCAAAAAGGCAGACTCAGTGCCTTGCTACAAAGTTTTGTTCTTGCCCCAGGGCTGAATTCTAAGCCCCTGAGATACTGATTATCTAGTTCTGGCTGGCATCTCCTGGCTTCTGCTGGAATCTGGATTGCAATGTAGGTGATTCTCCACCTTTTTGCTCACCTCAGAGTTCTCTGCTCTGGCTAGGGAAGGCAGGGAAAAAGCACACTCAATGTCTTGCTGCAAAGTTTCCATCTTGCCCCAGGGCTGGACTCCAAGCTCTTGGGCTCCAACTCCAGATGGCCTCACCTGGCTTCTTCTGGAATCCCGATGTAAGTGGTTCCCCATCTTTGTGCTCACCTCACCAAAGTCAGCTGGAAGGCAGCTCACTGCTCTCATCTTTCCAAAGTTCTCATGCAGGCCATCTTTTGCTCTGTCTGGCTCAGTATTTTGGCAGCTGCCTTCCGCTTCTTCTTTTTTCTCACCAGCCCTTCCTGCCAAATCTGTAGGAAGGCCATTCTCAAAGTCCCCAAGGCTATTCTCCACTCCTGTTTCAAAACAGAGTTTAACAAAGTCTCAGCATCCAGGTTACAAGCTGGAAGGCTCCTAGCTACAGCTGCCTGGAGTCTCTGCTTCAGCACCACCATGAGTGAGAGCCCTGAGCAAATGGCTCTGTCCTCTCTTCTTATAGGGCATCAGACGGCATCAAATGTCATCTGAATGACCAGAACTTAGGCTGCAATTATTGGCTCTTGAGTTAGCCTCTCAGGACCCTTAGGACCCTGGGAGGTTCATATCCACATAGGTTAGGTTAACATCTAATAGGGGTTAGAGCCTGGGGCTTAGCACTTAGTAAGACTCAATGAAATACACTGAATTACTCAAAAGAAACAAAAGCACTGAGTCCACCTTTTTGGTCCCTTACTCTGAGGGAGGCATGGATTTGTTTTTTTGTGTGTTGGGGGAAGTCCCTTGGACCCCTAGAAACCCCACCCTGTTGGCTTTATTGCCCAACAGACCCTCAGGACTTGGAACTGGGAACTGGAATATAATCAGGAGAACATATCCCAAAAAAGAACTTTGTTTGGAATGTTTCTTTGAAATTGGGACTTTGGGTGCCACGTGGAAGCCTGCAACTGCAGTTTGGGGAGGAGACATCCCTAAAAGAACTCTGTTTGTTTCCTTTAGGACTTTACTAACCAAACCATGGCCATGCCTCAGGGTACTGGGGAAAAGCCTGCAATGGCAGGGTGATGCTCAAGAAGTACTTTATGAGCTAAAGGGATTAACTTGCTTTGACCTAGGGGTGGACGTTTGAATTTTTAACAAGTATTTTGGGAATGACTGATTGAAGAGATTATCCTGCTGGGACCTAGGGGTGGGTCATGTTTGTATTGTAAACAGATATTTGGGAATGTCACTGAATGATGTGTTTTGCTTTGTTGTGAATATGGTTTAGTTTCCTGTGTAATTGGATCACAATGTATAATGGGTCAATGTATGTTCCAGGATGCATGGCTGATTACATTACGTATCCTGGAACAAGAGGTGGAGTACGTTGGTAAGCAAAATGGACTCAGCACTTAGTTCAAGTGTTCAGCCCTTGAAGAGTTTGGCCTTTGTTTCCTTGGTTAGATTTGGGTGTCCTTGGCACCTCCTTGCCTCAGGGGAGGGCCTAACTTACACATGAATTTGACTGACATGTCTGGGACAGCAGAGGCTTTTTGACCACGTGGGTTTAAGTCACCTCTTTGTGAGGATTCTAGGTCACGTGAGTGAGTCACATGTGTGACTCACCCCTGACACTGACAAAGATATAAAACCAGGAGTTGGCTTTCTCTTTTTGGGAGCTCTTACCCACAGCAGTGGTGGCATGCATGACTCTGGGCCAGCCCTTGTTCTGAGCTCCCAGGATGAACCTAGATGTTGGTAACTATGTATTGGGATTTGAGTCAGACATGGTCTGTCTGCTGATGTTTGGCATTTGTTTGTATTTGTTCTGAAGTTCAGGGTGCTGGCTTTTTCCACTTCATGTAGTTTTCCTTATTTAAGCAGATCAAAAGAACCTGTGCTTTTGCAGGGTGCTGGTAACGTTCTTGTTGTTGGGCTTTCACCCCCACAACAGCTGCTAGACTGATTGTTGAAACAAGACCTCACTATCAGTATTATTTCTATCTTCTTAACAACATTCAGCTAAAATTAACTTGTTCTCAGGTAAGGTCAAGATATCACTGAGATATTTCTTTTGGTGTTAAAATATCAGATGTTATCTTTTAGTTATTAAGAAGTACCAATACTCAGCTTTTTATTGAGATACATTATAATTACCGCTTCAGCCAGGATATGACTCCTTACATCACAAAATATGTCCTCCAATGCAACATACAAGTGGTACTCCAACCCTGACAATACATATATTCCTTCTTCCTTATAAAACTGATATAAAGTTCCACCTAAAATGTAAAAAAATACATAAAGATCACATGCATTAAGATATATAAATGATGTGAGATCACTAACTTATCCAACTTCCTGCTAAAATCAGTTATCCCCTTATAAATATAGGTATTTTCTATGAAATGGATACTAATATTTGATCCCATACAGCATTTAAATTTTGAAGTAGGTTCTGCCAGTATATTTAAAACATCGAGGTATGAACATGAGACTACATAAGTCAAGAAACTGACCTGAGCCAAAGTAAAGGAAATAAAAAAGAAAAACAGTATTTTCACAAGTCCTGAGGAAACACTTCTAAAGACAAATTTTTGAATTACTCACAATATATGCCAAAGAAAAGTTCCTTTCCAATAATTATCTGGACTCTGATGTTTTTATATTTAAAGACTGAGATTTTCTATCTCAAGAGTTTGGAATTATGAATGCTACTCATAGGTGAAATATGACTGGCTCAGGAAATTTGACCTACTCTTTTTAACATGAGTCAGTTCATACCTACTTATACAACCTAGTACCTTTCCCTTTCCTGGTAGGCTCACTCAATTAAATGCTGAACTTAGTGTAATAGCCAATTGCCTTAGTCCACTGCAGTTCCAAACTCAAGACAATAAAAGTATATAAACAGGAGGCTTTCAGAGGAAGAAATCAAAATTATCAATATTTATGTGAAAAAATCCTCAAGATTACTAAAATTTATAGAAGTGCAAATTAAAATAACTGTGAAAACAAATGATACCCATCAGATTGTCTAAGATCATAAAAGGAAAATTCAAATGCTAAAAAGGATAATGTGAAAATCGGTACACAAATGCATTATTGGTGGAACTGTGAATTAGTGCTATCATTCTGGAGAACAATTTGAAATTATGTGCACATGACTATAAAACCACACATACCTTTTCAACCAGCAATGCTACTGCTAGGTTTATGCCCCAAGAAGATCAAAGCAAAAGGGAAGAGGATCCTTTTATGCCCCAAATACATATAGCAGTTCTTGTTGTGGTGGCAAATAATTGGAAACTGAGGGAATTCCCAGCAATTGAACAAGATACAGTATATGAATATGATGGGATATTATGGGAGTATAAGAATTGATGAAGTGGATGATTTCATTAAAAAAAAACAGAATATTATTTATATGAGCTGATGCAAAGTGAAGGGGCAAAAATCAGGAGGAGAATAATTCACACAGTAACAGCAAGATAGTAAAGACAATCAACCACGAATAACTTAGCAAGTCTGATCAATCAAACGATCTAGCACAACTCCAAAGACACATGATGTAAAAGACTCCAGATAGAGAAATGATGGTCAGAGTTCAGAATGAAGCATATTTTCTTTTCTTTCTGTATTTTCCTTGCCTGTTTAAAAAAAAAAAAACATGGTTAATACAGAAATGCTTTGCATGAGTTCAAGTGTATAATAGCTATCGTATTTCTTGCCTTCTCAATGAGTGGAGGAAGGAAAAGAATTTGGAACTGAATATATTTTTTTTTCATCAGAGAAGAGAATCCCTGCTTCTGCTAATCAGGGTTTCCAAATGCACGGCATCAGGAGAACAGTTCTGCTGTTTTAGAGTTACCCATATTTGTCAGACATATAAATGAAAACCAATGAATTTAGTCAATTTTCTGAAGATCAAGTGTTCTTTACACCAAAAATTATGTTTTGTTAAATTTTAACTTTTCCCTGCAAAGTTTGGCAGATGTATGTATATTTGGTCTTGTTTGGTACTGTTTCTTGAGAAATAGTTGTGTTTAGCACCCAGGACAACCTCAGTTTTTGTCTTTTCATTCATTCAAAGCATTGAGGAAAATTGCAGTTTCTTTTCTGATTGTGTTAAAAAAAAACTAAAGGCCTAAATTCTTCAATCCTCATTTCAATATGAATGGATCTTAGCATCTTCTATGCTGCTATTCACTATGGCTTTCCCTTAGAAAGCTCATTAATTAATCTGCTTATATAAGCAATGCTGTCAGAACAGAAAATTTAAAAAATATATTTTGAAAGTATTTTGGAAAGCCAGCACTTCCCAAGTATCAGAGTTCTACTCTGAGAATCTGCGGAGATTTGGGTTCAAAACTGCCAAAAATATTACTTCATATCCTCTATCCACTGAAAATCTTTTCTTTATTAACAGTTATGATTTGTTACATAATAGGAAAATATAGTATGAGCAAAAATAATTAACTCAAAATCAAATGCTAAGCAAATGTTAGAAAAATAATGGTGTAGAGATCGAGCCTTGGAGTTAGGAAGATTTGGGTCCAAGTCCAATCAACCCATACTGATAGGGTAACCGTGGGCAATACACTCAAACTTTCAGTGCCACAGACCATTCTCTTAAATCTATAAAAAATAGACTAGATATCAATCTACATAGAAGATTTCCTTATTGGCAGCTTCCAAAGAAATCATAAATTTTGTTAAAAAGCACACACATGGTAGCAAAGAACTGGAAATTGTAGAGATGCCCATCAGTTGAGGAATGGCTGAGCAAATTGTAGCATATGATTTTGAAAAAAAAATACTACTGCATTACAAGAACTCATAAACTCAATGATTTTAGAAAAACATGAAAAGACTCACATGAAATAATGAAGGATGAAATGAACAGAACCAAGAAAACATTACATACAGTAACAATAATATTGTTTTAAGGACAACTTTGAGCAAATAAGATATTTTGTCTATTATAAATACCCAAATTAACTATAAAGGACATACAAAGAAAGACATTATCTACATCCAGAAAAGGAACTGATAGAATGTGTAAAGAAAAATCTCTCTCTCACACACACACACACACACACACACGTATGTGTGTGTACATATGTATATGTGTACATATATATAGCATAAAATATAATATTTATGTGTGAGTATGTATGTGTATATGTATATACCTATTTGTGTCTAATGGTAGCAATCTCTAGGGTGGGGGAAAAGAAGAAAAAAGGAAAAATATGTATGATAATTTTATTGTATATTTGAAAAGAATAGAAAGTTGTGCAAAGTAGACTTGCAGTTTCAAGTACATTTTTTTATATTGTACTATGTTATGGAAATGCTTGTTTTATTCCATAAATGAAAAATAAAATTAAAAAAAAAGATATAGAGCAAGAAAGTTTTCACAAAGTGAAATCTTCTCTCTTGTTTCCAGCATGTTTTCTGGGGAAGCACTAGTCTTATCACAGTGTGGCAAGCTGAAAGGACTCAATGCCAAGTGCTAGAATGAGAACTGAAGAATCTTGTATGAAATTTTGCTGTAGCAGAAGGCAAAAGAGGTCATCAAGGCCGTTTCTTCTTAGTCCCCCTCTAGTGTTTCTTCTCCTCTCTTGGTTCTTCCTCTTTTTTCCTAAAGTCCATAGAATAAAGAATAAAGATAATCCAGAACTGTCAGTGTAGCTAGCTATATTCCAAGGCAGGTTTAATAAGCAGGAGAGAGTATTGATAACTATACAAATTCACCGGGTAGAAATCATCTCAAAGCGTACCCTTGACCTAGCAGCTCTTCTTTTTCCTAGCTTCCAGCTTCTCTTCCTTCTCAATCTATTTTTGGAATTTTTTTCTCCTGCTTCTTCTCACACAAGTTGTGCTGGCTTCAGCTGCCCAATATCCTGATTTGCATGCATTGAAACTATCTCAGTATCATGCATGAATGGCAATTGCTGTAGAAATATATTTCAGATATTCGGATATAATATGTAGCCTAGAATCCATACATTAGAGGGAGGTTAGAAGTCATCTAATCTTTTTTTATTTTTATTTATTTAAGATTTAATTTATGAAATAAGCTAAAATATTATGTAATATAATTTTAAAAAGATGATTGCACATGAAACTTCAAATCTGTTATGTACTACTTGTTACTTCTTTCAAACATATAAGAAAGTGATGTAAATTTATTTTTTCTTTGTTTCTTTTTTTCTCCTCTGCCCTAGAAATGGCTACCATTACACACGCACGCATACACACACACACACACACACACACACACACAGAGATATAAAATAATTCTATACATTTTTTTTCTTTATCGCTACTCTTACAAAACCTGAATAAGTTCTATAATATCATTAAGAAGTTTGTCTTTAACAACTTCTAGGTTCAAAGGAGATATTCCTTTTAGAGACAGCCAATTTCAACAATTTTCAATAATTACAACAATAATAGTTATTATTTATTTAGCACCTACCTTGAGCTAGGCACTGTTTATCAGGTGCCATTTTATTGTCAACAACTTCAATTATTGGAAACTTCTGTCTTACATTTACTCAGAATATTATTTGTCATAAATTCCATCTATTAGTCATAGTTCTTACCTCTAAGACCAAGCCTAATATAAATCTAATTCCTCTTCTACAAGGCAACCCTTCAAATGTTTGGAGACAGATCATGTTTCTCATATGTGTAAACAACCCCAGTTCCTTCAACTAATCCTCAACTAATATGATTTTAAGACAACCCCAACCCCTGGTATTTATCCTCTGTATTCAGTACAACATGTTAAGAACCTTCACAAAATGTAGTACCCCAGAACAATATTCTAGATAGGTATGGTCTAAATAGGGCAGAGTACAATGAGATTGTTCTCTCTCTTGTTTTGGACAGAAAATCAATATAAGATACTGTCAGGTTTTATGACATGCCACACTATTGAGTAATATTGACTCATTTTTTTTTTCTTTTTACTGCTGTATTCACTGATAACATTTTTTTTATTTTATACTTATGCAACTTACTATTTTAACATAAGGGTAGGATTTATATTACACATCTTATGTATTAGATTTTATGTAATTAAATTCAATTCATTATTTCAATCTGATAAGAATTTTTTGGACTCTAATTCTATTCAGTCCAAAGTATTAGTTATTTCACCACCTGATTTATCAGCAGATCACACCATCAATGCTATCATCTAAGCCATTTAAAATAAAATGTTGAATTGATTAGGGAAGAGAACCTTGAGATATGCTCTTTGGTCTAAATTAGTGCTTCTTAAACTTTTTCCATTTGCAATCTCTTCAATGGGGATGCAACCCACAGTTTAGGAAGTTCTGGAGATCATTCTCTTGATTAACCCTTTTTGTCCAGCCAAACAATTCCAAATGCACTTAAATGTACTAGAAGGAGTACTAAATTTGGAGACAGAAGACCTGAATTCAAATCCTCATTCTATGATTTATGAACTATGTGATTTTGACAAGTCATTGAACCCCTCTGGGCCTCAGTTAACTTACCAAAAACGAGTGAAATAGATTATGTGACATTTAAGACCTACCATCTAAATTTTAAGCCTCTTCTTTGATTTTATGCTCATAATCCAAATCTCTCCATCCAACCAACAATATTCTTATGAAAGACTTTGTCAAATGTCCTGATGAAATCTAAGTGTTCTATGTCTGTCAGTCTAGTAAGATTGTGATACAATAAAAATTAGGTTAAATTAGTATGATTTGAGTTCCATTTGTCTCTAGAACCTCTTTACAATGTTAACAGTACTATTTAGGTGGTTATTCTGCATGCTAGATTTTAGGAAGGACATTCTGCATGCTACATTCTGCATTTGGGAAGGTTATTCTGCATGTTACATTTTAGGAAGGACATTATTAAGCTGGAAAACACCCAGAGTGGGGCAATAGAAGACTGAAGGGCTTCAAGCTCATATCACTGGGTAATGGAATGGCAGATGTTTTGTTTGGAAAGAAGACTCCAAGACACCACGAGACTATTATTCATATAGTTCACCTGTAAATGGATCAGATTTACAAATTCAAATTCAAGCATTTGAAGGGCTTTCATGAATGTAACTAAAGGGTTCAATTTCTTTACCTTGACCAAGGAGATAGATATAGGACCTTTGGGTAGAAGTTTTGAAGAATCAAATTTAAGTTAGCTGTAAGGAAACAAAACCTTCCCGACAATTATGGATATGCAAAGGTACAAATGCTTGACTAGTATGATTTCCCCTCACTGAATGTCTTCAGGCAAAGCCAAAGATGGTCACTCCTTCAAGATACTGGAAAAGGAATTCCTTTTATGAGCTGAACAAGTTAGTCTCTGTCATTCATTCCAGCTCTGATATTCTGTTATTCTGTATGTGTCATTCATACCAATTTAGTATATACAGGCAAAAACTCTCTTTGTGTTTGTGAATATAGCAGCAGTTTGCGGGGAAAAGGTTTTGGTTTTGGTTTTGTTTCTTAATTTTCAGGATTTTGCGGAATAAAAATAATAATGACTACCTAATATCTGTGAAGCACTTTCATATCTATTCTGTAAGTTACAGTGGCAATAATACTGGCTCCGCATTCATTAGACAGCAGTTTAAATCCCACTTTGAATATTATTGCTGTGACCTTGGGCAAATCACACAAACTCTCAGCCTTGGCTTTCTTAATTATAAAAATAGAAAGCTGGATTAAACTATCTTTGAGGTGCCTTCTAGTTATAGAACTACTATCTTCACATTCTTGTGAGACAGGTAAGGCATTATCATTTTCCTTTTACAAATGAAAAGACTGCGAGCTAGAGTTATTTGCTTAGGGGATGGAGCCAAGATGGCGGGAAAGCAGGGACTAGTGTGAGCTCCCTGCCAAGTCCCTCCAAAAACCTATAAAAAGTGGCTTTGAACCAATTCTATAACTGCAGAACCCACAAAATAGCAGAGGGAAGCAGGGCTCCAGCCCAGGACAGCCTGAATGGTTGCTGGGCGAGGTCTTTTGCCCATGGATGGGGGCAGAGCAGAGCCCAGCGCGGGCTGCACAGACCAACTAGACCGGGAGCTGGGTGGAGCAGGCCCTAGCACCCTGAATCAGTGAGCTGTAGCAGTTGCCAGACTTCTCAACCCCAAAACACCAAAGACAACAGAGAAGAACTTCAGAACCCACAAAATAGTGGAGGGAAGCAGGGGTCTAGTCCAGGACAGCCTGGATGGTCTCTGGGTAAGGTCTACCGAGCATGGAGCTGGGAGCAGAGCAGAGCCCAGTGTAGGCCACGGGAACCAACTAGACCAGGGGCCAGGTGAAGTGGGCCCTAGCACCCTGAATCAGTGAGTTGCAGCAGTTACCAGACTTGTCAACCCACAAACACCAAAGACAACAGAGAAGGTAAGTGGGAAAAGCTGCTGGAGACAGGCGGATAGAGGTTGCTGTTCAGCCACCCCCCCCAGGCCAGCAGAAGTGGGCCAGCTACAGAACTACAACTGCAGTTACTTCCAGCCCCAGGCCCACATGGCAGGAGGAATTAAGTGGCAGATCAGAGCAGGAGTGCAGAGCCTGCTGAAGCTCTGAGTCCAGTCTGGGTTGGGGATTCTTGGGGAAGGAGGAGTGCTGGTGAGGCAGAGCTGCTGCATCCCCCTAAGCATGGAACATAGAACTCTTTACTCTACAAGCAGTCATATCCCACTGAAAAACTCAAGTGCCAAGTAAGTTGGCTGGGAACATGGCCAGGCATCAAAAACACACCCAGATTCAGTCTCAGACTCTTGAATCCTTCTTTGGTGACGAAGAAGACCAAAACATACAGCCAGAAGAAGTCAACAAAGTCAAAGAGCCTACATCAAAAGCCTTCAAGAAAAACATGAACTGGTCTCAGGTCACGGAAGAGCTCAAAAAGGATTTGGAAAAGCAAGTTAGAGAAGTAGAGGAAAAATTGGGAAGAGAAATGAGAAGGATGTGAGAAAACCATGAAAAACAAGTCAAT
>CM053623.1:259828391-259847466 GCA_028646595.1 Phalanger gymnotis | reverse complement strand
TTGGCCATTGTGTACCATATGATATCTTTTAGTTACTTCAAGTGTATAAATTTTCTCGTAAAAGGATAAAAGTTGAACATTCATGGAGAATCTGGGAAATACAGAACAACATAAAATATTTTTCTCCAATTAATTTCAAAACTAATTGTCTCCATTTATTTAAGCTTATAAAAAACAATAAAAACTTTCATTTATAAAAAAAAATCAAGTAAGAGAAGTAGAGGAAAAATTGGGAGAGAAATGAGAGTGATGCAAGAAAATCATGAAAAATGAGTCAA
Organism: Phalanger gymnotis; assembly: GCA_028646595.1. Lineage (NCBI taxonomy): Eukaryota > Metazoa > Chordata > Mammalia > Diprotodontia > Phalangeridae > Phalanger > Phalanger gymnotis. The sequence goes on along the minus strand of CM053623.1, from coordinate 259,847,188 downwards.
CAGCTTCTTCAAAGAGACCACCCCCCCAAAAAAGGAGAAAAATAACACCTTAAAAATAGAATAGCTCCAAAAGCAAAGGAAGTCCAAAGAGTCAATGGGGAGAAGAATGCCTTAAAAACAGAATTGGCCAAATAGAAAAGGAAATCCAAAAGCTCACTGAAGAAAATAATTCCTTAAAAATTAGAATGGAGCAAATGGAAGCTAACAACTTTGTGAGAAATCAAGAAATTATAAAACCAAAGCAAAAGAATGAAAAAATAGGACACAATGTGAAATATCTCACTGGAAAAAAACCAAACTACTGACCTAGAAAACAGATCCAGGAGAGATAATTTAAAAATTATTGGACTACCTGAAAACCATCATCCTAAAAAGATCCTAGATAGCATATTTCAAGAAATCATCAAGGAAAACTTCCCTGATATTTTAGAACCAGAGGGTAAAATAGAAATGGAAAGAATCCACTGATCACCTACTCAAAGAGATCCTAAAAGGAAAAGTCCTAGGAATATTGTAGTCAAATTCCAGAGTTCCCAGGTCAAGGAGAAAATATTGCAAGTAGGCAGAAAGAAACAATTCAAGTGCTGTTGAAAAACAATTGGAATAACAGATTTTGTAGCTTCTATGTTGAGGGATCACAGAGCTTGGAATACAATATTCCAGAAGTCAAAGGAACTAGGACTAAAACCAAGAATCACTTACTCAGCAAAAATGAGTACAATATTTCAGAGGAAAAAAATGACACTTCAATGAAATAGAAGACTTCCAAGCATTTTGATGAAAAGACCATAACTGAATAGGTAATTTGACTTTCAAAACAAGACTCAAGAGAAATGTGAAAAGGTAAACAAGAAAGAGAAATCATAAGGGAGTTATTAGAGTTGAACTGTTAATATTTCTACATGGAAAGATGAAATTTGTAACTCCTGAGACCTTTCTCTATTTTGGGGTAGTTGGAGGGAGTATATCTGTATCTATATCAATATCTATATGTATTTCTCTATCGATATTGACATATCTAAATACATCTATATTTATCTATATACTATATAGATATATATGCATATATATACACACAGAGAGAAAGAGAGACAGAGAGACAGAGGGCACATGGTGAATTGAATATGAAGGGATGTTATCTAAAAAAGAAAATTAATGGTTGAGGGAGAAATATACTCGGAGAAGGAGAAAGGGAGAGATAGAATGAGGTAAATGATCTCATATAAAAGAGCCCCCAAAAAGCTTTTACAGTGGAAGGAAAGAGAGGTGAGGTGATAGGGAATGAGTGAACTTTACTCTTGTCAGATTTGCCATGATGAGAGAATAACATCCAAACTCAGTAGGGTATGTAAATCTATCTTACCCTACAGGAAAATGGGTGGGGGGTAAGAGAGGAGCGGATGATGAAAAGGAGGACAAATGGGAGAAGGGGGTAATCAGAAGCAAGAACCTTTTAAGGACAGGATCAGAGGAGACAACAGAATAAATGGGGAGGTGTGGGACAGGATGGAGTCAAATGTAGTTCCTCTTTCACAGAATGACTATTATGGAAGTGTTTTGTATGACTGCACATGTATGGCCTATATCAAATTCCTTGCCTTCTCAATGAAAGTGGGTGGGGAGGGAGGAAGGAGGAGAACACAGAACTCAAAGTTTAAAAAACAAATGTTAAAAAGCATTTTTACATGTAACTGGGAAATAAGATATACAGGCAATGGCATATAGAAATCTATCTTGCCATATGGGAAAATAGAAGGGAAGGGGATAAGAGAAAGGAGGTGGGGTGTTAGAAGGGTGGGCAGTTTAGGGAAAGGGCTAATCAGAATGCACAATGTCTTGGGATGGGGCAGGGGAGAGATGGGGAGAAAATTTGGAATTCAAAATCTTGTGGAAGTAAATGTTGAAAATCAAAAAAATGAATTAATAAAAAAAATAAAAAGGAAAAGGTATCAGAAGATCCTTTGCTGGCACACAATGTAGTAACATGTTGTGCTATTCATATGCTCCAACAATTCAGTCCTTTCTATATGCATACACTTTGATATATGGATAATTGATTTATGCTTAGTCTTATTAGTCTTCATTTACTGTTTAAAAATTTTCAATACAGAATTTAATTTTCACTGTAACAAGAAAAGAGGCATGTACTGTAAAAATTAATCTCTTCTAATATTCTTTTAAAATGATCACATAGTTGGTATTTAAGGAACATTTCCAGATTTATTTTTCATCTTTTATTTTTTTTTTCTTTGGTACCAGTAATTCAGATACATCTTTTCAACATAAAGGCCTTACTTACCCATGCTAGCCAGTATAACTCATTATATGATTCCCTTTTGTAGGGCACTGTGATTTGTGTGAATTGCAAAAAGATACAAGCACAAGAGTAAAAAGTTCCATACCTGAAAACCTGGGGTTCCAAGAACTGCAAAATATTGAATTGTGATTCAGTGTTTTCTATAAGGGCATACTGGAATTTCAAGGCTTGTGTTTCTCTTTTGCTCCCGTTACTGGCTGCCTGCCTGAAATCGGTGAAGAGTGTTCACATTGAGGATTTTAGTACACAGAGGATTTATTATTATTTTGATATTTCACATCAGAAAACTTTGATTTACTGAATTTGGAAAGCAGAAATGTCAAAACAGGCATATTTTAGTCCAACGGTTTTGTTCATTAAAGTGGCATTTAGTTTTTAACCAAGTGGAGAAAGGTAAATGGGCTGCTCAAAGAATAATGTGTCATCTTTTCAAAGTGGTGGGTACGTAAAATGTTTTCCCTCCAAAGTACTCCTACTGATTTATAAAACACATGGAAGGATCCAAACGTCATTAAAAAGAAAACCTGGGATGTCAGTGCTAAATAATAGTAAGACAACTACAAGTAATAAAAATAAATGCTGTTTAGAGGAGAACGATGCACATAGGGGCTTGGGTTGTCACCAGTACCTCAAAGAAATCTCGCAACTCTTTCCCATGAAGAAAAAAAAGAAACACTTTAGTGGCACACTTTTTTCTCCCTCAACTAGCCCACTTTTCTCTACCCTGGCTCTATGCCTATAAAATTCCATTATTTCAATTTAGCTTTCACTCACTGAGCACCTACTATGAACATGGCACTAGAGATACACAAGAGTTTATTTTTGAAATTCTTATTTATAGGTGTACTTTCTATTGAAGGTCCTGAAAACTACATGTATTTAAGAGCTCATTTAGAAGTGGTTGATGATGTTATTACAGAAGGGAGACAGTATGATAATATTCAGAGAGAAAAATCATATGTCTTAATAGTTGTAAGAAAATATTTTGCAAGAAAAAAATAACCTTTGCTTTCAAGGAGCTTCCAAATCTGAGAGAGTAAGATATGGAGATAAAAAAGAGTCATTTTTTGAGTGAATTGTTATATGGATAGTTAAGAGCTGGCACTGAATTTGGAAGTAGATTACTGGATTTGAATCCTGGCTCTTCTATTTATTACCTTTGTGACCCCTGACAGGGAGCTTTATTTTGGAGTCTTGGTTTTCTCATCTGTAATATGAAATGATTGGCTTAAATGACTTATTAATTTCTTCTAGCTATGGACGCTGATTCCTGTTTAATGTACTTGTTTTTATGTCACTAATTTATATCCATGAAAACTTATAGAAATCCATATCATACTCAATGACTCAGATATTATAAAATACAACTTTCATGTGAAATAAACTAATGGTAATTTTTAAAGTACTCTACCTTTCTAGGGAATTTCCTTCAAAAATATGATATATTTTGTTGCCAATAATATTTCCTATATGTTTTTCTAAGATATTTTTAGCATTATACTACATTTAGTTTTGCCCCCATACTAGCCTTTCTAGGTTAAATAATGAGAGCCTCTACTTTTTTCAGAAGCAGCACAAAATTAGAATATTTTTGGATTTTTGAATCATAAGAGACCTGGGTTCAAATTCTGACTATTTCACTTACTATATGTGTTATGTTAGGTGAGCCAAAACTTCTCATGGTATTAGTTTTGTTTTTAAATAAAAATAAGTAATAATAATAAAATTTGTGGTGAAGAAGATAATAATTATAATTATTATAGAAATTTCATAGAAGATATAAGTAAACTTATAGAAATCTGTATCTCAAAAGGTTGATGCAGTGATGACAGTTTGAGCTACAGATAAACTGGCTCCAGCTTAATACATTTGGTACATATTGTCTCAGCAAGGAGTGCCCTTCCTCCCTTCCTCCCTCCTTCCCTCCCTCCCTTCCTCCCTCCCTTTCTTTCTTTCTTTCTTTCTTTCTTTCTTTCTTTCTTTCTTTCTTTCTTTCTTTCTTTCTTTCTTTCTTTCTTTCTTTCTTTCTCTTTCTTTCCTTTTTTCTTAATTCCTTCTTGCCCTCTGGGACCAAGTAAAAGAAATGTAATCCTTCTTCCACTTGACAGCCCTCCAGACACTTAGAGACAGCTGTCCTGTTCTCCCTGAGACTTCTCTTCTCCAGATTAGACCTCCCCAATTTTTTTAACTTCCATGACATTTACTTTAGGCATGTCTCCAAAACAATTAGATTTTTATATTTGGCATGAAAATGCACTTAATATTGAAACAGCAGGAAATCTTAACAGTACTCAAATTTACTGTGTTTCCCTTACTTTGTATATAATTTCTGTCACATACCTATAAAGGGAGCCAGCATGCTTGAGTGGATAAAGTGTTATCAGGAAGATCTCCTTTTGCTATTACTTGGGTGACCATGGGCAAAATAACTTAACTCTTTTGATATTAAAAAGACTCCCTAAGATGACAAGTAATATGCAGCTCTGGTACAGAGAAAAATATCAAGCCTCTGATGTAATATAGAATATTTTAAATTGTAATTCTAGATAGTGTGAAATCAATTAATTCATATTATTAGAATAGTATACTTTAGCAGAAAGAATACTGATAGACTTGTATTCAGATGTCTTTGGATTGAATCCCCACTTTATCAATTACTATGTCTTTAGTATATATCTGACTTCCAGCAAGTACCTTGAGCCAGATGCATGCCAGTCCTAAAGGGAAAGGTTAGAATTTCATTATATCAAGTCAGTGTAGGGGTTAGCAACATTGTATCTATATCTATATCTATATCTATATCTATATCTATATCTATATCTATATCTATATCTATATCTATATCTATATCTATATCTATATCTATCTCTATCTAGTTATTGTTTTTATTTTTAAATTTTATTTTAGACTCAAATGCCAGAATAAAAATACAGAATAGAGAAAAGAAAAAAAAATCATAAACTTAAATATTGGAACTTAAATGCAAAGTAAGAAAAGAAAAAACATAGCAGATTATAAGAGAGCAAACAAAATACATAATGATAAATTTTAATTTCAAGAAAGTGTATATGATAAATACTACACATTGTACTGAGTGTTGTCCTACTTTTCTTCGCTTCTTTGTAAGTTTTCTTTTGTTCTCTGCTGTGACCTTTTTACTTTGTTCTTTCTTTCACCCTTCCTCCACTCCCCCAAGGCTACAATTACATGCAGATATATTACTATATAAATATAGATACATACATACACATATACATATATAGAGACATATATTTTCCCTAATGATTTGTTTTTATGTTCGTGCATATCTCTTGTTTCCTACTCTGCCTGACTCCTCTACTTTACTTCTACCCACTACCTTGCCCTTCTATTACTTAGTTTACCAAACTCCAAGGATCCCTCCCCTATCTTCCCCTTCCCATAAATAAACACCCTTCTGTAGCCCCCTTGTATTCGGAATCAAGATGGGCTAAGCACTTAGTCAACCAAGTTCCCTTGAAGAGTTTGGCCTTTGTTACCTTGACTAAATTAGGAGTCCTTGATGACCTCCTTGCCTCAAGGGAAAGCCTAGTTTACATGGGTTTGAGAGATATGTTTGTGACATCAGAAACTTTTAGACCACATGGGCTTAAGTCGCATGTTTGTGATGATTTTAGGTCATGTGGGTGAGTCGCAAGTGTGACTCACCTTTGACACTGAACAAGATATATAAACCCAGAGGCTGGCTTTCTGTTTTGGAGCTCTGAGCCACAGCAATAGTGGTGGCATGACTCTAGGCAAGCCATTATTATGAGTTCCCCGGCTTTGAAGAAAACCCAGATGTTCATGCTTCTCAGGTAACAGTATACTGTGATTTTGTCAGACAGAAACCCATCTGTTGATTTGGTTTATTTGCTGCTTGTATTTGCTCTGAAGCTCAGGGTGATGTCTTTCCCTCCTGAGCTGAGTGAATGATATTTGTATGTTGGATTAAAATAAGATTATTAACCCTTAACACTGCTTTCCTTAGTAAAGCACATCAAAAGAACGTGGGCTTGCAGCATTCTTGTTGTTGGGCTGGTGTTGGTTTTTTCACCCTCACAGCAGCTACTAACTGAATTGTTGAAACCCCCCCCCCCATAACCTATTCTCTCACCCTCCCCTCTAGAGATAGCTCCCTTACCCTCTCTCCCTCCCTATCCTCTTTCCATTGTATTTGTTCTGAATGTACAAAACTCTTATACTCTTCTAGATGTACATATGTTGTTCCTACTTAAACCCATTCCCAATGAAAGTAGGTTACCAAAACTACCAGCCCTCCTCCCCCATCTAATTCCTCTGTATCAATTCTTCCTCCTTATGAATAAAATAATTACTCTTTTTACCTGTTCCTAAATAATTTTAATTTTTAAAATCCTATCATACTTAGGTCTACCCCAATCTTTCTTATCCAAATACTAATGACAATCTTACACATAAATGCATTTAACATATGTAAAAAGTAAATGGTCTGTCCCTATTGAGTCCCTTGTAATCAGTCTTTGGTATCTACCTCATGGCTCTTGTATGTCAAATCTTCTACTAAGTTCAGGTTTGTTTGGTTTTTTAACAAAATCTTGAAAGTCTGACAGTTGATCAAATGTCTGTTTTTTTTTTTTAATTCAGGATTATGCTTAGCTTTGCTGGGTATGATATTCAGGCCAGAGCTCCAGTTCTTTTGCTCTTTGGTATATAGTGTTCCAAGATTTATGGTCTTTTAGGTTTTCTACTGCTAGGTCTTGTGTGATTCTAATTGTGGCACCATCATGTTTAAATTGATATTTCTTTGTTGCTTTTAATGTTTGATTTTTGAGCTGGAAGGTACAGAATTTGATGATGATATTCTTATGAGTTTTCCTCATAGGATCTCTTTCAAGTAGTGTTGGATGGATTTTTTTTTTCTATTTCTAATTTCTCTGCCTTGTTCTACTACTTCAGGACAATTTTCTTTAATTATTTCTTGTATTATTATATCAAAATTCTTTTTTTGATCATAACTTTCAGGGAGTCTTTATTCTTGTGTTTTCTATTCTTTATTTGTTCTCCAGATCACTTCTTTTTCTTCTATGATGTTTCACTTTCTCTTCTATTTTTTCATTCTTCATATTTTTTTTAATTATTTCATGGGGACAGAGCCAAGATGGTGGCGTAGAAGCACGGCCCTGATTGAGCTCTCCCCCAAAACTCCTTGACATACCTGTAAAAAATGTCTCTAAGCAAATTCTAGAGCAACAGAAGTCACAAAATGACAGAGTGAAGCAGATTTCCAGTCCAAGACAATCTGGAAGGCTGACAGGAAGGGTCTAATTGAACACACTCAAAGAGGAGTACAGCATAGTGTGGTCACAACAATGGGGCTGAAGCAGGCCCCAGGGCCCTAAATCATTGGCAGCTTAGGGGTTTTCCAGACTTCTCTACCCATGAACACCAAAGACGGCTTCAAAGGTCCATGGGAAAGCTCTGTCTCATGAGTGAGAGAGGAATGTGGTCTGGCCACAGCCCCAGACCCAGCCCAAGGGTGGAAGCAGCCACTGCTGAATTTGTGGCTGCTTCTGGATCTCTTGGCCTACAGAAAAGGGAAGAACTGAGCAACTGATCTACGTGACAGTCCTGGGTGGCAGTCCTGGGATGAGAAAGAGTGCTGGGCTGTTGGAGCTGGTGATGGCTGTGGAGAAGGAACGCTCCTCATGGTTCCAGGGCAGAAAAGATTGCTTCTGGTTGCTAACACACTGAAGTGCAGGCCAGGAGAGGAGTAAACACGAATCTTTTGATCTTACCACTTTGGAGGAACTGAGAATTTACAGGTTCCTAGAGATATCTCTGAAAACAGCTGCACAAAACCTCTGAAACTTGGGGCAGTATACCTTCCACTTAACAAAGAGCTCAAAAGTCAAATAATTGGCTGAGAAAATGAGCTAACAAGGGAAAATGAATAAGACTATAGAAGACTATTTTCTTGGTGAAAAGATATTACACACTTACTGACCAGGAAGATCAAGACTTGCAGCCAGAGGAAGACAACAAGATCAAGGGTCCTATATCCAAAGTCTCCAGAAAAAAATACAAAATGTTTTCAGGCCATGGAAGAACTCAAAAAGGATTTTGAAATGCAAGGAAAAATTGGGAAGAGAAATGAGAGTGATGCAAGAAAATCATGAAAAACAAGTCAACAGCTTGCTAAAGGAGACCCAAAAAATGCTAAAGAAAATAACACCTTTAAAAAATAGACTAACATAAATAGCAAATGAGGTCCAAGCTAGTGAGGAAAGAATGCCTTGAAAAGTAGAATGGGCCAAATGGAAAGCAATGTTTAAAAGCTCACTAAAGAAAATTATTCCTTAAAAATTAGAATAGAGTAATTGGAAGCTGATGAATTTATGAGAAATCAAGAAATTATAATTATAAAAGAAAACCAAAAGAATAAAAAATAGAAGACAATGTGAAATATTTCATTGGCAAAACAACTGACCTGGAAAATAGATCCAGGAGAGATAATTTTAAAAATGCTTTACTACCTGAAAACCATGATCGAAAAAAGAGCCTAGACATTAACTTCCAAGAAATTATCAAGGAACAAATTATAGATTAATTCTCTACTGTTTATGCTAATTTTGGCCCAGCAATTGACACTAAGAGAAAACAGGTTCTTCACAATCTAGTACTACATCATAAATACGTGGAACCCTTGGTTAAACCAAGTGGAGAAAATTTGAATGCTATGTATAAGTTCACTTTGGCAGTATACTTTCTGGAAATGTACATATAGACAATGAGGTTGATGCACATCCTTTGTGTGTACATTTCCAGAGCTAGCTCAACATTTGGGAGACTGAATGAAAGTGTGAGAGACAAGGGTTATTGGCTGCCTACAAAGCTGAAGGTCTACAAAGCCATTGTGTGCTGACCTCATTGTTGTATGTTTGTGAAAACTGGACAGTATACCAGCACCATGCCAGGAAACTGAATCCCTTCCATTTACATTGTCTTAGGAAAATTCTAAAAATCACTTGGCAAGATAAAGTATCCAGTAGGACACTGAATTCTTTTCTCAACAAGCTACCAAGCATTCAAACTCTATTGCAGAGAGTGCAATGCTGATGGGCTGGTCACATTATTTGAATGTTTGCCAAAACAAACAAACAAACAAAGATTTTATTGAGAACTTACGAGAGGCAGGTACTCACATGGAGACCAGAAGGAGTGAAATAAGGATACTCTCCAGATCTCTGTGAAGAACTTTGGAATCATTTGTGAATTATGGGTGACACTGGTAAAGGGCCATCCAGCATAGTATGCCCACATCAAGGAAGGTGCTGAACTCTATGACAAAGAAGAATTACAGTGACTCAAAAGAAATGTGAGATGCACAAATTTAGAAACATCACCACTCTAAATGTTTATGTGGACTGTTTGTGCCTGAGCTGTATTAGAGCCTTCTCAACTCATGTTGGTCCATAGATGAATACTCTATACTTTGACCCCAACATAGTGATGTCATGTTGGTCTCCTTTGAAAATAAAGGACAGCAACCTCTTTCTAATTAAAGGGAAGAAGTATACACACACACACACACACACATACGCAAACGTATACACATACATATGTACACACATTTATACATATATATGTATGTTGTGGTATATGAATGCAATGGAATACTGTTGTGCTATAAGAAATGGAGAAGATACTGACTTCATAATAACCTGGAAAGACCTACATAATCTGATGCTGAGTGAGAGGAGCAGAACCAGAAAAGCACTGTACACAACCACAGACATATTGATCCTGTGATGACTAACTTTGATAGACTTGGCTCTCCTCAGCAACACAAGGCTCAAAGACAGCTCCAAAGGACTCGTGATGGAAAAAGCTAGCTACGTCCAGAGAAAAAGCCATGGAGTCTGAATGCAGACTGAGGCAAACTATTTGATCTCTCTTTTTTTCTCTTCTTTTTTGGTATTGTTTCTTCTCTCTCACGATTCTTTCCATTGGTTACTGATGGCAACTTTACTGAATGTGTTTATTATCTTCATTAGTTTCTTCAGTGATTTTTATTAGTTTTTTTCAATCTAAACTACCATGTCATTTTAACATAAAGATGATTTTCTTATAAAGTTTATTGATATTCAAGATTTTTTTTATCTCCTGCTTTAATGTTATAAAAATGTGCTAACTTGTACCGAGGACAGGAGAAATTCTTGATTTGCTCCTGTACTAATTGGAAAATTTTCCAGTGTTTGCTATTGCCAGCTCTTGGTTTTGGAAATATACATTTGCTCATTTTATAGATCAGATCTTATACATCTAGTAGAGTTCTACTATTAATACATATTGTATTATGTTAAAGGATTCTTTTCTGTGTCTTTTGACATTTGTGTAATTTTTCTATCTTTAAATTATTAAATATAGTACTTACTTCCCTAATTGTGAACCGTTGTTGTATTCATGTTATAAATCCAACTTTTTCACAGTACTAATACTACTCTGTTACTAATGTATATATGTAAACTCAGAATTTTCCCATCTCTTCAGGAGTGATATTTTTCTACTTTCTCTTTTATTTTTCCCTGGTTTGAATAATAAGGTAATATTTTAATTATAAAAGAAGAATAGTAGGGTTTCTTATTTTCAATTATAGGGAATATTTTTTAAAATGTAATTATTCACTGGTCTCTAGATTTTGATAATATTTACTTTAAAATTGGTAAAAAAAATAATTTGTAAGTACATTTGGATTAGGGTATTTAGAGAGAGAAGCTTCAACTAAATTTACTAACGTTTTAGACATTCAAAAAACAAGAATTATAAAAGGTTTTAGTAATGGAAAAATAAAAAAAATTACAATATCGAGATAGATAAATAGGGACACTTAATACTTAAAGGTATCAGAAAATGAATTACTCTAACAAGTATTAATAGTTTTAGTAGCAGTAGTAGTAATAGTAGTAGTAGTAGAAGAAGAGGAAGAGAGAAGAAGAAGAAGAAGAAGAAGAAGAAGAAGAAGAAGAAGAAGAAAAAGAAGAGAAGAGGAGGAAGATTACAGTTTCTATATTCCTTGTTGGGAAAGGCTAAATGAGTTTCAAGAAAATGCTAATAGTAAAAGCTTTATATTCTTGCAGAGCAGAATATGTCTAAGAAAGAAAAAGAAATACAGAGATAAAAATTCTTTAGAAGGATCAGTTTGGATGCCGTACATCAAATTTTAAATTGGAAAACTATACACATTTTAAAGCATCTCACCCCGTTGCCTTTAGATAAAACAAACTACTCATTTAAGAGAGAACAATTACATAATAAATAAATGAAAGAAGAAATTGCAATATCTCCTTTATGGATGCAAACCCTGTGTCAGATGATGGAAAAGGAGGCAAAGAAAAGAACATACATGCTATTAAAATGGTAACATAACAATTAAATTGTTTATAATATAATCAATAAATATTGTATTTATCAAATACATTTTATAAAAATTTAACTTTTATATATTAATTATATTATTTATAATGATAAATGAAACAAATCAAAGAATCGATGACAGATACAATAAGAGCCTATATTATGACAAACGTGATTATTATTATGTATTATGTATATATATATACTATTTTATGACCAACAGTGAGAAAATATTCCAGAGTTTATGGAATGTACCTAAAACAGGTCTCAGAGGGAAAAAAAGTCTTAAAATATGTCATCACAATCTAAACATAGAGGACTAATGAATTTAACATGCAATTTTAACAAAGACAATGACATCTACTCACAACAAGCATATAGAAAAAAATACTAAAAATTAAAGGATCAAGAGATACAAATGAAAAATGGTGTGTACTATGAAGTTGATAAACCAAATGAAGTAATCTATTTCTGGAATACTCAGATGCTCAAAGGAGAAAGTTTAAATATTGAATAACCATTACCTAGTTTGATTTTTCAAATAAAAAAATGAATTAAATTGTCAAAATAAAAATAAAATGTGAATTCACAACAAATAAAGATAAACTAAAGGAATTACCAGAAAATACTATGCATATTTATACTGGAATAATACCAAGAATTTAATTGAAATTAAATTAATATAAGAAAAGATATATGTGAATAAATTGACTATAAAATAGAGCTCTTATGCAACAAAGTCTCTGAGAAATTAAATAACAATAATCAACTAAGAAAGGAGGTAGAAAAAAACTGATTTGGAAGACATTACGTTATAGACAAATTCTTAGAAACTCATAAAAATCCATTCTCATCTATGCTACAACAATTGTTCTCAGAAATAGAAAAAAGGTGACACTAATGAATTTTTTTAGGAGAAAAAAAATGTGATGTTGATATCTAAAATAGGAACCAAGCACAAGAAGAGAACAATAGACCAATTTCACCAATGGTTACAAAAAAATTACATAAAATATTAACAAAGAGGTTATATCAATATATCAAAATATGAGCACTATTAAAAATTCAGACTTTTACAAATATGCTAGGAGCAATATCTTAAACTCCCCTCCCCAACTTTCTTTAAATGGACAAGAAATATTGAATATTTAAATAATTTTTGAGCTATCTCAGAGAACTAAAGGTTTAGGCTGTTAACATCATTTCCTGGGCTGCTGAATAAAAAGGATCCACAGAATAGGTTGCCCCCTATTACTCCCTATAATACTTGGCAGATCATGATGGGCAACTCAAGCAAATGAACTTCTCCCAGTTAAATCAACTTTGGGTGTCCTCAGCATATATTTTTCTTGAATCTCCTTCTACAGATATGGTTAGATAAACTTCATTTTTGTTAAATATTGGATCATTTACAAGTGTATTATTTTGTTCCAATATTGATCCTAACACTTCAGGAAACTGATCTGAGGCAAGGCTCAGACTAAAACAACCCAAATATTAGAATAATTTAACATTATGAAAACTATAAGCATTGAGAATCATAAAAATAATATAAATCAAGACTATGCAAATAGAAACAGAAAAAGCCTTCACCAAAATCCAGTAGTCATTTATGTTATTTTTTAAAAGAACATATGGGTGGAAGCACTACTTTTTAATATGATTAAAAATACTTTTAAAATGAGAACCTACACTTTTTGAATGGAAGGCGCTGGAAATATCCCCAATATGTAAGAAGTAAATAAAGGATGAACCCTCCCTCAAGTATTTGATAATAGTTCTTAAAATTCTAATCATAAGAATAATATAAAAAGACAGAAATTAAAGGTATAAACACTGGGAATATATTGGTAAAATATTTTCATTTGCAGACAATAGGATGGACTAATCAGAAAACCTGAGAGAAATTACAAACAAACTTCATCCAGGATATTAATTAAATCTTAATCTATTAAATTGTTTTATGTCACTTATAAAATATAGGACACAATGATAGAAAGAGACTTCATCTAAATTATCTATGAAATGGATAAAATATCTATGCCCCCTACCTGGATGTGCTTAAGACTTAACAGAAATACGGAGATTCCTGGGGACCAAGATGGCCGAATAAGCAGTAAATCATTGTCGCTCTCCCATACTGACCTCTGAAAAAACAGAAAATAGTGCTACAGGAAAAATCCTGGAAGGTCAGAGACTATGGAAAGATGTGGTGAAACAATCTTTTAGGCTGGAAAATTTGGAGGATCTGCAAGAATGGTCCATTTCACTTAGGTTAAAAGGGAGTGTATTACAGGACAGGAAGCATCCATGCAAACCAGCAGCAATCTCAACCTCAGTAAACCAGCTCCAGTGTAGTGGAACAGGCAAACACCAATACCAGGACCTCGCCCCCCTGCCCCGCCCCCCCCCCCACATACACGTGTCTTAGCATAGGCAGAAGAACCGGCAAATGTCAGCTTGGAAGAGGCATCCCCCAGAATCCAGAAATCTCCAAGCACCTGTGCAGCCCTCTGTGGGCAGGTGTCCTCCAGCAGCAGACCTACATGTGTTTCAGTGTAGCCCCAGGAAGACAAAGAGAAACCCCACCTGGCCTCAGCACACACAAGACACCACAACTAGGAACCCAGCTCACCATGAGGTAAGCTGTCAGACCCCCTACACCCTCCAGCTGCTAGCACCTGAAGGCTCAGAACACAAAGCTGGTGACCAAATCCCTGGTCTCCAGCACAAGGAGATTGATACAATGGAGCCTGTGCTCTTCCACTGGAGAGCTCAACTTTAAAAACCAGGAAATAAGCAAACAAGGTGAGCAAAGAACAAAAATGAATATTCACCATAAACAGTTTCTATGGGAACAGGGACAATCAAACCACAAATTCAGAAGTGGACAACATTGTCAATATACCTACATACAAAATTTCAAAGAGGAATATGAATTAGTCTTAAGCCACATAAAAAACCTTCTTGGGAGACCTCAAGAAATATTTTAAAGGTCAAATAAGAGAAGTAGAAAAAAAATGGGAAAAGAAATGAGAAGTATTTAAGAGAGAGTCAATATGTTGGAAAAAGAAGGACAAAAATTAACTGAAAAAAATTCCTTGAAAATACAACTGGCCAAATGGAAAAAGAGGTACAAAAGCTAAGTGAGGGAAACAATTACTTAAAAATTAGATTTGGGCAAGTGGAAGTTAATGACTCTATCATCAAGAATCAGTCAATCAAAATCAAAAAAATGAAAAAAGTAGAAGAAAATGTAAAATACCTCACTGGGAAAACAATTCACCCAGAAAATAAATCCAGGAGGATGATTTAAGAAGTATTGGTCTACTGAGGGCTATGATAAAATAAAAGAGCCTGGATAGCATCTTTCAAGAAATTAAGGAAAACTGCTTTGAGGTCCTAGAACCAAATGGTAAAATAGTCATTGAAACAATCCAGAAATCACCTCCTGAAAGAGAGAAAGGTGAAAACTCAAAGGAATATTTAAGCCAAATTCCTGAATTATCAGGTCGAAAAGAAAATGATCTACATGGCCAGAAAAGAAACAATTTAAATATCATGGAACCAAAGTCAGGATTATACAAGATCTAGCAGCTTCTACATGAAAGGATCATTGGGCTTGCAATATGGTATTCTGGAAGGCAAAAGAACTTGGACTCCACCCAAGGATTAACTACCTAGCAAAATTGAGCATAATCTTTCAGGGGAGGAGATGGGCATTCAATCAAATAGAAGACTTCTAAGATTTGCTGATGAAAAGACCAAAGCTGAAGAGAAAATCTGATCTTCAAATACAAGACTCAAGAGAAACATAAAAAGGTAAACAAGAAAGAAAAAATGCTATTCAATAAAGTTAAACTGTTTACATCCCTACATGGGAAGATGATCCTTGTAACTTTTGAGAACTGTATCTTTATTATGACATTTAGAAGGGGTGTAGATAGAGAGAGTATGTGGTATAAGTTGACTTTCTTGTGATGATGAAAAAATTAAAGGGTATAAAAAAATATTGCAGTAGAAGAAGAGGAAAGAAGGCGGAAAAGGATAATTGCATCACATGAAGAGATGAAAAGACAGTAGAAGGAGAGAAGGGAGGGAGCTGAGCATTGTTTGAACAACTAAAAGAGGGAATAATGTACACACTCAGTTGTGTATAGAAATCTATCTTACCCTAGAGGAAATAGGATGGGAAAAGGGAAAGAAAAGAGAGGGAAACAAATAGAAGGGAGGGCATATTGAGGGACATAGTGGCCAAAAGCAAAACACTGGTGAGGAGGAAAGGGAGAAAGGAGAGAGAAAAACATGAATGGAGGAAAAATAGGAGGGAGAAAGAAATACAATTAGTTAATCATAACTGTGAATGTGAATGAGATGAACTCTCCCATAAAACAGAAGTGAATAGCAGACACATTTGAAGCAGAGAGGTATACAAAGAGAAAAGGTAAAGGGCTGGACCAGAACATATTATACTTCAGCTGAAGGAAAGGAAAAAAAAGGAAGGGTACCAATCTGGACCTCAGACAAAGCAAAATAAAAAATTACATGTAATTTAAAAAGATAAAAAAAAACTACATCTTGCTAAAAAGTATCATAAAAATGAAGTTATATCAATACTAAACACATGCACATACTCTATGCCTACGTATGTGTTTCAACAATCTGGCTAGCAGCTGTTGAGGGGGTGAAAGACCAACATAAGCCCAACAACAAGAATGCTACCAGCACACAGCAAAAGCACAGTTTCTTTTGATCTGCTTAACTAAGGAAAGTAAGATCAAGATCAAGGGGTTGACAAGCTTACTTTAATTCAGCATACAAATATCATTCACTTAGTTCAGGGGGAAAGACCAGCACCCTGAACTTCAGAGCAAAATACAAAGTACAAACATCAACAGACAGACCCTGTCTGATTCAAATCCCAATACATAGTTACCAGAGTTTAACAAAGTCCCAACATCTGGGTTTATGAGCTGGAGGGCTTCTTAACTGCAGCTGCCCGGGGGGTCTCCAAATGCCACCAAGAGTGAGAGCCCTAAACAAATTACACATCGACAGACAGACCAAATACAGATTCATAGTTACCAATATCTAGGTTCAGCCCGGGAGCTCAAAAGTGGGCTGGCCCAGAATCACTCGCGCCATCATTGCTGTGGGTAAGAGCTCCAAAGAAGAGAAAGCCAACCCCTGGTTTTATATCTTTTTCAGGGTCAGTGGTGAGTCAGACATGTGACTCACCCATGTGACTAGAATGGTCACAAAGAGGCGACTTAAACCCACTTGGTCTAAGAGCTTCTGATGTCCCAAACCTATCACTCTAACTCATGTGTGAACTAAGCCCTCCCCTGAGTTAGCCCCACCTTGGGCCCCACCTTAGTCACCAATCCCCACCCCTAGTAGGGGTTGGGGCCTGGGGCGTAGCACCTAGTAAGGCTCAATGAAATACATTGAATTACTCAAAGGAAACAAAAGCTAACTAAGTGCTAAGAGCCTATTTTGCTTATCAACATAGTATGTGCATATATGTATATATGTATGTATGTGTATGTATATGTGTATGTGCATATGTGCATGTGTGTATTGTATACATAGGTGTATATGTTTATACATTGACATATACACACATATGCATACATAGACCTACACATAAATATACACATACACATACAAAGACATAGACATACAGGCATATACATATACACACATGTATGCATATACATATATGTATTATATATACATGCACATACATATGCATATAGATATCTATCTATATCTATATATATTTATAGCTATATCTATATGTATATCTCTATATCTCTATCTCCATCAATCTGTATCTCTCTATCTCTATCTTTATCTGTATCTATCCATCTATATTTATATCTATCTACATACATCTATATACCTATATATCTCTATCTTCCTATCTATATCCATATATCTATATCTATCTGTATCTATCTCTATCTATCTGTCTGTCTGTCTATCAATGCTCATTTACTCTAAAAATTTGAATATTATACAACTTGGTATATATACCAAATGAGTTACAGGAAGAAAAAGGGAACAAAACTGTACTAGTGGGGGACCTCAACCTGCCTCTCTCAGAATTAGATAATTCTAACCACAGAATAAACAAGAAAGAAATTAGAGGTGAATAGAATTTTAGAAAAAAAGATATGGATGATTTTCGAGGAAGATTGAATGGAGATACAAAGCAACATACCTTTATTTCAGTGGTACATGACACCTATACAACAATTGACCACATACTAGGGCATCAAAACCTCATAATCCAATGAATAACAGCAGAAGTATTAAATGCATCCTTTTCAGATCATGATATAACAAACAAAAAAAACTACATGTAATAAAGGGACATGGAAAGATAGACTAATTGGAAACTAAATAATTTAATCCTAAAGAATGAGTGGGCCAAACAGCACATAAGAGAATTAATCAATAACTTCATCAAAGAGAATGACAATAATGAGATAACATACCAAAACTTAGGAGATGCAGCCAAAGCATTTCTTAAGAAAAGTTTTATGCCTCTAGATTCTTACATGAATAAAATAGAGAAAAATAAAATAAATGAATTGGGCATGCAACTAAAAAAGCTAGAAGAAGAACAATTTTTTTTTGCAAAATGGATAATTTTTTTTATTATTATTTAATATATTTAGTTTTCAGCGTTGATTTTCACAGGAATTTAAATTACAAATTTTCTCCCCATTTCGACCATCCCCTGCACTCCAAGATGGCGTATATTCTGGTTGCCCTGTTCCCCAGTCAGAACTCCCTTCTGTCACCCCACTCCCCTCCCATCCCCTTTTCTCATTCTTTCTTGTAGGGCAAGATAAATTTATATGCTCCATTGCCTGTGTATCTTATTTTCTAGTTCCTTGCAAAAACTTTTTGGTATTTGTTTTTGAACATCTATTTTTTAAAACTTTGAGTTCCAAATTCTCTCCCCTCTTCCCTTCCCACACACCCTCCCTAAGAAGTCAAGCAATTCAACATGGGCCACATGCGTATCATTATGTATAACCCTTCCATAACACTC
>CM053623.1:259815103-259827891 GCA_028646595.1 Phalanger gymnotis | reverse complement strand
TTCTCTTCCCAGTTTCTCCTCTACTTCTCTAACTTGCTTTTCCAAATCCTTTTTGAGCTTTTCCATGGCCTGAGACCATTTCATGTTTTTCTTGGAGTCTTTTGCTGTGGGCTCTTTGACTTTGTTGACTTCTTCAGGCTGTATGTTTTGGTCTTCTTTGTCACCAAAGAAGGATTCCAGAGTCTGAGACTGAATCTGGGTGCTTTTTTGCTGCCTGGCCATGTTCCCAGCCAACTCACTTGACCCTCGAGTTTTTCAGTGGGATATGACTGCTTGAAGACTAAAGAGCTTTATATTCCAAGCCTGGGGGGCTGTGCCAGGTCTGCCATACCAGCACTCCTTCTTCTCCAATAACCCCCAACCAGGACTGGACTTAAATCTTCAGCAGGCTCTTCACTCCTGCTCTGATCAGCCACTTAATTCCTCCCACCAGGTGGGCCTGGGGCCAGAAGCAACTGCAGCTGTTGTTCTAAAGCTGCCACACCTCCGTTGCCCCTGTGGGGTTGGCTGAACCACAAACTCTATCCCAGTACCCAGCAGCTTCTCCCACTAACCTACTCTGTTGTCCTTGGTATTTGTAGGTTGAAAAGTCTGGTGACTGCCGCAGCTCACTGATTCAGGGCACTAGGGCATGCTCCACCCGGCTCCTGGTCTGGTCGGTCCGCGCTGCTCACGCTGGGCTCTGCTCAGCTCAGCTCTGCTCCTCTCCACTCCCAGCTCCATGCAGGATAGATCTTACCCAGAGACCATCCAGGCTGTCCTGGGCTAGAACCCTGTTTCCCTATGCTATTTTGTGGGTTCTACAGTTCTAGATTTTGTTCAGAGCCATTTTTTATAGGTTTTTGGAGGGACTTGGTGGGGAGTTCACACTGGTCCCTGCTTTCCAGCTGCCATCTTGGCTCCACCCCCTGAAAAAGAACAACTTAAAACTCCAAGTAAATACCAAACCAGATATACTGAAAACCAAAGAGGAGATTAATAAAATTGATTTTTTTTAAAAAAAACTGTTGAATTAATAAATAAAACTAAGAGCTGGTTTTATGAAAAAATCCAGTAAAACAGATAAACTTCTGTTTAATTTGATTTTAAAAAAAAGAAAGAAGAAAACCAAATTACCAGTATCAAAAATGAAAAAGAGAAATTCACCACCAATGAATAGGAAATTAAAGCAATAATTAGGAGCTATTTTGCCCAACTATATGCCAATGAATCTGAAAATCTAAGTGTAATGGATGAATTTGTGCAAAAAAAAAATATAAATTGCTCATATTAACAGAAGATGAAGTAAAATATTTAAATGACTCCATTTCTGAGAAAGAAATTGAACAAGCCTTCAATGAACTCCCTAAGAAAAAAATCTCCAGGGATAGATGGCCCTGAATTCTATTATAAAATTAAAGACCTTTAATCTCAATACTATATAACTGTTTGGAAAAATAGGCAAAAATGGATTCCTACTGTTTTCTTTTTGTCATACAAATATGATGCTGATACCTAAACTGGGAAGTGCCAAAACATATATACAAAATTACAGACCAATTTACTGATAAATATAGTTGCAAAAATTTTAAATAAAATATTATCAAAGAGATTATAGGAACTCATCGTAAGGATAATAGACTATGACTATGTAGGATTTATACCAAGAATGCAGGGCTGATTTGTTATTAGGAAAACTATCAACATGATTAACGGAAATCACATGATTATCTCAATAGATGCAGAAAAAGCTTTTAATGAAATACAACATTGATTACTATTAAAAATACTATAGAACATAGAAATAAATGGAGTTTTCCTTAAAATGATAAGTAGCATCTATCTTAAATCATTAGTAAGCATTATATGTAACAAGGATAAGCTAGAAGTATTTGTAATAAGATCAAGGGTGAAACAATGATGTCCACTATCACCACTGTTATTTAGTATTGTAATAGAAATGTTAGCCTCAGCAATAACAGAAGAAAAAGAAATTGAATGAATTGAAATAGGCAATAAAGAAACAAAGCTATCACACTTTGAAGTTGATATGATGGTATAGTTAGAGAATCCTAGAGAACCAAGTAAAAAAGTATTTGAAATAATTAAGAATTTTAGCAAAATTGCAGGATATAAAATAAACCCAAAGCAACAATTGCTATTTCTATATATTATTAACAAATTCCAGCAGCAAGAGATACAAAGAGAAACTCCATTTAAAATATATCATATCTAAATTAATGTACTATTCAATGCTGTATTAATCAAACTACCAAAAATATGGAGCTAGAAAAATAATAACAAAATTTATCTGGAAGAACAAAGGATCAAGCACATCATGGGAATTAAAGAAAAAAAATGGAATGAAGGTGGCCTAGCTGTACCAGATCTGAAACTATATTATAAAGTTGCAACCAATGAAGCTATTTAGTACTGACTAAGAAATAGAGGGGTGGATCAGTGGAATAGGTTAGGTACACAAGACACAGTTGTCAATGACTACAGTAATCTATTGTTTGATAAACCCAAAGACTCCAGCTTTGGGGATAAGAACTCACTATTTGATAAAAACTGCTGGGAAAACTGGAAAATAGTATGGCAGAAACTCGGCATAGACCAACAAGTTACACCATATACTAAGATAAGGCCAAAATAGGTACATGATTTAGATATAATGGGTGATACCACAAGCAAATTAGGAGAGCAAGGAATAATTGACCTGTCAGATATATGGAGAAGGCGAGAATCTAGGAACAAACAAGAGATAGAGAACATCATGAAATACAAAATAGATAATTTTTATTACATTAAATTAAAAAAAATGTTTTTGTTCAAAATCAATGCAATCAAGGTTAGAAGGGAAGCAGAAAGCTAGGAAACAATTTTTGTAGCCAATGTCTCTGATAAAGACCTCATTTCTAAAATATATAGAGAACTGAATCAAATTTATAGGAATACAACTTATTCTCCAATTGATAAATAGCTAAAGGATATAAACAGATAGTTTTCAGATGAAATTAAAGCTATCTATGTTCACGTGAAAAAATGCTCTAAATCACTATTGATCAGAGAAATTAAAATTAAGATAGCTCTGAAGTATCACATCATACCTATGAGATTGGCTAAGATGATAAACAGAAAAATGATAAATGTGGAAGATGTGGGAAAATTGGAACACTAACACATTGTTGGTGGTGTTGTGAATTGATCCAACCATTCTGGAGAGGAAATAGATGATAAAGAAGAGAAAAGGACTAATGTGTAAAAAAAAATATTTATAGCAAATCTTTTTTTGTGCTGGCAAAGAACTGGAAATTTAGGAAATGTCCATCAATTGGGATAGAATCCTAGTACTGATATTGCTGGATCAAAGGGTAGGCAAAGTGTAACAACCCTTTTGGCATAGTTCCAATATGCACTCCAGAATTCTCATGTTCTCCCTATTAAATTATCTTGTATTTTAAAAAAGTCAGAAACATAACTATCAAACATATCATATAAATAAATATTGATTCAAGATTTTCCTGTTCTATAATGCTATATAAATGCTATATAAATGCTATAATATTATATAATGCTATATGATGCTATATAATGCTATATAAATAATGCTATATAAATAAAATTAAATTTATTATGCCACTTGATTTATTTATCTGATGTTACAAAAGTCAAACTACCAAAAATTAATTTATACTACTACTAGGGAAATTAACAACAACATTTATAGGAATAAAAATTATGTTGAATTCAAATGATATAAAGAAAAATTGAGAATGAAAGGGAAATGTATCTTGAAGTATACATAATATTAAAATAAATAATCAATGAAGAATAGAAAAATACACTGTTGGACATAGAAGCAACTCAACACATTAGAGTAGTATTCAATAAATATGAAAACATACATGTCAGGAAAAATGATTCCAAATCTGACAAGATCTTCCTGGAGAAGTGGAAAGCAACATGCCAAAAATTAAGTTAATAACTTCATTTTACATATTATGCCAAAATAAATGTCAAATGAAATGGACGGAAGGAAGTAAATATTTATTAAGTTCCTACTATGCATGAGAGACTGTAAAAATCTCTTTACAAATATTTTCTCATCTGTTTCTTAAAACAACCCTGGGAATTATGCGCTATCATAACCCCAATCTTAAAGATGAGAAAATGAAACAGGAAAAGCTTAAATGACTTGCCCAGGGTCCCACAGATAATGTGTCTGAGGCAAAATTTGAAAACTCCTAGGAATATTGTCAGCGAATTCCAGAGTTTGGGATTAAGGAGAAAAGATGGCAAAGCAGTCAAAAAGAAACAATTTGAATATTGTAGAAACACAATCAGGATAACACGAGATCTAGCAACTTCTACATTAAGGGATCTAAGGGCTTGGAACATGATATTCTGGAGGTCAAAGGGGCTAGGATTAAAATCAAGAGTCACATATGCAGAAAAAAATTGAGTGTAATACTTCAGGAGAAAATGGATTTTCAATGAAATAAAGAACTTTGAAGTATTCTTGATGAAAATATCAGATCTAAATAGTATATTTGACTTTCAAATACAAGAATCAAGAGAAGCATGAAAAGGTAAACAGGAAAGAGAGATCATAAGGGACTTATTAAGGTTGAATTGTTTACATTCCTACATGAAAAGATGATATTTGTAATTCATGTAACTCATTAGACCTTTCTCAGTATCATGGAGGTTGAAGGGAATATATATATATATATATATATATATATATATATATATATATATATGAACAGAGGGCACAGGATGAGTTGAATATGAGGTGGTGATATCTAAAAAATAAAATCGATGGGTGAGAGAGGAATATTGAGAGAAGCAGAAAGGGATCTTGTGTTAACTTGATTGTATTTCCACAATGCTTAAATCGTTTCTTTCTGGCTGCTTGCATTATTTTCTCCTTGACCTGGGAACTCTGGAATTTGGCTAAAATATCCCTAGGAGTTTTCCTTTGGGGATCTTTTTCAAGAGATGATCAGTGGATTCCTTCAATTTTTCTCTCTGGTTCCAGAATATCAGGGCAGTTTTCCTTGATAATTTCTTGAAAGATAATGTCTAGGCTCTTTTTTTTTCAGCTGATCCAAGAGTTAATGACTAATTGCCTTCTAACTTTCATGTGTTGATCAAACTTTAGGAATATGGTTTGTTTGGAATACTGTCAAAGCTAAGTCATATGTATAGATGCATAGTTGTATTATATTAGCTTAACGAAAACTTGGCATATGTGACATTACTTTTTTTGAAAAAAAATTATAACAGTATGTATTCCATACTGACTTATTTAATATTTAAATATCATCTGAAGCATCATTCTTGGGTAAAGATTTCCAGGAATGTGGGAAAAAATTTAAACCTTTTATTTTCTAAAATGATTATAATTTTTATTATTTGTATTGTTTGCCTTGTATTAGATTCAGCACAATTAGATTCAGTTCTATTCTATGAAGTTCTTCTTATATCTTGCCTCTAGTGTGTTCTTGGTACTCACAAATTTGTGCCATCTGTATATTTGATATGGATTCAGTTTATATTTTTATCCAAATCAATCACAGAAATACTATAAGAGATAACACAAGTTACAGATTCCTGAGATACCACATTGATGATCTCCTTCCAAATTGCCCCTGCAAAAATTAATGATATGAACCTAGCCATACAATAATCTCTAAACCTAACTATAATACTCTCTACCCCACTAGAGAAATAATATCTATAATATTTTCCTGGTTTCCCAGTTCAGTAACTCTATAAGAAAAAAAAGGAAAAGAAGAATAAATGATTCATGTAGGAGTGAAGTTTTCTTCTTAAGGACCATGCTGCCTCTTTAAGATCCTTGCTTCCTTATCTAGATGTTCATTAACTATTTTCTTTAAATATATCTTAGAATTTACTCATGAATGAAGTCAAGCTCAGTGGCCTATCAGTATTTCAGACATTCTCATAGAAGTAGAGTGATGACTGACACTTTTTACTTCCAAGACAACATAAACTATTCATTGAGCAAATGACAAATGTGTGTCCTAAATCCTTTTTTGTTCTACTGAGCAGAGGACAAAAAAGAAAGGAGGGACAGAGTAGGAAGCAGGCTGAGGAAAAGCTTAGCAAAGCTTATGAGTGAGCCATATAGTTGCTCCCTGCTTTAACTAATACTTCATGCTAACTTGAATGATAGTTACCAGAGGGCCTTTTGAGGTTGTACAGCTCACGTGTATCTGCCTAATACCTTCTGCCTGGCCAGCCCTTCTGGAAGTAAAGAGTGGTATGGTAGGATTCTCTCTGTCACACACTCTCTCTCTCCCCACATATATATGTACATGTACATATGCATGTATATATCACATATAAATATACAAACACATATACATCTACATAATATATATACTACCCACATCTTATCTCTATATACATATACCTATACATACACATATGTGTTTATATATATATATATACAGTATATATATAATACACACATATATGTGTATATTTTATTTATACACACACATATTTGCATATGTGTATGTATGTATATATAGTTGATTTTTGTCCTTTATCCTTGAAGAGGACCAAAATGACATTACTATGTTAAGGTAAAATGTATCCAAATGTAGTGATCAGACCAATATGAGTTCAGAAGGCTCTACTATAGCTCAGATACAAATAGTCCACATGAACAATTGGAGTGGAGATGTCCCTAAATTTGTGCATCTCACGTTTCTTTTGAGCTACTACAATTCTGCTTTGCTTATAGAGTACAGCACTCTTCATTGATGTGGGTATGCCATACTGGATGTTCTCCTGCCAGTGTCTGCTACGTCTCACAATTGATTCCAAAGTTCTATACAGCTATCCGAAGAGTATCTTTATTTCACTCCTTCTTACCTCCACGTGAGCCTTGTGTAAGCTCTTCATAAATTTGTTTGTTTGTTCTTTTTAAAGAAAAAAATATGTTTGCATTTGAACAATGTGGCCAGATCATCAGAGTTGCACTCTCTGCAGTAGCATTTGAATGCTTCACAGTTCGGTTACAGAAAGGACGTGTTTCTTGCCAGGTGATCTTCAGAATGATCCAAAGACAATTCAAATGGAAGGGATTTAGTTTTCTGGCCTGATGCTGGTATATTGTCCAGGTTTCATAGGCATGCAATAATGAGGTCAGCACAACAGCCCTGTAGACCTTCAGTTTCATAGACAGTCTAATGCCTCTTCTCTTCCACATCTTCCTTCAGAGCTTCCCAAATGGAAGCTAGCTCTGTCAATGCCTGCATCAATCTCATCATCTATGTGTATATCCCTGGAAAGTATACTGAAGTAAGTAACTTATCCAAAACATTCAAAATTTCTCCATTTGCTGTAAGCCATGGTTCCACATATGGATAGTGTGGTGCTGGCTGGTGAAGAATCTCTGTTTTCTTGGTGTTAATTGTTTGACTGAAAGAAGCACAAGTAGCAGAAATTCCATGCATCTTAGCCTCAGAGGCTGCATTAAGTGCACAGTCATCTGAAAACGAAAAATCATGCAGGGACTTTCCCACCACTTTAATCTTGGCTGGCAGCCTTTCAAGATAAATAATACACCAACGTTGTGACTGTCACAAGACAATTTATTTCCTTTACCTTTATTAAGGTACCTAATTAGAGAGGGATTGACTTCAACCTCAGATATTTGATCAGTGGCTTTCAGCATTCATTGATGACTGTCTGTTGAGAACACTTATGGAAGTGATCAGCTCATCTCTCCAGGACCATGTTCTTATCAGTTATCAATGTTGCTCCATCAGCGCTGAGTAGGTAAGATGAAGCATAGTTCTTTGGCCCATGTAATACTATATATATGTAATATCACACATGTAGACATGTGTATGTACACACATTTGTGTGTGTGTTTTGTGTGTGTGTATGTGTGTATACCCTAATGGCATTTGGAATATCTTATAGTTTCCTATATCAGATAGGATATTCCAAGTGGCAATGAGGCATTTAGTTTCTCTCTTCTCATTATCTGTTTTTTTTTCATAGGCAGTTGGATAATGTCTTTGAAAAGGAATGCCTGACACCGGCTTTGACAAGATTTTTGTTTGTAAGCCAGCACTGTTCTAACGTCTAGGATAAATTAGGCTTTCCTGGGGTTAACCAATCCTGATCATTGCAATACAATTTTTTTCCATGTACACCATATAGAAAAAGGGCAATTGAATCTCTCCCATTTTATTCATAATATTTTGGCTATTTAATCCACTAAATTCATATCACAGTGCTTCATCAGAGTGCTCAGATTACACTCAAATCTATACCAGTGGACTAGTAAGATGTAATAACCTTTGAGCATAGGCCTAGACATATATTTTGTATCTTTCATTTGAGGACCACTAGCCAGTATAAGTAATAGGAACAGTAATAATAGCTGCAAGAACCATATTAGTAATATCAGTAGCTAATATGTGATAAGCCTGGTAGATAGACTGCTCAGCCTGGAGTCAGGAAGACTCATCTTCCTGAGTTCAAATCTGGTCTTAGACGCTTGCTAGCTGTAAGACCATTGGCAAGTCACTTAACCCTATTTGTCTCTATTTCTCATCTGTAAAATTAACTGGAGAAGGAATGGCAAAGTGATCCAGTATTTTTTCCAAGAACACCCCAAATAGGGTCATGCTGAGTCAGACATGATTGAAATGACTGAACAACAAAAAGCTAATATATAGGTAGCACTTTAAGGTTTATAAAGTACTTTATATACGTTATCCCATCATACCCTCAGAACAACTCTGTCAAGTACTTTCTATTAGTATCTACAATTGAGAAAACTGAGGAAAAGAGAGGTTAAGTAAGAGACATGCGATTTCAGTTTATATCTTTCTGATTCCCAGTCCAGAGCTTTCTGTACTATGATACATTGCATAAAGCAGCAGATTACATTTACCACAGTGGATAATAAGACCACAATAATTCATTCAGATCATCTACAATCTTGTGAAAATGTTGACATTTATGAAAGCACAAGAATTAAGAGGGGTGGCTAGGTGCTGTGTTTCTCATATCCTTTGATTTTCAATTAATTGACAGGAATGTATTAATGTTTGATTCCAAATACCAAATGTGGGCATGTGAAATCAAAGGATGTGAGGATGAGAAATAAAACACAAAGCGGTTCCTACCCTTAGTCAGTCAGTCAATAAGTCTATAGTAAGTGCCTGCTATGTGCCAGGCACTGTATTAATCTTTTGGAAATACAAAGAAAGGCAAAAAATAGCCCCTGCCCTAAGGTAGCTCTGTGTCTACTAGAAGAGACAACAGGTAGACAATGATTTACAAACAAGGTATATATAGGATAAGTTGGAAATAATCAATGTAGGAAGGGAATAAGAAATAAGGGTAAATGCAAAGGGCCCTAAGGAAGCCTATTATTTTCTGTAGGAGGAAATAACACACACACACACACATACACACCACATATATGTTCATAGAAATAAATTTAGAAAAAGGAAATACAAGGTAATTTTCAATGACAGATGAGAAAGAATAATTTAAATTACAATAAGATTAATAATAGCTAACATTTATATAATTCTTACTATATGCCAGGCACTATGCTAAGTGCTTTAAAAGTATCATCTCATTTGATCCCCACAGTGACCTAACAGTTTCAGATCAATCCATGCCACGTACTTGATCTACAGAAATTGTGATGAAATGCAATTTGTTTGAAAGAAATTTGGCCTCCAGTTTTCCTCTGTTGTACAATATCACAGTCCCATGGCCTTCTTTCCTTGAGTTGATGATGATATTTGAAATCCCTTTAAGATTTTGTTCTGTGTGGATTCAGTGTTACTAGGAGAATTTTTGATCTGATAACTTCTAATGAGTACCATTGTAGTAGGAGCTATGATTTCGAAGTTCTGTGTAGCCACCTTCTGTTATTAAATTGTCCTTCCTAAAAGAAATATTTGCAGCTTCTCTCTTAACTATTGCAAACTTTATGGTTTGTAAAAGGAGTTCGGATCAGGTACCAAGGTTATCTACTAGATTTTTCTGTTTCTGTTCTTGCATACCATTCAAATGTTTTGCCTTTCTCTGCATTTCTCAATACATCATTCACATATTTCATTTTCTTGTTGCATAGCACAGTGCAAATCTCAACAGCAGGCTAATATTTATCTCTTTCATCTGCCAAAAATGAGAAAGTGCTTCACACTCCCAGTGCTTCCAGCTCTACTATTGTCAGTAACAAGGCAATTCTTTAGGCTGTCATTTGGTTTCATGTGTTCCCCACTGTTTGCATATACTTCTCAAATTAATGTTTACAATGTTTCCAGTTATTATAATTTTAGCATATTTGCATTTTGGCTATAGCTACCTAGAGTTTATAGCAAATGGATATGGTCATTTAATAATTCCTTGGGTAACATCATTACCAGATAATCTCATCAAACTAAACAACACAAAAATAGAGTGCAACAAATTGACCCACTAATAAAATTTTAAAGGAGTCAGGGGGAGGATTTATCCATTTGGCTTCTTCTACAGGCAAAGGTGAGCATACATAGTATTCTTGGTAATGGTGAATGATTCTCTTTGAGAAGATCTTTTTTTATTTCCTTCCCTGCTCCTTAATGTACTAACTTAGAAAAAGGGCCACACAATGGCATCCAATGTAGATTTAGAGCTAGAAGAGACTTTAGAAATAGTCTAGCTGAACTTTATTTTGCAGATGAGAAAACAGAAGCCCAGAAATATAAAATAACTTGCTTAAAATTACAAACTTAATATGAGTCAGAGGCAGGATTTGAACCCCATTCCTCAGACTTCAGATCCAAAGCCAAAGATTCAAATCCATGAGGATTTGGCTTCCATCCTTTTAATATTTGTCATTTATAAATAACTCTAGTATCAAGGACAAGCATTAGATCTGTAATTTGAGTGTGATAGGAAAGCTTAGGTGAGGCAATCTTGTCTACACAAGTGTTTACATGTGTTTAAATCCAAAATTATTCAAAGTCATAATTATATAAAATATGGTGATCACTGTTAGCCCAATGGAAATACACTGTGTGAATTTAAGTAATGGCATCACTTCATGAAGGTTCATTATTTGACTTAAACTAGACCTGTACGTACTAATCAGGTCAAAGGCTTCTCTGAAACCTGGAGAGTTGCTTAGATCACTGAAAGGTGCTTTGACTTGCCCAGGTCACACATTTAGTATGTGTTAAAGGCTGGACACCAATGCAGGTCTTGATAGCTCAAAGGCCAGCCTTCCATTCTCTTTCACCACCTTTCCAATAATTTATCAACAACAATATTAACAATAATAAAATCTCATATCTAGGTAGCAATTTTAGGTTTGTAAAGTATTTTCCTCTCAAGAAATGGTAGCAAATACTATCACTGCTATTTTACAGATGAGGAATCTGAGAATCTGAGAAGTAGTGACCTGTTGAGGATTAAGATTGCATACTTATTCTATCAATGCTGTCTTTGTTCAACCCATTTGTGCATTCCTCTTTTGGAATTTGCCTTTAAAGCCTACAGAACATTGGCTTTACATTAGAAATAGTGAAAAATGCTTGTCCTTTGAGGGCGTATTAGATTTTTTAACAGTCAAAAGTAATTTAGAACCAATCTGGGCTAATAACATGGGCAATTAAATGAACAATACCATGCTTGATTAAAAACCAGAGTGTAACTAATATAACACAACTAGTTCATCTGCAGAAACTCAAAAAGGAAAAGGATTGCAGGGGCTATTTCAATTTTTTATCAGAACAAAAATGGGCTCATAAATTGCCTTTGAAGACAATTTCAAAAGAAACATTCCAGACGTACTAGATGCTTCATTGGAATAAATATATACTATCCCAAGATGATGATTTGGAAAGACTACAGTGTTTATGCATATTAATTTCTAGAGAGGCATCTTTATTATATAATGTCCATTGATCTGGACATCGTGATGATGGTGATGATGATGATGATGATATAGTACCTTAAAATATGCAAAGTACTTTACATATGCTAACTCATTTGATCTTCACAATAATCCTGTTAGGTAGTTTAGCTACAACTACACTGGCATAGCCAGGATGGCTGCTAGTGCAGGTTCTTTGATCTGGTTTACTAAGGAAAGATAGCTCTTTCAAGGGTTAATAAGCTTTTCAATCACATAAAATACAGACAGGAAATACAAAGAAGAGAAATAAAGATTGAAAAATCAGGGCTCTACTGCCTGAATCAAAACTTTACATCCACCACTGATTCCAGAGAGCCTTTACCTCTGAGGAGCTGGAGAGCTCTGAACATATGTCCACTTAGAGTCTTGACCAGGAAATCACAATATCTTTCTCATAAGTGAGGCCTCGAAGCAAAAACTCACCTCTGTGAATATATACTCTTTCAGCTAATAGGCTCAGAGCCAGAAGGCATCACAACCGGACTCATTGCCTAATTAGCTTATTAGCAAAAGGTGTGCAAGCCTTCCTATAAGCAAGCAAGCTTCTTTAATGGGCTCCACATGAAGCCTATTAATGGGAAAGTCTTACACTGTCCCCCTGTAGTAGCAATTTAGATTTGAAGATCTTTGCCACCCATGTGGCCTGCTTACATCACAGGAAGCCTAAGACACATGTGGTGGGAGGAGCTTCCTGACAGAAAAAGAAAGTTATGTTGCAGAAAATATTGAGAGAGAGAGAGAGAGAGAGAGAGAGAGAGAGAGAGAGAGAGAGAGAGAGAGAGAGAGAGAGAGAGAGAGAGAGAGAGAGAGAGAGAGAGAGAGAGAGAGAGAG
>CM053623.1:259754147-259808690 GCA_028646595.1 Phalanger gymnotis | reverse complement strand
GAACATTATACACAACCACAGATATATGGATTCTGTGATGACTAACCATGACAGACTTTTCTCAGCTCAGCAACAAAATATGCAGAGACAGCTCCAAAGGACTCACGATGGAGAGTGCTATCTACATCCAGAGAAAGAACTATGAAGTATGAATGCAGATCGAGGCACACTTCATGCTCGCCTTTTTCTCCCCACTTTTTTCTCTCTTTTGTATTTGTTGTTGGGTTGTGTTTTTTTTTAGTTCTGTTTCTTCTTTCTCATGATTCTTTCTGTTGATCATAATTCTTCTCTACAACTTGACTAGTGTGTAAATTAATTCAATGCCAAGTTATACATGGAAGTTATCTGGGGTTCCATGCCATCTTGGGGAGGGAAGGGGGGAGGGAGGGAAGAATATCTGGAACTCAAAATTATGTAGAACCATGTGTTGTAAACTAAAAATAAAAAAAAAATTAAAAAGAGGTTTCCTTGTCATTGGAGGTAACAGAAAATTAGATTTAGAGCAGGATGAAAGTTATACAATCATATGGATAAACCTTCTCATTTTAGAGATACAGAAACTGATGCAGACAGAAGGGAAATGCCATGTCAAAGGTCACGCAGATAATAAGTGTTTGGGCAGGTCATCTAACTCCTGCATTATTGCTTGATCAACTGTTTCACACTGAGGGGTTTAAATCCAAGATGGAAGACCAACTATTGGGGCTATTGTAGAAGATATTATTGGCCTATGATAACTAGACATTTGGGAACCATTCCAATACTCTATTACTTAAATTTTTTGAAACTGTGACCTAAGAGATAGGAAAGAAGGGAAAAAGTCAGGCAGAGATCATTCCAGACATGAGGAGTGACATGAAGGAACTTTATTCCAATTATATGTAAATATTTTTAATACTCACTTTTTGAAATTTTGATTTTGAAATGTTGTCCCTCACTCTGGTTCCTCCAGCCCTCTTTAAGGGTCAACCAATTTGATATTGATTATACAGATAAAGTCATGCGGAACATGTTTCCATATTAGCCATGTTAGAAAATATAAACAAAATTTTAAAATAACGCAATGATGTTTTTCTTTTAAATATGCTTCATTCTTCATTCAGAGTTCATCAGTTCTCTCTTTGGAGGTGGATAGCATTTTTCATCATGAGTTCTTTGAAATTGTATTGGATCATTTCATTGGTTACAGTACCTAGGTCTTTCAAAGTTGAACATCTATACCATATTACTGTAACTGTACACAACATTCTTCTTGTTCTGTTCACTTAACTTTGTATGAATTCATATAAGTCATGTTAGTTTTTGTTCTGAAACCATCCTACTCTCATTTCTTATAGAAAAATAGCATTCCATCACAATCACATACAGTAACTTATTCAGCTATTCCCTACTTGATGGACAAAATGTCAATTTTCAATTTTCGCCATCAAAACAGAGTTGCTATAAACATTTTTTTATAAAAATAGGTCTTTTTCCCTTTTTTAATCTCTTTGGTATTAGTAGTAGTATTGCTGAGAATTAGTATTAGTATTTCAAGTATTACTAGTATCACTAGTAGTAGTATTGCTGAGTCAAAGGATAAACACAGTTATGGATCTCCTTGAGCATAGTTCCAAATTATAGAATAGTTGGAATAGTTCACGGCTCCACCAATAGGGCATTATTGTATCAAATTTTCATATCCCATCCAGCATTTGTCATTTCCTTTTCTGCCATGCTAGTTAATCTGATAGGTATGAGGTGGTACCTTAGAGTTTATTTAATTGGCATTTCTCTAATCAGTATGATTTAGAGTATTCTTATGTAACTATTAATAGCTTTCATTGCTCTTCTGAAAACCAGCTGTTCATATCCTTTAACATTTTATCAATTAGGGAATGGCTATTATTTTTATAAATTTAGTTCAGTTCCCTATATGTCTGATAAAGTATGGTTTTACTAGAGTAACTTGCTGCGATTTTCCCAGTTTCCTGTGTTCCTACTAATTTTGACTTTATTAGCTTTGCTTCTTTGAATGTTATTCAATGCATGTAATAAAAATTATTTATTTCCTAGGATCCTGTTTATCTCTTGTTTGCTCATAAACTCTTCTCTAATCCAATGATAGGACAAGTGCATTTTCCCATGCTCCCCTAATTTGATTATGTGGACAATGTATATTTATAATTGTTCATTTTGTTTATCAACATTTTCTTTTTTTATGAATTTCAGCTAGAAATGTTTCAGGGACACATTCTTAGCTTTTTATTAACCATGGTTATTAAAATCACTTTTGTTTTTCTTGTTATTATTTCAGAAACATCAGACACTACACCTTCAAAAATATTAAATCATTGAATATGCCATAGGAATTTCTGTGCACATTGCATTAAGAGAATGAGGATGAGGGAATACACATTATAATTGCACATTGTAAATGTGAGGGAGTGTGAAACAAGTGAAAGAAGGTCTATGTAAGCTTTGGATAAGTGAGGTAATTAGTAGCATGCCAGTAGTGAGACCAAATCTTCTTGGAGTCAGGATGCTTGGGAAAGTCTCAAAAAGTGTGTGCTTTAAACCCCACCTTTAAACTAATACAGGCTAAAGAGAGGTTAAGAAGAACCAATTTGCTTTCGCATAAATTATTTTAGCATACCTTTCATTGGATCAGAATTGGGTTATTTTCATTTTCCTAGTGTAATACAGAATTAGGTTCTCATGGTTATCTTTACCCTTTTCATCCTGTTTATTTTCTTGAATCGCAAAGTTGTGTGACAGGGATGTCTTTCTGGGAGTAAAGAGATATTTTGACAAGTAACCTGTCTTCTACATGACATATTACACTAATTTGGGAGGGAAAGATGTATAAAACATGATTTTTAGGATCATTGTTTTAGAACTAAAAGGAATCTTAGAGATCATTAGTTCAATTTTCATTTAATAGATTGCAAAAAAAAACCAACTTAGAGAGCTGAAGTGATTCGCTCAGGGTCACATAAGTATTAAGCATCAGTGATGGGACTTGAAGCTAGGTCCTTTGACTCTGAAACTAGCACCCTTTCCATTGCACTGTACAGTTCAATAATTGGATTTAATTCTTACAAGCTTTCTCTGCCTCTGACCATGTCTATATGTAACATTTCATTTGTTACCCAAATATTTTTTCTTCTTTGTATAAACCTGGACTGAGAATATAGTAAGCTTTTAGGCTCAGGATCCCCTGGGTATCTAAAGAACTTTTTTATAAGAATAGCATCTATAAATCATGGGAAAATCATAAATGAACTCTATTATTTGACTCAAAATATTTGCTATTCCATCTTATTGTTTGGCTCAAAGATATCCTATAGAATTTGGAAAAAATAACATCTAATATTATTTGAACCAAATAATTTAGAATGCTAACAATTTCTTACATTGTGTCAGCACTGTTTTTTTTTTATTTTACTATGACAATACTGGCATATTTAAATCAGATGTTATGTAAAATTAGATTTTCACATTTACTGGAACATCCTCATTTTTCTAAACACAGAGATATCTAGCCATTGCTCACAGAGGCAAATAAATGGACAGGTACAATTTGATGTGACTATGTAGACCTCACTATGTAGACCATATTGTCTTCAGAAAAGGGCACTCTTATTATTTTAACTATGAAGGGATGGAAATGTTAAGGTTGGCTTCCCAGCTCTGTTACTTGCTTCTTTTGTGACCTTGGATGACTCGTTAATCTCTCTGGGCCTCTGTTTCCTCATGTTTTAAGAGAAGGGGTTGG
The DNA here is from genome assembly GCA_028646595.1 of Phalanger gymnotis. NCBI lineage: Eukaryota > Metazoa > Chordata > Mammalia > Diprotodontia > Phalangeridae > Phalanger > Phalanger gymnotis. The sequence continues at coordinate 259,804,933 of CM053623.1, read as the reverse complement.
ATGACCAATTTGGGAATATTATTAATATGATTGTACATCTATAACCTATATCAGATTGCTTGCTACCTTGGGGAGGGTAGAGGGAAGGGAGGGAGGGAGGAAAAAAATTGGAACTCAAAGTCTTATAAATGTGAATGGTGTGGGGCAGCTAGGTGGTGGAGTGAGGATAGCACAGGCCCTCAGGAGGACCTGAGTTCAAATGTGACCTCAGAAACTTGACACATGTACTACCTGTGTGACCTTGGGCAAATCAATTAAACCCAATTGCCCTGCCAAAAAAAAGAGTGAATGGTGAAAACTATCTTTACATGAAATTGGAAAAAAAAATGCTATTAAGAGGGAAAAAAATAAAAGAAGGGGTTTGATCTGATGATCTTTAAGGCTGCTTTTTACTCCAATCAAAAGTTCCTTTTTCTTGCTCTAGGCTAGTAGAATTTGCCACTTCATTGAATTAGGTGACTCATATTTACTTCAAAGAGTCAATGTGCCTCTGTCACAGTCCACCTTATTGCCAAGCACTAGGAAGAATAAAGTTCAATTTAGAAACTATTATCTGATGCAGAGGACATTGGATCAAAAGATCATATATTTGTAGCTGTGTGGAATCTCAGATTCTATCCAGTTTAACCTCCCCCCTTTCTACATATAAAAAAAAAAATCTAAGCCTTGGTAATCTAACATTGCCTCTGTATTGTGTCAGAGGTTTCCTGCTCAGAAAATTCAGATCTCAGGTGTTCTTACTCCAGGCTCAATGACTTTTTTTAAACTAAATTATATTTTATATTCAAAGATCAATCAATCTTCTTTCCTTCCCATTTCCCTCTCCTTACCCCAAACCTCGACAAAGGAGGAAAAATAAAACCCCCTTTTACAATAATGTATAGGCAAGCAAAACAAAATTTCTCATTGGCCAAATTTAAAAAAAAAAATTCTCAATCTGCACTCAGAGTGCACTACCTCTCCTTGAGTAAGTTGTAATGTTAATGGAATAGGAAGATCATTCCCACCCATTTAATAGGCTTATGTGACCTGCTTTGAGTTCTGCTCCAGCTCACAGGTGTGATAGAGCCTGAGTCACATGGAGCCTAAGCCACATGGAGCCTGAGTCACATAAAGCCATTGTGGGAGGAGTTTGCCCAATGGGAAGTGGGAGTGAGGCAGAGTTGGGAGAACAACGCAGAACTGAGGAAAAGAAGCTAGTGTGAGTGGGCAGAGGGAGTAATTTGCCCAGGGGATCTTGTTTGTGGGGTGGCCTAACTTAAAGAAGGCTTAAGGTGTTGGTGCCCCCCTGGATTGGTGATGTGTGTGAATTTTTTTGTTACTATGGTAAATCTTGCTTTCTGGTATCTGAATAAATATCTTAGTTTTGCCTTTGAGGAAGAGAGTTTGTTATATTTTGCAAATCTACTCTGGAAACATGTCTGCATATTCATAGCAATTGCTATCAGTATCACAATGGCATTACAGAGGTAGGGAGTATATTTCATCAGACGGTCTCAGGCATCGTGTTTGGTCATTGTGTTGATCAGAGTTTCCAAGTGTTATTTTCTTTTTTAAAAATATATTTTGTTTTAGTTAGCCAAGATCCACTTTCTCTCCACATCACTGCTATTTTGTACACAAGAAAAACAAAATAGTTAATCAAGACAAGTTATTACTTTGGCCATGTCATATATCTATAATATGTTCTATTGTTAGTCCCTTGTAATCTGGATCGGTCATTATGCTACTAAGAGTTCAGCACAATAGTATTTTTACCAAATCATATATCATAACTTTTTCATCCTATTCCCAATTTATAGACACTCTCATCAGATTCTCATTTTTGCTGCCTCAAAAAGATCTATAAATATTTTTTGTACATCCTTAAAAATTATTTTGGATTAAACTACACCCTCTCTTAATTTATCCTCCATCTAATTCCGACTCCTTCTGTCCCCTTTCCATCCTATTTCACTTGAATGAAATGTACTTCTGTACCCACGTGTGTATGTTCTTTTCCTTTTTGATGAGCTCATATAAAAGTGAACTTCAAGTGTCAACTGTTTCCCATTACCCACACTTCCTTGTCTGTATATGTCTTTTTGTGCACTCTCAACATGTGAAATAATTTTCCCTTACTTTCCTCTCGTATTCCTCTTTCTTTTTCCATTCTGTTCTTAAGATCAAGATATAATAGAATCTCTCCCAGCCTTTGTCCAATGTACAGCTTCTATAAACTCTCATTATTGTAGTATCCAGAGGGGACAGTATCATCTCTCCATGTTGAAATTAAAGTTTACTTTTTTTAGCAATTTATAATTTTAATTTTGCTTACATTTTTATGTTTCTATTTATTCTGGTGTACTTCAAAGTACTTTGCAGTTCTTCTGGCCTTTGCATCAGGTATTCTGGGAAGTGCTCTATTTCATTAAAAATCCATTTTTCTCCCTGCAGCATTTTCTCTGGGCAAGTTTTGTTGGGCAAGTTAATTTTAGCCATAAGCCCATACCCTTTAACTTCTGGAATCCCATATTGGACACTCCTTTATATTTTTACCTGTTAAATTGTGTGATCTTAACTGTGGCTCCATGGTAGCTGGATTCTTTCTTTCAGGTAATTTACCATACTTTTTTCTTTGACCTGGAAGTTCTCATCAATGATGTAGCTGGGAGTTTTCATTTTGGGATTTCTTTCAGAAAGTGATCAGTGCAATCCATTTCTATGAGAACCCCCGTTTCTAAGAAGTGTGGGCACTTTTCTTTTAAGATTGTGTGTTATAGGATTTCTGGGATGTTTTTGAGGGTCAAATTTTTCTAGCAGTCTAATGTCTTAAATGTTTCTCTTTACTTTCTGGGTCAGGTTTTTTTTTTTTTTTTGCTATAAGATACTTTACTTTTTGTTTAATTTTTCAACCTTTTGACTTTGTTTTTTACTATTTCCTGCCTCCTATGCCATTGGTTTTTATTTGGTCCATTCAATTTTCAGAGTTTGTAACTTAGGGAAGGTTTTGAACCACTTCTGCCAAATTATTAATTTCCTTTCCATATCTTGCCTTGATAGCTTTCATTTCTTTTACATTTTTTCCTTTAAGCATTCTCATTCAACTTATAAATTAGATAGCATTTGAAAATTGCAATTCAAAAGCATTTTAAACTATTTTCTTAGCTCTTGCTGTATCTTCAAGTAATTCTATTTCAGTTTGTGCTCAAGCTGTGTTTTTCTCTCAGGCAATGCTGGTAGATGTTTTAGAGCCATGCTTTTCGTTGTGTCTTGAGCATCCCTGACACATAATATCTCATAATGGTGGGATTCTTTTTTGCTTGTTTGTTTACTAGTGCATTCTTCTAGTGACTTGATGTCAGGATTGGTATGGTATTTCAAGAGGGAGATTTAGGCCGGACCTATTGCCTCTTTCTCAGGGTATTGAGTGTTGGTGTTATTCCAAGATCACAGTGACAGGCTGTGAACTACAAGCTTTCAGTGCTCTCTAAATGGTTTGTTCCAGGCAAAGTCTGATTGCTGCCCCACAGTCTGAGTTCTTCAAGTTTATGACTCGGGCTTGGGTTTGAGCAAGAGTAGAATGCTTCTGGACTGTGTCCCATCAGTTATCTGTTTACTCATGTGGCAGAATTGCTATTTTCTCTTTGACCTGTGATCCCTTCCTTGTTTATTCCTCTGCAAGCTATGCTAGACATAAAAAGTCAGACCCTGCTTTCTGCCTGAACACTAAACCACACCACCCTGCTGCTGCTGTTGCTGCTATAAGCTTCTGAAATTCCTCCTTACTCCACCTTCTAAGGCTTCTGTACTCAGATGTACAGTGTGCTAGGAAGACTAGAACCTCTGATATATGGGCTGCTTTCCGCCTTTGGTGTCTACCTGATTCACTCAACTCTCACCTATGGCTCCAAGAAACTGTATGATGCCCAGTGGCCACATCCCCAAAAAATCATCTTGGCAGACAGGTTAAACCAGGTTAAGAGTCATGGAGGGATCTTGAACCTGTTAGTGAGTTAGGGGGTATGTACCGCAAGCATGTGACTACTGATGTAATGGGAGGATAAGAAAATCATCTTTCAATGTTCATGAAAGCAGCTGAAACAGGTACTGTGAGGTGCTTAGAGCTTTGTTAGACATTGCAGAAATGAAGTTTATTCACTGCATCCTGGGCCATTATTAGCTGTCTTGACTTTTGTCTTGCATCTGGACTTCAATGATCCTGGAAGAAAGAGTGAGCAAGATGACTTTGTTCAATTCTGCCTTATTTAATATAATTTATGTGCAAGTTAAAATATATCATCCACGCAGTTTTATCACCATCAATGTGAGAAAAGGAGCATATTGATTCTCTGTTGCTTGTGCTGATTTTGGCCTAACAGTTAACACCAAGAAAAGACAGGTTCCCTACCAGCCAGCAGCATACCATCGATATGTGAAAGTGACACAAGAACATTCTCAAGGTCTCCACACCATGCCACCTAGCTATGCTAATTGGCACCAGGACACAATAAGGACGTGGAGAGAGATACAGATAGGGACTATACTCATGATTTCACAGTGAGCAGAAACTCCCAGAAGACTTTCCCTATACTAAGACAGGTTAGAACCTTAAGCATTAAAAGGTTAAGTGACTTGCCTAGATTCTGACTGAGACCATATTTCAGAGACAACACTTAAACTCTGGTCTATCTGAAGAACTTTGAATTTAATTGCATGACATGGGAGACAATGGCAAAGTACCACCCACCATGGTTTGCTTGCATCAAAGAAGGTCCTTTGCTTTATGAGTAAAGCAGAATTGTAGTAGCTCAAATGAAACATGAGATGCACAAATTTAGAGACATCTTTACTCCAAATGTTGATATGAACTATATTTGGTAAAGTGTTCTAAGGTCCTATTGATCTGATCAGCCACAGTTGTACATATTGTACCCTTGACCCCAAAATAGTGAGATCGTTTTGATCCTCCTCGAGAATGAAGGACAACAACCAACCACTCTAGTCTGGGGTGTCCCAATATGTGTCTAATAACTCCTTTTGCCCTGTTGTATAGTGTCTCCCTGGGTACTGGAGTGCAACTATGCTTCTGACCCAAACCTTATGTCCAGGACCCAAAGACCTCCATCTCTGTTTCACTGTGCCTGACCAAGCTGGAAAAGGATTCCCTGTGCTTTCTTCTGGATTTCTCCATCAGGACTTGGTTTGGTATATCTTTTAGATCTGGTAAGAGCAGTTTGTGGAGATGAACTTGGCTACATTGCTTCCTTTCGCTTTGCCATCTTGGCTCTGTCTACCCAATGATCTTTCCACTTTACCACACTGTCTCTTTTTTCACTTCTTTCATTGCCTCTTTTTATCATCATACAGGGTAACTTTTTAAACCTTTCATTATTCATGATCTAAACTGTCTTGTTCAGGGAGACTGAAGAATGTGATGAGGTAATGACTATTGCTATCAGTGTCATCGAGTAGTTATTCAATATTTAATGTAACACTAGAGTTAGAAATCATATTTAACAAATTGCAGTGAGATTTCATAAAGATCATACGAGCTGTTCCTGTTCTCTTCTTATTTACCAGATACATGGGTGAGGTTGAAAAAAAATCCAAGAATGTTTCAAACTTCACCAAAGTACCAGGAGTGGCATGTTAGCCAACAGGATACTGTGCTGTTGCAGCTTGCTCAAGCAGATGTCCAAGAGATTGTCAAATCATCATGGAAAGCAATGGCAATTCCTTACCTGGAAAGATACTATAGGCCAACCAGATAAATATTTTATATTAGAAGAAAGCAGATTTGGGCTCCCCCCCCCCACTGCTTTTTTTCTTCTTGGGTAAGGTGGCTAGAGTCAAGAGCTGGAGTTTGTTTTTATTTTATTTTTCATGAAACAACTTGGACCAAGAAGAAATTGAAAAAGTTACCTTTTTCATAGCCATTTTTGCAAGATGATATTTTCAAAGATCAGGCTATTGACAGTTGTCAGAATAGCAGACACAGACAAGTCTTATCGACATAATTCAAACCGGATGTTTGATAAACTGTTTGGTCCAGCTGCAGTAGAAAAGCAATGTCAGCTGCCATGCATAAAACGTAAACTGCTTCTGATGCCACCATAGTGAGTTCTGTCAAGCACAAAGGTGGCTAAGTCAATGTGCACACTGGTAGTTTAAGAATCTCTCCCAGGCAGGAAATAACAGGCTGCTGATGAGAGCCAGCCAGGTCACCAACAATATGAGCTGACCTTCCCTGAGATAAAGAAAAAAAAAACAATATAAGAGGCAGGCTGAACTGCTTTCAGTCATGTATAAAATGTAGGCTTCAATTGGAGCAGTGTGACCCATTAGGAGATGTTGTAAAATGCATTGCATACTGCTCTGTGGAAGACAATATTAGCATATGATGATCCTTGCCACAAAGAATGTAAGCATGATAGGTTGGTTATGTGGAATGTTGCTAATTAGTGAAATCAATCAGTGAATCAACAATTATTGGTTAAGTGCCTTCATTGGGTTCAAGAGGGAGCACAGTATCAGTTGATAGAACCCTGGCCTTGAGGTCAGGAAGACAAGAGTTTAAGTGTTGTCTCTGAAATATGATCTCAGTCAGAAACTAGGCAAGTCACTTAACCTTTTAATGCTTAACCTGCCTTAGTATAGGGAAAGTCTTCTGGGAGTTTCTGCTCACAGTGCAATCATGAGTATAGTCCCTATCTTTATCTCTCTCCACATCCTTATTGTTTGGCTAGATGGCATGGTGGAGAGAATGCCAGCCTTGGAGCCAAGGAGGAAGAGGTTAAAGCTCTGGCCCCATTACACACTGCCTATGGGTGAACTTTTCAGTGTTCCAAATTTTAGGTTACAGGTAATTTGCCGGTCTGTATTGTTCAAATTAGTTTCCACACTGGAAGTTCCTATACCCATGAAATTGGGGCAATGACAGGAAAGAGTTAAGGAAAAAAAACAGCAAGCAATAAGTTATTGACCTCTTGGAGTTAAGATCTAAACAATGACATCAACAATAAATTAATATAATACAAATTTTCTGGAATATTTCTTTGGGGTTTCAAAATTATACTTTTCTCTTGTAGCTCAATAGCAAAATAATGTAGAATGTCCTTAATGTCACCATGATAAAATAAATTCATTAGAAAGATGTCTTTATAGGAATGCTCAAAAATAAATATAGACAGTGAACAGAAAAACAGGAATAATAAAGTGAAGGAAATCAAGAGACACTAATTAGAGAAAATAACACTTAATAATTGTATAAACTATGCATAAATTCTGTGTGAGTGCTAGCGTGGATCACATAAGTATTATTATTTATCTTGTCACAATATTTATCCTGTTGTGACAAGTCACAATATTTTTCTTATTCCTGTAAAGAAACATTGCCATCAGCTCATTCCATTTCAATGAGGTAAATGCTAACACTTTAATCTGCAACATTACCAAAGGCAGTGATGCAACTGTGGTTTAGTAAAGTACCTTTGCTACATATTTTTTTAAATGAAGATGGCAACTAGTTCCAGAATTGAAAGTGAATCTCTGTGGATCTGACAAGAGAGTGTATTCTAATGGAAGACACAGTTCACAGTTCTGCCTCTGGTACTTAGTAGGGATACTATCAGAGGCATGCCACTATTCGAACTTCTGGGAACTCATCTGTAAAATAGGAGTGATAATACCATTAATTTCTGCCTCATAGAATTATTATGAGGTAAAAATGAGGTAATGTATTCAAGCAACTGGTAAACTTTAAAGTGGTACATAAATGTCAGTTTTCAATATTACAAAATAAGTGGATTGAACTAGGTGGAAATCTGAGGCCCTGTTTACCTTTAAGGTCAGTGACTTTGAATTCAACAGAATTCTTAGCACTTGCTAGCTACAAGGAGTATTAATTGGAATAATCACATAGTAGTCCAATGCAATAATTTTTATTTCTATTTTTTGTTTTAAAATATATGCTAAATTTTATTCACGACTTTTAAGTTTATTTAGATAAATATTATTTTATTACTTTCTTTTTATATGATTTATTAGATATGCTATTTTTCCAATTATCAATTTATCCTTGAAACCATGTTATATTCTTCCTTTATCATAATAGATTAAAATATTCTGTATACTTTTATAATAGTTTAGTTTACTTTCCCTGCAGAAATTTTCATTATTAATAATGTCTTAGACTTTTACTGCCTTATCTTTGTGATGTCACAATGATAACAGATTTGTCTCATATGAAGAATTAGGTAAAATATATCTTTTGGAAACAATTTCTATAATATAGGGATTGCTTCTCCTTTGAATTTTGATCAATTTCACATTGATCCAACTGCCTATTTATAGTTCAACTCGTTAAAGCTATATTTAACTGCTCGTTCTAGAATTGGTTTATTGATCTTATCTATTTACTGTTTTTTTTATAATTTGGGCATTTTGCCAATATTCATTTATTTTAAATTCTCATTTTTATTTGTATATGGCTACATACAATAGTGTCTGGCAGCATTCCTGATTTCTTTAGCAAATCTTGTGATTTCATCTTTCTCACTTCTGATTTAGGTAATTTGGTTTTCCTTGATCCTTTTTAGAAGATTAAATTGGCTACATGTTAATTTTTCAGTTTTTTAAAAATAATTTTGTCTTATTTTCCAATTCCACTATGCATTAATAATTTATCTTATTACTTTCACCTTTCTGTTCTTATGGAACAATTTGCCTAATTTGTGCTTGTTGTCACTAAATTTATTTGTTCATTTTAAAATTCATTTAGTTGTAAAAGCCAAGTATTAATTTGCTATTTTTCTACTTGGTTAACATAAACATTCAAAGATATGAGTTTGCCTCTGAGCACTGCTTTGGCTGCATTCCACAAATGTTAACATGTTGTATTTATGTTATCATTATTTAGTGCAATATGCATATTATGTTTATCTTGTCATTATTTAATGTAAGCTATTTGTGTTCATATAATTTATTCTTTAACATATACATTCTTCCACTAAAGCTCATCTATAATGCCTCTCCATAATGGAATGAAGATCCTGGGTTCTTGAAATTCTTGATCAAGCAGTTTCCACCAAATTGGAAATGTGTCTGTTATGATATTACTGAAGGACTTAAATCTATTGTCTGAAAAATAACCCTCTGAAAGTTTGGGAGGGTCATTACCAGTTTAGCTACAGGGTGGTTAATCTTTTGGTCTAACAAATCATCTACTACGTCTTTTGCCGCTTTTTATATTCCCAGAATTTAGCACAATGCCTGGCACATAGTAGACACTTAATAAAGATTTATTGACTGACCGCTAAATCATAACAGTGCTAGGATATCTGTCAATGGAGAGAATATTATTAATGACAAAATGATGGGTCCTTAAATATTGAAGACATCCATAATTATTCAATAAGTCACCATTGTAGATTTTAAATAATTCCTGGAACTTTTAATAATGTCATTGCCTACTGCTATTTTTGTTTTTTTGTCACCTGAAAACGCAGTTTTTGAAAAGAATATATTTTTTTCTGAATTAACAAATAGTTGTTATTTTTTATTAGTGTTTTTACAATCTCAAGGTACTCTTATGAATGTTCTACATGTAGTTTTATATATTGGTCTTTCATTGATGCATTCGATATATTGATATATTCCCTGATCTCATCAGTGTGAGTTCTCTATTCCCCCCACTGGTGCCTATTGCAACACATTCATTCATACATTCTCATCCAAACAATTCTTGTTCATGTGCTGTCATACATCTTCCACAAATCAAATACTGAACACCCTAGAGGCCTTATTGTAAGTCTTTAAATATTTCATGAATAATTTATGGTAGAGAATTTAGGTTCGATGCCTATTACTCATTTCTCTGGCAAAATGAAAAATCCACCTCCTTCTTGGATTACACCTTTCCTCAATGGTGTTTGTGACATACTTCTATAGAAATTATCATAGGTAACACATTGTGAGACATGTATATACATCATTTACTCCTTCATCATCTTTTGACTTGCCAATACATTTAACTCTGAAGAGTTCACAGTGTTCCATAATTCAGATTCAAAAAAAATATTACCAGGATAGCCTAAATGATGGTGTCAGAATATAAATTGAAGATAACTTTTGTTTTTTTCACTTTCTATATTCAGACACTTAAGACATTCACAGATGATCATCATACAATATTGCTGCTACTTTGTCCCCAGTACATTTCATTTTGCAGTGACCCATGTAAGTCTTTTTTTAGTTTTTTTCTGACAACATCCTGCTCATCATTTCTTATAGTGCGATAGTATTCCATCGTAATCACATACCATAAATTTTTCAGCTACTCTCCAATTGATGTTTATCCCCTCAATTTAAATTCTTTACCCCTAGAAAAGAGCTGCTGTAAATATTTTTATACATATATAGGTTCTTTTCCTTTTTTTTTTTATCTCTTTTGGGATATAGACCTAGTAGTGGTATTACTATGTCAAAAGGTATGCATGGTTTTAAAGCCCTTTGGGCATAATTCCAAATTGCTCTGTACAATAGTTTAATCAATTCATAACTCTGACAACAGTACATTAATGTCTCATTTTTCCCACATCCCCCCCCAAATTTGTCACTTACAGTATTTCCCCATGTATAAGACACACCTTAATTTTGGGGTCCTAAATTTGAAAAAAAATGTATTACATAAAGTTATTGAACTCAAGTTTTATTTGTCTGCTCATAGCTTTCTTCTGGGCAAGTCTGGTGTGTGTACGCATTTAATGAATCTGAAGCACCAATTGTGTCCTCCTTTGAAATCAGTAACTTCTTTTTCATCAGAAATTCTTCTTGCCTCATGCTGAACCATCTTTGTGGACATAGGAATTCCAATTGGCCTTGGCTCTTCAATCCAAATCTTCAATTCCCTCTCCAAATCAGGCCATTTTGCTGACTTGCCTCTCATGGCCTTCTTCCACCATGGCATTTTCAGTGGCATTTCTTCTTCCTGTAGGCAGTCTTGAATTGTTTTCTCAGTTGGAGGAGAACCAAACTTATGTTCAGCAGCACAATTTCCATTCACTTTTGCAAAATGGGTCACTTTTAACTTGAATTCAGCACTGTATCAAAATCTTTTCTGAGCCATTTCTGGGGAAAATGTGGCAAAATGCAACCTAATATACCAGTAACAAATGCAAAACAATGAGCACAAAGACAACAAGCACAAAAAAGCAGGAAATGTGAGTAAAAAATCGACAACCACTGTATAAGATGCACCCAGTTTTTAGACCCCAAATTTTTCAAAAAGGCGTGCATCTTATACATGAGGAAGTATGGTACTTTTTCTGTCCTATTATCTAATACAATAGGTACGAAGTAGTACCTCAGAACTATTGTTTTCACTTGCATTTCTCTAATCAATAATAAGTTGGAATTTTTTTTGAATAATTGTAAATAGCTTTAATTACTTCATCTGAAAAATGCTTATGTCTTTTGATCATTTATCAATTGGGGAATGGCTCTTATTTTTATAAATTTGTCACAGCTCTCTATATGTTAGAGAAATGAGACCTTTATCAGAGAAGTTTGCTTCAATTTTTTTTCACATTTACTATTTCTAACTGTATTTCCCTCCATCCTATTTCCCCTTCCCAATTTATTCTGCTCTCTCTCCCTTCACCCTGTCCCTCTTCTAAAGTGTTTTGCCTCTGATTATTTCTTCCCCCTTTCTGCCCTCCCTTCCATCACCTTCCCTCTTCTCTTATCCCCTCCCCCTTCTATTTTCCTGTAGGGTAAGATAGATTTCTATTCCCTATTGTCTGTGTATTTTATTTCCCAGTTACATGTAAAAACAATTCTTAACATTCTTTTTATAAATTTGACATCCAAATTCTCAATCTTCCTCCCTCCCCACCCACCTCATTGAGAAGGCAAGCAATTTAACATAGGTTACACATGCAAAACACCTCCATAAGAGTTACATTGTTTCCTTCCGTCCTATCCCTCCTCAAAAGGATTTGCTTCTGATTATCCCCTCCTCGAAAGTGCCCTCCCTTCTGTCATCCTCCCCTCTTATCCATTTCTGCCTTACTTCTTTGCAGGGTGAGATAGATTTCCTTAACCAATTGAGTGTTTACGTTATTCCCTCCTTAAGCCAATTGCAAAGAGAGTAAAGTTCCCTCATTCCCTCTCTCCTCCTCACTCTTCCCTTCTACTGTAAAAGCTTTTTCTTCTCTCTTTTATGTGAGATAATTTATCCCACTCTACCTCTCCCTTTGTCCTTCTCCCAGCATATTCCTCTTTCATCCCTTAATTTTTCGATATCATTCCTTTTTCTTCAACTCACCCTGTGCCCTCTGTGTTACACACACATATACATATATACACATTTATATATGTACATACACATATATATGCATATGTATATATTGCCTCCAACTACCTAATAATGAGAAAGGTCTCATGAGTTACAAATATCACCTTTCCATGTAGGAATGTTAACAGTAAAACTTTAATAAGTCCCTTATGATTTCTCTTTTCCGTTTACCTTTTCATGCTTCTCTTGAGTCTTGTATTTGAAAGTCAAATTTTGTATTTAGCTCTTTTTTCTCAAGATTGCATTAAATTCCTCTATGTCATTGAATATCAATTTTCCCTCTCCTAGATTAAACTCAGTTTTCCTCAGTAGGTGATACTTGGCTGTAATCCTAGCTCAGTAGTCCTCCATAATATCGTATTCCAAGCCCTCTTATCCCTTAATGTAGAAGACGCTAAATCTTAGGTTATTCTGATTGTGTTTCCACAATACTTTAATTGTTTCTTTCTGGCTTTTTGCATACTTTTCCTTGACCTGGGAACTCTGGAATTTGGCTACAATATTCCTAGGAGTTTTCCTTTGGGGATCTCTTCAAGGAGGTGATGGTTGGATTTTTAAAATTTCTATTTTTCACTCTGGTTCTAGAACATTAGGGCAGTTTTTCTTGCTAATTTCTTGAAAGATGATGTGTAAGTTCTTTTTTTATATAATGGCCTTCTGGTAGTCCAATAATTTTTAAATTATCTCTCCCAGATCTATTTTTCAGAATAATTGTTTTCCCAATGAGATATTTCACATTGTCTTCTATTTTTTTTTAATTCTTTTGGTTCTGTTTTATAATTTCTTGATTTCTCAAAGACTCATTACCTCCCATTTGTTCCATTCTAATTTTTAAAGAATTATTTTCTTCAGTGAGTTTTTGGACTTCCTTTTCCATTTGGACAATTGTGCTTTTCAATTCATTCTTTTACTCATTGTCTTTTTGGATCTCTTTGCTACTTCGTCTAATCTATTTTTAAGGTGTTATTTCTTTCAGTATTTTTGGGTCTCCTTTACCAAGCCATTGACTCATTTTTCATGATTTTCTTGGCACACTCTCATTTCTCTTCCCAATTTTTCCTCTACTTCTCTTACTTGATTGTCAAAATCCTTTTTGAGTTCTTCCATGGCCTGAGACCAAACCATATTTTTCTTGGAGGCTTTGGTTGTAGGACCTTTATCTTTGTTGTCTTCTTTTGAGTGTATGTTTTGATCTTCTTTGTCACCAAAGTAAGATTCTACAGTCTGAGTTCCCCCCTCTCCACCCCGTTGTTTGCTCATTTCGTCCAAGCCAATTACTGACTTTTTAATTCTATGTTAATGTAGGGCTCTGCTTCCTTGGTGGAGTGAACACTGACCTAAGCTTCAGGGATTTTGTGCAGCTGTTTTCAGAGATTTTTCCAGGGACCTGTAAATTTTCAATTCTTCCAAGGTGGTATGACCAAGGAACGTGTGTTTACTCCTCTCCTGGCCTGTGTCCTGTTCTGTGAGTGACCACAAACACTCTTTTCTGCCCTGGAACTGTGAAGAGGGTTTCCTCTTCACTGCTGCCACAAGCTCTGCTATGCCATTCCTTGCCTCAGGACTGTCATCCAGGACTGGACCCAAGATCTGAGTATGGACAAAGCAACAGAGTCCTCCCTCGGTGGCACAAATGAGATCTCTGTAATCTTCTTCTGATCAATCCCCATACCTTCTGCAGGCGGAAAGCTCCCAAAACACCTGCCTCCACTGCCTTCACCACTGCTGCAGCCACCACTGCTGCTGCTGAAATCAGTCACTCCCAAGGCCTTTTCCTAGTTTGCTGGGGTCAGGTCTGTGTTGGAGCCAGGACTGGACTGTGATCCTCTCTCACCCAGGTCCAACAGCCCTTTCCTGCTGATCTTCTAAAGTTGTCTTTGGTGTTTATGGGTTGAGACATCTGGAACTTGCCACAGATTCTAGTGATTCAGTTCCCTGAGCTTGACTCCAGTTTTGCTGGGGCCCGGTTTGTGCTAGCATGGCCTATGCTAGACTGAGCTCCTCTCTCAGCCTGGTGAATCAGACAATTCTTGTCAACCTTCCAGGTCATTTTGTGCTGGAGATGTGTTTCACTCTGTCATTTTGTGGGTTCTGCTGCTCTAGAATTTTTTATTTGCAGGTATTTGTAGGAGTTTGGGGGAGAGCTCTGTCAAATCCCAGCTTTTACTCTGCCATCTGGGCCCTTCCCTCCTACCATTTTCTGTAGGTTGTAAACATACAATACAATATTTTCATTATCAATGGAGCCTTTAATGATGATATAACTTCTTTATTTTTCTTAAAATTTTTTAAAGTTGAATTCCTCTCTCACATATCATCACTGCATTTCCAGGTTTGTATCAGCCAACTCTACACAAGGTACTTTTTAATCCAGCTGGTTTTAGCTGGTGTTATAATGGTTTGAAGCCTGAGTCAGGAGTCAGGAAGGACTGAGTTAAAATTCAACTTCAGAAATATACTAGCTTTGTGATCTTGGGCAAGACACTTTACCTCTGTTTGCCTCACTTTCATCAGCTATAAAAGGGAATCATAATAGCATCTACCTCAGAGTTTCATGAAGATCAAATGGGATAATATCTACACACTATATAAATATTTATTTCTTTCCCTCATTTTGTTCTCTTAAAATTGTATAAAACTTTTGATATTAGATATACTTCCTTTAGCTTACATGTTGCTGGGTTTCAGCTTTAGTTCATGATGCAAATTTTCATTTTCTTTTTATAGAAACATGTTATGAATTGATATTCAAAGTTGTGATTGCAAAAATTGGCTTCTATAGTAGTTGTTGAATCATTCATTTTATCAGATAGAAGCAAATATTAATACTTTCTTGTACATAAGAATCAAGCAAATAGTAGTAGATTCTCCTGTCAGATTGGCTAACATGACAAAACAGGAAAATAAATGCTGGAGAGGATGAGGGAAAATTGGAACATTAATACATTGTTGGCGGAGTTGTGAACAGATCCAGCCATTTTGGAGAGCAATTTGAAACTATGCCCAAAGGGTTATAACAATGTGTATACCCTTTGACCCAGCAATACCACTCCCAGGGCTATATCCCAAAGAGATCATACAAGTGGGAAAGGAACCTGTATGTACAAAAATATTTATAGCTGCTCTTTTTGTGGTGGCAAAGAATTGGAAATCAAGGGATGCCCATCATTTAGGGAATGGCTGAACAAGTTGTGGTATACGAATGAAATGGAATATTATTGTGCTATAAGAAATAGGGAAGAAACAGACTTTATAATAACTCAGAAAGACCTACATGATATGAGGCAGAGTGAGAAAAGCAGAACCAGGAGAACATTGTACACAACCACAGACATATTTATTCTGTGATGACTAACTTTGATAGACTTGGCTCTTCTCAGCAAACAAGGCTCAAAGATAGCTCCAAAGGACTCAGGATGGAGAGAGCTAGCTATATCCAGAGAAAGAACTGTGCAGTCTGAATGCAGACCGAGGCAAACTATTTGCTCTCTATTTTTCTCTTCTTTTTTGGTTTTGTTTCTTCACTCTCTTGATTCATTCCATTGGTCATAATTCTTCTTTGCAACTTGACTATTGTGTAAATTAGTTTAATGTGAAGATTCATGTAGAATCTATATCAGACTCCATGCCATTTTGGTGGGAAGGGCAAGGGGAGGGAAGGGAAAAAAATGGAATTTAAGAACATGTAGAGCTAAGTGTTGTAAATGAAAAATAAAAAAAAAATCTAATAAAAAAGAAGGCTGCTAGCACAGGTTCTGTGATCTGCTTTTCTAATGGAAGTAACTTTAAGGGGTTAACAATCTCAGTTTAATTAAACATACATATATCATTCACTCAGTTCAGGGGAAAAACATCAGCCCCCTGGACTTCAAGGAAAATATGAACAGAAATCACAAACATCAACAGACAGACCTTGTCTGATTCAAATCACAATTCATAGTTACCAGAGAAAAACCAATATTTATCTCTCTGGCTTACAAAGCCGAGGTGGGGGTGGGTTCAATTGCTTGCCCAGTGTCTTGTCACCCTTACTATTTTCAATGAGTGTACCCCCAAAAGGCAAACCACAGCCTCGGACCTCATGTACCTGTCTCAGGGCCCTGGGGGTGCTTGAGGCTTACTATTTAGAGTGTGAGAAATCAGTGTGGGAAATCTCCAACCACCAGCACCACATCATATACAATTCAATGACTCTCAATTGTCTTAGAGCCCAGAAACATTTCAAGGCAAAAGATCCCACCTTACCTGCTCCATTCAAACAAAGAACAGTGAAAAGTCCCATTTTGCTTCCCATTACAATATTGTAATCCAAGCATTCAGATCCCTTAATGTAGAAGCTGTTAAATCTTGTGTTATCCTGATTGTGTTTCCGTAATACTTGAATTGTTCCTTTGTGGCTCCTTGCAATATTTTCTTCTTGACCTGGGAATTCTGGAATTTGACTGTAATATTCCTAGGAGATTTCCTTTTTGGATCTGTTTCAGGAGGTGACTGGTAGATTCTTTCAATATCTATTTTACCCTCTGATTCTAGAATATCAGGGCAGTTTCCCTTGCTAATTCCTTGAAGGATGATTTCAAGACTCTTTTTTTGATCATGGATTTCAGATAGTCCAATAATTTTTAAATTATCCCTCCTGGATCTATTTTCCAGGTCAGTGGTATTTCCAATGATATAGCTTACATTGTCTTCTATTTTTTTTCTTTTTGTTTTGTTTTATAATTTCTCGATTTCTCAGAAAGTTGCTAGCTTCAATTGTTCTGTTCTAATTTTTAAGGAATTATTTTCTTCAGTGAGTTTTTGGACCTATGTTCCATTTGCCCAACTGTACCTTTTAAGGAATTCTTCTCCTCGTTGGGTTTTTTGACCTCTTTTGCCATTTGGGTTAGTCTATTTTTAAGGTGTTATTTTCTTGAGCATTTTTTTGGGTCTCCTTTAGCAAGCTGTTGATTTGTTTTTCATGATTTTCTTGTATTACTCTCATTTCTCATCCCATTTTCCCCTACTTCTCTTACTTGATTTTAAAAATTATTTTGGAGCTCTTCCATCTGCCTGTGACCAATTCATATTTTTCTTGGAGGTTTTGGATGTAGGAGCTTTGATTCTGTTGTCTCCTTCAGGTTGTATGTTTTGATCTTCCTTGTCACAAAAGTAAGATTCTATTTTCTGATTTTTCCCTCTCTGCTCATTTTTACAGCCAATTACCTGATGTTTTAGCTCTTTGTTAGGGAAGGTCTCTGCTTCTAGTGTGGAGAGTGTACTGTCCCAAGCTTCAGGGGTTTTGTGCAGCTGTTTTCAGAGCTATTCTAGGAACCTGTAAATTTTAAGTTCTTCCAATGTGGTATGATGAAAGGAGAAGTGTTTATTCCTTCTCCTGATCTGTGCTCTCTTCTGTGAGTGACCACAAGCACTTTTTTCTGCCTTGGAACTGTGGGGAGGATTGCCTCTCCATTGCCACCACAAGCTCTGCCATACCTGTGCTTGCCCCTGGACCACTACGTAGGCCTGCAACCCAGATCCATCCACAGGCAAAACCACAAAATCCTGCCTCAGTGCTAGCAAAGAGATCCCTGCCATTCCTCTCTGATCAGTCACTCAATCCCACCCCCCACCCCCACCTCCCACTGTTTGTGGACCAGGACCTCCAGAAGCAGGCACTGCTCCTGCCACCACCCTGGGGTTGGGGCCAGACCATGATCCTCTCTCACCCAGGTCTGAGAGACCTTTCCTGCTAACTTTGTAAGTTTTCTTTGGGATTTGTGGCTTGAGAAGTCTGGAAACCACCACAGATGCCAGTGATTCAGTCACCTGTGGCCTGCTACAGGTTTGCTATGTTGCAGTCTGTGCCTGTGTGGCCCATGGTGGACAGTGCTTTTCTCTCATACTGGTGCAGCAGATCTTTCCTGTCAACCTTCCAGGTTGTCTTGGGCTGGAAATTTGTTTCATTCTGTCATTTTGTGAGTTCTGCTGCTCTACAATTTGTTTAGATTCATTTTTATAGGTATTTGGAGGTATTTGGGGGAAAGCTTAAGCAAGTCCCTGCTTTTACTCTGCCATCTTGGCTCTACTTCGATCCTACTTTTAAAAGGATTTGTTTTCTTCAGTGGATGTTTTTCTTGCTATTTAGCCAATTCTACTTTTTAAGGAGTTGTTTTCTTCATTCAATTTTTATGCTTCCTTTTCCAACCTGGTGACTTTATTTTTTTCATTATTCTCTTGAATACCTCTCATTTCTTTTTTTTTTTTTTTACTTTTTCTTCTACCTCTATTATTTAATTTTTTAAGTCCTTTTTTGAGCTTTTTCAAGAGGAGTTTTTGGGCTTGAGACCAATTAATATTCCCCTTAGAGGCTTCACATGCAGGCATTTTGACATTGTTGCCGTCTTCTCAGTTTGTGTTTGGATATACTTAGTCACAGTAGTAGCTTTCTTTGGTCAGAGCTCTCTCTCTCTCTCTTTCTCTCTCTCTCTCTCTCTCTCTCTCTCTCTCTCTCTCTCTCTCTCTCTCTCTCTCTCTCTTCTCCTCTCTCTCCCCCTTTGTATTCTGCTCATTTTTTAAAGTCAAGCTCTGCTCCTGGGGTACAGGAGACATTGTCTCAAACTTCTTGTACTAAGCACCAGGTGCTTGATGACTAGCGTTCTGTTCTGGGACCACTGGGGTTGGTGGTTTGCCTATTTTGCTAGAGTGGCCTGGCCTAGTCCTGCCTGTTGTGCCTTGGGTTCTGGGGCTATCAGTTTGCCTGCTGTGTATGGGCTGGAGTCCTTCCAGCTGGCCCGCTATGCTACTAGCTTGCTGAGCCAGAACCATAGGGCCTAAGTTTCTGATCTGTTCTGTGGTTAAGAATCTTCTGCTTGCTTGCTTGGACACTGCCTTTGCTGGGCTATACTCCCCTTTTGCCCAAGTGAGGCAGGCCTTTCCTAAAGTCCTTTTAAGTTATCTTGGGCCACAAAATTGTTTCCCTACATCTTTTTGTGGATTCTATCAGTCAGAAATTTGTTTAGATGCTTGATTTAATGCTAATTTTGAAGGAAACTAGGGAGAGCTCAGGCAACTTTATGGTTTCTCTCTTCCATATTCTCTCATCTCTCTTAATTATTTACTCCTTTCATATATCCCTTCCTCCCTAGCCCACCCTCCGCAAAAAAAATCCAAAAAAGCCTTACTTTTTTTCTCCTTGCCTTTAGTTTCAACAGTTTTTCATTATTATTTTCTCATGGTTCTTTTTAAAAAAAATCATTTAGTCTCCTTCCCCTCCATCTTTCTCCAATTCAACATTATAATTTAGTAATTTACAAAATAATAGAATTGCTATGTTTATTTTTTTCATACTGATAACACCAGGGCAGTAATTTGTAAGTCATCTCTGATCAAGGGTGAGAATGTAGTGGTTACAATACTGGATCTAATGTCCTGAACATATGCTTTTCCATCTTAGCACTGACATTTACTAGCTACATGACTATGACCATTTGGCCTTTCCAAAACTCAGTTTCTTCATTTGTAAAAGGGTAATAATACTTGTTGAATCTATCCCTCAGAAAGGTTATATGGATTAAATGATATAATACATACAAAGCACTTTAAATGTTATATTAAAATCAGTTAATGTTCATAAAGCTTAGTTTGAAGACCCAAATTTCATTCTGTGACACTATGCTCTCTTTGTTCACCTGCCAGTTTATTCACTTCTAATTTTACATCACTTATTCATCATCCACATCATGCCCCTTAACTAGCTATTCCCAAATATTCTATATTGGGTTTTCTTGGTGTCCTCATTAGCTCCCATGCATGAATTTAATGATCATCTCCATGCAGATGACTCCCAGATCTCTCCTTTGATTCAGACTAGATCAATATTTTTTGAGACTGATTTTCTTACCATGTCAGGAATGCAGTGGTGAAATACAGTCTTGATCCCACTACTGATAGGCTTTGACCTGTTCTGTTTCTTTTCCCAGCTTTATTTTCCCATCCTCAGGCACCCATTGGCCCCCTGTTCATGGGAGCTCATAATATTATTGTTGGCCTTAGCATAGACACTTGATCTGTTTTAGTTATATTCACCTTAAAACTCCCGAGGTCAAGCAATCCATCAGCCTGACCATATTTGCCTAATGGGAATTTCAAACTAGATAGCCTAGAAATATCTAACACTCAACATGACTAAAATCAAACTCATTATCTTGATTCCTAAACCTCCCCTTCTTCCAAATTTCCCTTATTCTGCCAAAGACATCACCACTCTTCAACTATCTTAGGGTTGTAATATTAGCATTGTATTGGACCCCTCACTCTGCCACCAAGAAAATCAAATTAGTTCCAAATCCTGCTCTTTCTACATTTATAATATCTTTTACATTGAACCCCTTTTTTCTACTTACCCAGCTACCACTTCTGTTCAGGTCCTCATTACATCTTGACTGATTATTTCAACAACATTCTAATTTAGCTCATTGTCTCTAGTTTCTCATCAATCCAATCTATGCTGTACACTGCCACAAAAGTACATTTATTTAAGCACAGATCAGACCATGTGATTTTCCTTACTCAGCTAACTCTAGTGACTACCCTTTACTTCTGGAATAAACTATAACTTCCTAATTTTAGCTTTCAAAGCACTTCAGAACCTGCCCTCAACATATATTTCCAGCTTTATTAGACATACCCTGTGATTCAGCAAAATAGTAATTAAGGTGGGACTTTTTGCTGTTCTTCTCTTAAGTGCCTTTAATGATTCTGACCTTTGTTTGAATGGGGCAGATAAGGTGGGATCTTTTTGTCTTGGAGTATTTCTAAGCACTGAGACAATTGGGAGTCATTGATTTGTATGTGATATGATACTGGGGTTAAGGAACTTTCCCACACCCAGCCTAGGTGAGGTCAGAGCACTCAGGGCTCCAAAATGGATATAATTGAGGAGAGCTTAGCATTTGATTTTTGGGGGCACACTCATGGAAGTAGTGTTGAGACTCTGGGCAAGCTGCAAACTGCCCCCCCAGCTTTATACCCTAGAAGTTGGCACTGGTAACTATGTATTGCGATTTGAATCAGATGAGCTCTGTCTGTTCACGTTTGTAATTTCTGTTTGTATTTGCCTTGAAGTTCATGGGGCTGATCTTTTCCCCCTGAACTGTGAATGATATTTGCATGTTTGTTTAAACTGAGATTGTTAACCCTTTAAAGTTACTTTCCTTAGTAAAGCAGATCAAAGAACCTGTGTTGGCAACTTTCTGGGTGCTGGTTGTTGTTGAATCTTACACCCCCACAGCAGCTGCTAGCAAGATTGTTACTACATTCAGCCAAGCTGTTTGTTTTTTTTTCTCTTTTGCACCTTTATTGTATTTCATTTCATATCTACATGCCTCTGCACTTGCTGTGTCTCATGCCTAAAATGCAGTCATTCCTTGCTTTCACCTCTTAAGAATCCTCTCTTCCTTTAAGATGGAGTATATGGACATTTTCTGCATGAAAACTTTCCTTTTCCTGTTAAATCCCAGTACCTCCTCTATCTTGTATTTAACTGCTTTGTCTATATTTGTGTTTATTCACTTTATATTTGGATTTCATAAAATATGTATATATATAAACATATATGTATATAGTAGAACATGGGTTTACCTATGCTTCTCTGGATGAGGAAAAATTTTTCCCAAAGTTTGTCTTTCATGATGAACAAAACTTCACAGTATGAATACCATGTTTGGACTTGAACAGCTCCTGAAGGAATGACCCTCAACCAGGGCAATGTTGTTCAATGTCAAGCAATTGAACTTCAGGTCAGTATACCACTTATCATCCTCATTCATCATTGACCCTTCCTGAAGGAACTGAAGGTGGATGCTGTAGACGTTTAAGAGCTGGTGGAGGAACATGGCCAGAAGCTGATGATGGACAAAGTGGTGGATCTGTGGAAGATATCTCATCTGAGGAGGAAGGTGAGAGGTTGTAGGAATCCTTCACATCAAGTGAAATTAAGATCAGATGTGGGGAAAAGTGCAAAATTTTGTTGAAAAACATCACTCATATAAGGCTGTAGCAATGAGAGCCAAGAATATTTTTAATGATAATACAATATCACATTTCCCTGACATTCTGAAAAAAATGTCAAAAACAAGTGTCATTAGATAGATTCCTAGTCAGAAGTGAACATAAAGAAAACAAAAAAATCAGGGAGTCAAAACATGAAAGTGATTTTAAAAAATGAAAAATAAGTGAAGGCAGTAGTGTTAGTCTTACTTTTAGTGAAAGCAGCATAAGAGAGAACACTCCTGATGTTGAAATCCCCAATGTTCTCATGGAAGGAGATCTTCCTTGGAAGCAATAACCCTTTCTTCTCCTCCTTTCTCTCGCCTCCCTGGCACAAGTCACAACTCTTTCCAAAGGTAAAGTGCAAGTTAATTTGTTTTACTTTCAGTTTATATTGGTATTGTTATTGTATTTCAGGTGCCTTAGGAGGGAAAAAAAACTTGCTTAAAGTTATAAATAATTATTTTTATATGAATATTTTGGGGATATGTTACCAATCATCCAACTTTACATTGTTTCCTTTGGGAAAATTTGCTTTGCAATAAAACGAATCACACGATGAACAGAATCCCAGAACAAATTAAATTGGTAAACCAAGATTCTACTGCATACCTATATACACATATATAAGTATTTACATACATATGCATTCAATCTAAATATTGAATGAAAAAAATACAAACACTAAGTAATTAATAGATATATATAGAAATATATAGAATATGTGTCATTTATGTATCACACATACATATGTATGTATATATATATACATATATATATATATATATATGTTTATACACACACACACACACACACACACACATTTTCTTCCCCATTAAAATGTAAGGTCATTTTGAGTAGGATTTGTTTCATTCCCTATACTTGTTTCCTAGCACCTGGAACAATGCCTACCACAAAGTAGGTACTTAATATATGCGTGCTGATTGGCTATTTTTAGAGAATGGCTAGGTGTGCTGGGAAAATTATTCAAAGTTTAATTCTTAAATTTATTAACTTTATAATTATATTATAGCTTACCCTGTGATTGTGTGTTCTCATAGACAAACTTCATTACCTACTTGAATCTGCGCTGTCATTTATCTTAGAATTCCCACAAAAATGGGGCAGTTCAGTAAAGTGGTGAATAGAGTGCCAGGCATGGAGTAAGGAAGACTCATCTTTCTGAGTTCAAATCTGGCTTCAGGCATTTACCAGTTATGTGGTCCTGGGCAAATCACTTAACCCACTGCCTCAGTCTCCTCATCTGCAAAATGAGTTCAAAAGGGAATGACTAGCTACTTCAATATCATTTCCAAGAAAAGTCCAAATGGGATCAAGAAGAGTCAGACATGACTGAACATGACTGAACAACATCAAAGATCAAGATTGCATTCTATCTATACCTCATACTGAGGGATTCTTCTCTATGCCCTCCAATAAATCCTTCACAGAACACCTAGACAACATACTGGATGTCTTTCTGAAGGTCTTTTGATATTTTCTGTATACCTGAGTAGCATATATCTATCATTTATTGCTCCTAACTCATACTGCATCATGACCCTGCATCCTTTCGTGATCATTCATGTTACAGAATAATCTAACAAAATTTGAATTATTGCTTTTATATGTAATATCTACAATGGTTGGCAGTTTACGGAATGATCCTTTTGCCATTAAAATTCTGAAGTTTGACAATGATGTGTCTTGGTGAATTGAATATTGCATTTGTTCATGTTAGTACATTGTACATTCTATCAATTTGTTATGTACCACTTATTTCCAATCTTTCTGAGAAATCTTCTTATGCCATTTTCTGAAATATAACTTCAGGATTGTAAGATTGGTAAGAATGGTAAGACCTTTTTTCCCAGCAGTTTTTTTTTTCCTAAAGCTTACTTATTCTCAGATTATCTCTTACTAATATCTGATACTTAATTATGATTTAAGGGTTACATAGCATTTTATAACATTGTTTCTTCTGATCCTCACAATAAACCTAAAAGGTAAGCAGGGTAGGTCCATTTCCAGATGAGGATAATGAAGAAAAGTTAAGTAAGTTTCACAACTAGGAAATGTTTGAAATAGGATTAGAACTGGAATTGCCTGACTTCACAACCAATACTCTTTTTTTATGCCTTGCTACTTCACTTTGATGTATCTTTTAGGTCTTTTACTTTCATCTAAAGTCCTTCAAAGCCTTTTTCCAGGCAAGATCTTTATTTCTTCTCCTTCTCTTTTTTGGGACCCTTAATTTTATGCATCCCCTATTCTCTCCACCACCATTTCTTCAAATACAAAAACATCGATTCCATAAATGAGTTTGTGTCTTCAACATATTGCTGAACTTTTGAGTTTCATAATCATCACCTCATCCTGAGACTCCTTAGTTGCACCCAATTCCTTCTTTCTTTGTTATCATATTTTTCAGTCTATTTTTTAAAATTTCTTTAGTGTATTTAATTTCTCTTTCTCCTAAAATCCAAGCACTCATTGTTAAGTATGGGCATGTACAGTTCTAGAAGTATCAGAGTTAACAGAAAGTCTGGTGTATCTTGGAATAAAGCTAGAAGCACAAGAAATTCAAAATAATTATCACGATACCTTCCATAATGCTTGAGGGTATTTGTATAGATTATCAGATCCCTTCACGAGTCTTTTCAAAGCCATAAAACAATTACTAGGTCATTAGCAAAGGCTCTTAGAAAGGAGATGAATTCTGAAGAATAGCACCTAATAGAGAATTTCTATGACATGTGGACTAATATAACATATGCAATTACTTTTGTTTGCAGAAAATACTGAATGAATAGGTAAAGGCAACAAGTGCTGAGCAAGTCAAAAAGAATTTATTAAGTATATGTCATGTGTCAGGCACCATGCTACTTGCTGAGGATGTAAAGAAAGGCAGTCATTGCCCCCAATTCACATTCTAATGGTGGAGACCAGGCAAACTTTCTACATACAACTACCTACCCACATACATACATACATATGGGGTACACTGAAGATAGTCTCCAAGGTAAGGGAAGGAGAGGGAGTTAGGCTTAAGCCTGTAGCAAATAAGGAAGCCCCAGAAAGTACATACTACCCATATATGATTAATTGGCAATGAATCTGCTTTAAAAATAATATGTTCACAATGTTTGTCAAATAAAAGCTTCAGGCATTTAGAACAGGGTAAAATAAATGAGGAATCCATTGACCAACAATGGTTGTGTTTTGTTTTGAGAAAGTAGGACTGAATAATTAAAGGCTGGATAAGACATGAACAGGTAAAGAGAAGAGAGGAAAGTCATTTCAGGAAGTAGGAAAGCAGTTATTCAGAGGAAAGAATGAAAATGGAATATCAGATATGGTAAGGAGACTGGCCTAGATGGATTATGTAGTGTGTGCTTGAGCACAGGTAGAAAGAAGTGGGTAATTCAAGTCTGAGGTAAATTTGAACATGACTTTGATGTCAGTCTAAGTTTGTATTCTTGTAGTTAAGGAGAACGTTTGAAGATTTTTGAGCAAGAGAGAATAATGATGAAAGCATTTTGTAAGCTTATGAAACTATGGTTCACAGAAGGAGAGAGATCTCAATATTGATATTTAGCTCTTGGTAGCACTTTAAAGGGTAAGGATTTCTTTGCTACTTATAACATGGTATTATTTGATTGTTTATTAAAATTAAGTGCCACATAATGCATTTTTACATAATAGTCATGACCTCCTTTTTGTAAAAGGGAAGATTCCTATAGTAATTAAATAATGAAAGAGAAAAACACAGAGAGAGGAGAAAAAGAAAAAAATAGCAAAAGTGATCAATATGTTGAAAAGTTTAAAAATATATGCAATGTTCCATTTCTGTAGACCTGCCAGGTCTGCAAAAGAATGGAGCAAGGTGTCTGCTTAGTACTTCTGGGGCTCAGACTTGCTTTGTAATTCTCCAACATTAACTTTTAATTGTTTCTGGTTGTTCTGGAAATGTAAATTACTGTAAAACATTTCATCTTTCTACTGTGTAATATTTCATGACTGTTGCCAATAAATACCTAGAATTCTCTTCCTTTTCCTTCTGTCTCCTGGGTCCTTGGCTTCCCTCAAATCCCAGCTAAAAATCTACCTTCTATAACAAGCCTTTCCCAATTCCCCCCTAAAGCCAATACCTTTACTGTATGATTATCTCCAGGTTAACCTGTCTTTATCTTTTTGGGATACAGTTATGTGCATGTTGTCTCCTTCATTAGATATAGTATCCTGGGGAGCAGGGACTGGTTAATTTGTGGCCTTTCTTTGTATTTCTAAAACCAACACTGTGACTGGCAGTAAGTATATGCTTGGTGACTTGACATTTTGTTGTCATTATGTATATGGTTTCTTGGTCCGACTTAACTTCATTCTGCATCAGTTCATGTCATTCATTCCATGATTCTCTGTCAGACAAAAAGGATTAACCACTTACTTTGTGCTAGACACTGTGCTAATCACTGAGAAGACAAGGCAGTAAATAAGAATAAGCAAAAGGAAAGATAGTTTTGTCTTCAAGGAATAGGAAAGACAATACAGTTAATGCTGCTTTAACATAAATTTTGAATGTGTTCCAACTCAATTGATATATTAGGGAATATTTTGATCATAGTGCATGAGTTTCTTTCTTTGGGATTTCTTCCCCAAAAAATATTGAGAATACCAAAAGCTAGCATTTTACAATGCCTCATAAACTTCAATGCTTCTGACTCCTACATCCATAAGCAAATCAATTCTTTCTCAAAATAAAGACCTATATTTATTGTGCCTCTTATAGTGCTGTAAAGGCTGAGAGTGGAGGAGGACTGAAAGAAAACTTCACCCCATTCTTCACCTTCCTGCCATGACCTCAGATCCTTGGTCTGCTCAAGTTGCTCATACAGCCCAGGACACAGAAGGAGCAGCAGCAAGGCCAAAGACTCAGCCATTATTTATTATAGTATTTGTGCATTTCATAATCATGTAACATTTGGAAAATGTCAGATTCCCATCATCCTTTTTATGTGTTTTTGATGAAATTATTAGAGTGGTGTCCCTAACAACCTTTTCTGCATAAGCCCTTTGGTTTAGATTGCATGATTTTGCATAGCACTTGTGAGGAATACTGCTTGTGTCCTGTTGTGGCAGAAATGATTATACCAAAAAAGAAAGCTCAAAAGCAAGGTAGGGCAGGAACATGGGAAAGTACCTCAAGCAGAGGCATGACAGAAAAGTCCAGAGGAAGGCAGCTTGGTGGCAAATGAAGAGATGATTGTCCTGGTTGCCTAATTAAATGGAAGTTCTGGGAGGAACCTCTACTCTGAGAAGGGATCCCAGGTACTTATGAAGAGCAAGATCTAAGGCTAACACGATCTTCCAGGAAAAAAAGAGGTTTCTTTGGTCTGAAGGAGGAATAAAGAGGAGTGTAGCCTAATGACAATTCATCATATTCATCATTTATTACAGCACATTAATATTCCATTTCATTCATCTGCCATAGTTTGTTCGGCTATTCCTTATTCAATAAGCATCTACTTTGTATCTATTTCTTTGTTACAACAACAACAAAGTGCTATTACCAATATTTCAGTGTATATGAGATCTTGCTATTTTTTTTAAAATGATCTTATCATTTTTTTAATCAGTGGTACCAGTGGTGTAGATGCCTATCTTGGTCAATGGATATTTAAATTTAAGTCACTGTATTTATGTAATTCCAAAATGCTTTACAAAATAATTGTTCTGATTCATATCTTCGCCAACCATGCCCTTGTTCACCTATCTTCCCACAATCCAGTAAATAGTGACTATTTCTATCTTTTGTCACATTTGACAATTTGCTGGGTGCGAAGTGAAGTCTCAATGTGATTTGGATTTGCATTTCTTTTATTCATGATTTGAAACATTCTTTCACATGGTTATGAATAGATTGATAGATTTTTCTTTTGAGAAAATTTGTTCATATACTTTGACCACTTACTATGGTGGTATGGTTTTGTTCACATGTATACACACATATATTGATATAGATAGTATGTAATGCATACACATATAAACATATATGTTGTCTCTATTTCTTTGATTCCATTTTTTTATCTGAAAAATTCAATATGAAGTTTTATTTTTTAAAAATTTTTCTCATTAATATGTTTCCCTTCTTAACCTGGATGAATTAGATTTGTTTGTGTAGAAATATTTTTAAATTCTTTGTGAAGAAAAATATTTATTTTATATTTTGTATTCAGTTATATTCCTTCTTTTCTTGATATGTAGATCATATCCAACCCTATGAAAGTATATGATATGTTTCTTTGCTAATTTTTAAGGATATCTTTAGCATTCAGGTCACATATCCATTTCGAATTTATTTTGGAACATAAGATGTTCAGCCAATCTTAATTTTTGCCATACAGCTTTTCAGTTTTCACAGAAGTTGTTTTTAATCAAATAGAGCTCTTTCCTAGAAATTTATATTTTCTAATATATCAAATATTGATTTATTTAGTTCCATTGTTTCTGATTGCCTCTTATTTATTATGTTTCTTTGATTTACTTCTGTATTTTTAACCAGAAACAATAACTAACAAAAGTGGATTGGATGACCGCTGCATCATGATAAGGTCTATCCCCCCTTCATTTTTACATTTGTTATATTATCTCTTTTGATTATTTGACATTTTTCTTTCTCCAAATGTATTTTTATTATTACAAAGTTTTGTCAGCATAGCATTAAAACTGTAAATTAACTTTGCATTTTCATTTTTACTGTTGTTATGACTCAAATATGGGCACAGAATTTTCTTCCAGCCTTTTGTTTGTTCTTTTAATTTTTAATAATACTTTATTTTTCCCCATTTCCAAACAAGAAAAAATTACCATTCATTTTTACAAGATATTGTTTTCCAAATTGTTCTCCCTCCCTCCATTCCCTCACCTCTTCTGAAAATGGCAGGCAGTTTGATATAATTTGTGCATCTTCTGTCATGTAAACATATTTTGACATTAATCGGAGTTGCAGGAGAAGAAACAGATCAAATGAAAAATAAACATAAGAAAGAATAAATTAAGTGAAAAAAGATGCTTTGATCTGGATGTAGAGTAGGACCAGTTCTTTAACTGGATATGGAAAGATTTTTCTTCATTAGTCCTTTGTACTTGCCTTGGATCACTGCATTGCTAAGAAGAGCTGAGTTATTCATAGCTCATTATCATACAGTGCTGTACTATGTAAAATGTTTTCCTAGTTCTGCTCATTTCACTTTGCATCAGTTTGTACAAGTCTTTCAAGGTTTTTCTGGTATGTATTCAACATTTCTTATTGCATAATACTATTCCATTACATTCATAAACCACAGCTTGTTCAGCCATTCCCCACTTGATGGGCATCCCCTCATTTTCCAATATTTTGCCATCACAAAAAAGGTTGCTGTAAATATTTTTTACACAGGCAGATCCGGTTTTTTTTTACTCTCTTTGGGATACAGAACATGTAGTGGTATTGCTAGATCAAAGGTTATACACAGTTTGGTTGCCTTTTGGTCATAATTCCAAATTGCTCTACAGAATGCTTAGATCAGTTGACAACTCCATTACTGATGCATTCATGTTCCAGTTTTCCCATATTATCTCCAGCATTTATCATTTTCCTTTTTTGTCATCAATCTAACATGTGTAAGGTGGTACCTGATAGTTGTTTTAATTAGGATTTCTCTAATCAAAAGTCATTTAGAGCATTTCTTCACTATCTGAGAAATGCCTGTTCATATCCTTTAACCATTTATCAAATGGAGAATTGCTTGTATTCTTATAAATTTGACTCAGTTCTCTATATGTTTGCTTTCCCCCTTAGTTTCTTTCTTGTTTATTTTTAGTTGGATTTATCAGGTTCTTAGAGGGGACAGTTGAAGTCCCCTAGTAGTATAGTTTTGCTGTCTATTTCTTCCTGTACCTCACTTAACTTTTCCTTTAAGAATTTGGATGCTATATCGCTTGGTTCATCTATGCTTAGTATTGATGGTGCTTCATTGTCTATCGTACCTTCTTGCAAGATGTAGTTTCCTTCCTTATCTTTTAAAATTACTACATTTTTGCTTTGACTTTATCTGAGATCAAGATTGTTATCCCTGCTTTCTTTTTTCTTACCTCAGCCTAAGAATAATAGATTCTGCACTCTGTATGTGACTCTGTTTCAAGAGAGCTTCTTGTAAACAACATATTGTAGTATTCTGGTTTTTAATCCTCTCTGCTATCTTCTTCCATTTTGTGAGAGCTTTCATCCTTTCACATTCACAGTTATAATTAATACCTGTGTATTTCCCTCTCTCCTATTCTTCCTACTGTTTCTCCTCTCTCCATTCACCTTTTTCCTTCTCACTAGAGTTTTTCTTCTTTCTATCACCTCCCCTGATCTGCCCACCTCTTTCTGACACTCCCTATCTCCATCTTCACTTGATCTCCTCCTCTCCTACTTTGCTGCCAGATAAGAGAGATTTCTATATTCAAGTGTTTGTGTTTATTATTAACTCATTGAGTCTATCCTGATGAAAGTAAGGTTCAAACAGTGCTCATCACCCACCCTCCCATCTTCCAATCCACTAGAATAAGTCTTTTATACATATTCATGCAAAATAATTTATCGCATTCTACTTCTTCCTTCCTTCTGCACCCATTGTACTCCTTGTTCTCATCCCTTAATTATTTTTATATCATTCCCTCAAAGTCACCTTTTACCCATACCCTCTGTCTATGTATATCCCTTCTAATTGTACTATTAATGATATTTTTTTTAAAAAATGAGCCACTTAAGAATTATAAGTGCAAGCACTTACAAATACCATTTTCTTCATGTAAATAGTTTAGCTCTATTGGATCCCTCATGTTTTCTTTTCTCTTTTTTAACCTATTTATGCTTTTCTTGGGTCTTGATAATGTAGGTCAAATTTTTTGGTTGAGTTCTGGTCTTCTCTTTAAATCCTTCTATTTCATTGAATTATCATCTTTTCCCATAATGCATTATGCCTAATTTTGTTAGTAGGCTTAGCTCCTATCTCAAGACCTCTGATCCTTTAATGCTGCAGCTGTCAAGTCCTGTGTAATCCTCAATGTTTGTGTTGTTTCCTTCTGGCTACTTGTAGTATTTTTTCTTTGACCTGATAGTTCTGAAATTTGACTATAATGTTCCTAGGAGTTTTTATTTTGGGATCTCTTTCCTGAGGTGATCAGTGGATTCTTTTAGTGCCTATCTTGCCATCTGGTCCCAGGACATCAGGGCAGTTTTCCTTGATAATTTCTTGAAAGATGCTGTTCAGTTTTTCTTTTGATTATGGATTTCAGGTAGTCCAATGATTCTGCTATTATCTCTCCTGGATCAATTTTACAAGAAAGTTGATTTTCTCATGAGATATTTTAAATTTTCTTCCATTTTTTTTTCACTTTCAAATTTGTTTGATTGATTCTTGACATCTCATAGAACCATTAGCTTCCACTTGGCCAATTCTAACATCTAAGGTGTTGTTTTCATCAATTAGCTTTTGTACTTTCCTTTACCATTTGTACAATTTTAAACTTTAAGAAGCTGTTTCCTTCGATAGATTTTTGTCTCTTCCATTTGGCCAGTTCTACTTTTTAAGCAATGTTTCAAGCTTTGGCTCTTTTTTTGTAATTCTCTCACATCACTCTCATTTCTTTTCACATTTTTTTTCTGTATCTCTTATGTGATGTTTGATTTCTTCCATGAGTTCTTTCTGGTTTTGAGATCACTTCCCATTTTTCTTTGGTGTTCTGTCCATAGGTGTTTTGACATTGCTGTCCTCTTTTGAATTTATGCCCTGGTCTTCCCTGTCATCATAATAGCTTTAGTAAGATTCTTTTTTTGTTATTGTTTTTTGCTTATTTTTGGCCTTCCCCCATTTTTTTTTATTTAAGCTCTCCCTTGGGTTAGAAGGGGTACTGTCTCAGACTTCTTGTGCCAGTGGCAGGAGGTCCTGGCTGCTTATACGTTGTTGCCCTGATGTTTCCCTGGTGCCCATGGAAAACCCTCCCATCTGGTCCTATGCTGAAGGGGCAGGGTGGTGTAGTGGCTGTTACTTCTGTAGGTTATATGCATCTAGCAGCTTAGCTGGTGCTGAGCTGGGGTCCTAGTGGTGGTGTCTGCAATGTGCTGAGGCCCGGTGTGGTATTTCTGCATTTCTGTGTGGCTACACTGAAGTACATTGAGATCTGGCCCTAGAGGATGCCTGTTTGCCTGGGGCTACTCAGAAGGACGTCGTGGTTCTCAGAGTTGGAGTCTGCCCATTTCCCTAGCTATGCTAAGGCAGGTTCTGTTGTTGGTGTTTGCCTGCTCCACCACACTGAAGCTCAGGATTTTTGACTGATTTGCTGAGGTAGGGTTTCCTGCTGGTTTTCTGGGAAAATTCTGTCCTGGAATTTGCTCTTTTTTTTTTTTTTTTTTGAAAGAGATGGATTACAGAATCTCATTGGTCAACGGACCTATATCTAGACTGAGAGCCAAAGAGGGCTGTAGACAGGCTAAAAAATGTGCCAAATGAGGCAAGGCAAAAGACATCCACTACCTAAATATGGCTATTTCCCCACGTTGGGCAAGAAAGGGATGGTAAGGGTGGAGTGGCACCTAAAACACTGGGTGCAATTTCCATAACATCTCTGCCATCCTGGGTTTGGTCATAATTATTGGGCAAAAAACAGTGGAGGGCTAGAGGTCCTCTTACCCTTGCTGGCCTTAGTTAATCACTCATCAGGTTAAAATGATGGAGGTCCTCTAATGCAGTGCTTCTTAAACTGTGGGTTGTGACCCTATGTGGGGTTGTGATCCATAGTTTAAGAAGCACTGAAGGGGTTACAAGAGGAAAAGTTTAAAAAGTCCTGCTGTAGTAAGCATCCTGTGGTTAGGCAAGTAAACCTTATGACAAGAAGTGAATTTATAACTTGTAGTTTAAAGTTTTGTGGCTTAATAAAATAATCTATCTAACCTTACCTCCCCAAATGTAAGATATGTAAAATATATATTAATACTAATTGGACATACAAAATATGAAAAAATGGAAATTGACTAGACTAACAAAATAATAGACAAATATAATGGAAAAATCATTACTCCTTTGAAATCTCACTAAATGAAATAATCCTGATTGGTTGGAACAAAAAAAAAAGAAGTTACATAAATCACTTGGCAAACAATTGACTCTTAAAAGTTTAATTATTAGAAGCAAAGAGCCAAGATGTCAGAGAAAAGCCAGGAAGTTGCCTGAACTCTCCCCACTTTCCCTCAGAAACAATGCTAAATCAATCCTCTAAACAAATGATAGAGTGACAGAACCCACAAAAAGATGGAATGAAACAATTTTTCAGCTTAAGATAACTTAGAATGACTTCAGGAAAAGTCTGTCTCATTTAAGTAAAAGAGCTGTACAGCCCAGGCAAGCCAGCAGGAGGCTCTTAGTCACAGCACAGATCACCAACCAAGGCCCCTCAGTCCTGGCTCTGTAGGTCATCAGTGTAGACTCTAATCACAGGGAAAAAGGCAAATAGTGAGCCCTGAAACCCTGGCACAACAGGCATGACTAGGCTGGGCCAACTCTAGCACAGCAGGCAAGCCAGAAGCACCTGAGGCCTAAGTATGGAAAGCCAGCAACCTGGCCTTTGGCTCCCAGTGTAAAAAGCTTCAGCAGAGCTCAACTTTAAAAATCACAAAATAGGCTAAAAAAATGAGTAAGAAGCACTAAAGAACTCTGACTATAGAAAGCTACTAGAACTCAGGAGAGAACAAAAATACCAAAATGCCTACATGTGAAGCATTAAAGGGGAATATGAATTGATCTCAAGTCCAAAAAGTCATCTTGGAAGAGTTCAAAAAGGATATTAAAAATCAAGTAAGAGAGGTAGAGGAAAAGTTGGGGAAAGAGATGAGTTAGGCAGGAGAATTATGAAAAAAGAGTCAACAACTTAGGAAAGGAAGGTCCAAAACTGACTGAACAAAACAACTCCTTGAAGGGTAAAATTGGCCAAATTTTTTTTAAAAAAAAGGTAAAATGCTAACTGAAGAAAATAATTCCTTAAAAATTAGAATTTTGCAAGTGGAAGCTAATAACTCTATGAGACATCAAGAATCAATAAAACAAAATAAAATGAATGGAAAAATAGAAGAAAATTTAAAATACTTCATGGGAAAATCAACTGACCTGCAAAATTGACTGATGTTGCACTATTATTTCAAATCATTATTTACTATGATTATGATCTATTCTTTGATCCATTCACATTTAAGATTTCATTTTTTCAGTCAATTTTGCTCTATATCTTTTATTTCTGATACTTGAATAGATTGCAGTTTTTAACATTATAATATGTGATCAATATACTTGCTATTTCTGCATTTTTACATTTCTCTGTAATATTTCTGTGTCCTAATACGTGGTGAATTTTTGTAGAAGTTCCATGTGATTCTGAGAGATACTATATTAATTAGGAGTAATTTTAGAAGACACTTTAAGTCTACAACTCTCTTGTCGATACACTTGTTAAATTCTATAGTTAACTTTTGTTCATCTTAGTGTTAAATTCACCCCAAACTGAGAAATGAACATTAAAATCTTCTATCATTTTGGTATTACTATCTATGTTTTCTAGTAATTTAGTTGACTTTTTCTTTATGAATATATATGGTGATTTTTTGCAGCATAAAAGTTTTATGTTTATGCTGGTTTTTGTATGGTACCTTTCAGCACAATATAATTTTCTTATTTTTCTCTATGTTGTGAATTTTTGGTTTTGCTTTGCAATAGCATGATTGCAAATCTTGCTTTTCTTGATTCACATGACACATTGTAAATTTTTTCCCAGCCCCTCACTTTTATACTTTCAATGTCTTTGATTTTTAGCTGAGATGCAATCTCACATTCTTTGCCTCCAGATACAGAATTCCTTCTACTGTATTGTACTGTACCTATGCTCATTAACTTTGCAATGATAAAAGGAATTAGCTAACATAGATGTGGATTGGAGTATATACATAAATATATGCATGTTCACAAATATATGTATATATGTTTTGTGCATATATTAATCCATAAACATTTATTAAGCATTTACTACATATGCTATCCCAAGCACTGGGTTATAAAAGGAAAAGACAAGTCATTGCTCTGAAGGAGGTCACAGTTTAAAGGTGGAAACAACATGCAAACATCTGTGTACAAGCCAGTTATAGACAGGATAAATTGGAAATAATCAGCAGACAACCTAGGTATTGCCAGAGATTTTAGGAAAAAAAAAATAAATTTAGTACTATCCTTCTGCTATGCAACATTATAATGAAATATATTCATGTGGAAACTGTTCATTGATCTTTCACATTCAGCACATTAGTGAGGCCCTTTGTGCAACTATGGGCTCCATATTTCAAGAGCGATTAATACTTGGACAACATCCAATGGGGAAAAATTAAAAATGATTGAGGAGCCAGAAAACAGGACCTGTGCAGATATTGTGAAGAAATATTTCAGCTGGGGGAGAGGATGGGGGAGTAGGAGGAAGTTTACTAGGAAATCTCTTAGGAATAACCTTAAAGTAGATGAAGAGTTATGGTGACTAGCTCTTCTCCATCTCCATATTACATATTACAGGAGGAAATGGAATTAAAGTTATGTGGTATATGTGAAATGTCAGGAAAACAGAAGAGGTTGCTAAGAATAGTTATAAAATTTTCATCAGTAGAGATCATGGGATTGATAATTCTCTTTCTTGTTATAAATGTAATCTTTCCCAGTGGTGGTACATAGGATATAAAGTGTTTGAAGTACCCTTCTTTATGATTCTGTGATATAGTTTTACATGAAATAGGTTCATACTAAAGTTTTCATGGTATGCTGTCATATTGGGACATACATATATCCTAGAGTTTTATTAATGAGGAAAACAAAAAAAAACCATGATGTTAGATTAAACTCTATCTATCTATCTATCTATCTATCTATCTATCTATCTATCTATCTATCTATCTATAGTTACAACAATCTCTACCTGTATCTATCACAATAGTGAGGAGACTGTAAGTAATGTCTTAGAAAGATTCTTGGTTTAGTTCATCTTTGTTGATAATACCATTTCAGTTTTTTTTTTTATTTTTCTCTCATTATATCTACAAGGAATTCCTTTTCCTAAGTAGTCCTAGCCATAAGCAAGATGCATTCAAAACATTTGTATATTGAAAGTTATTCTGGTCTTTTCAGTGTAAAGAAGCAAAGACAATTCCTGCTTTAAGTACATCTGTTCCCAATACTCTATCCAGAGATCCAGGCCTTTTAAACAAAAAATGAGAAAAAGAAAAAAAAAATATGCCAAACTAACCAACACAGAATCTGAAAATTTGTATATGGGATATTCCATATCTATTGTTCTCTAGATTTCCAATGAAGAGAGAGAAGTAAATTTTCTCTTCTCTGCTTTGAGACCAACATTGGTTGCTATAATATAAAAAGCTTCAATTTCTTTTGGTCTTTCAATTTACATCTCATATGCATCTTTCCATATATTTCAGTAATTTCCTATTTGTCATTTTTTATGATACAATAATATTCCATTATATTCTTCTAAGTATACAGGGCATTTTATTATAAAAATTTTTTATATAAAGGGCATCTACTTTATTTCCAATTTTCTGCCATTATGAGAAAAGCTGCAAAAACTATATATTTTTATGTGAATGAGATGTTTTCCTTTTTTTTTTTGTATTCCTTGGATCATATTGGTTGAAATGTATGTATGTTGTAGTGACTTCATTATAACTCCAAATTATTGTCTGGAGTTTCTGGACCAATTCATAGACTTATCAATTATTTATTAGTATTCCTTTCTTATTACAATCTAAAATTTGATTGTTCACATATTTTGTCATCATCGCTAGTTTGCTGAGTGTAAGGTGGAAACTTTAGGGCTATAATTTCCATTTCTCTTAAAATTAATAATTTAAAAATATCTTTCATATGATCAGTAATAGTTTATAACTCTATTGAGAAATATTTCTCAACATCCTTAGAATATATCAATTGATGAATGACTATGATCTTACATGTTTGTCATAATTCCTCTTGATATTAGATATCTGACTTTTATCAGAGCTATGTAAGGCAATTTTTCCCTAGTTGAATGATTCCCTACATTTCATAGGTAGATTGATTTTGTTTATGCAAAAGCTACAAAAGTTTTCAAATTTCATATACCTCAAATTTTTGCTTAATTAAGAATTTTTACTTTTGCCCAATCTGTGAAAGATACTTGATTTGGTTCTTTTATAAGTTTTTTAAAACTTTGACCTTTAGTAGGCAAAAGATGTATCCATTTTGATCTTATTTAGTAAAATCATTAAATGATGGTATGAACCTAATTTCTGTCAGCTTTCTTTGATCTTGTCAAATAAAAAGTGCTTTTCCAAATAATTCATGTTCTAGGGTTTACTGACACACTGGGGTTTATTGTGATACTCAGTTAAATTGTTTCTGATCCATTTTTGTCTAGCCTGTTCCATATTTCTGTTATTTAGTCAGCACCAAATTGTTTTATGGTTACTCTTTTATGATATGAGGTCTGAAATTATAATTTCTACTTCATTCTTAATTTTTTTTCATTATTTCCCTTGACGCTCAAGACTGGGCACCACTGAACAGACACTTGCTGTCACATGTTTTTGTATGGCTATGAACTAAATATAATTTGTTTAGAGTAGGAAAAAATTTGAAATTTAATTAAAATAAAAGTATCACAGGTCATAAATTTAGAATGTAGAGAAACAAATTTAGTCATCAAATATAAGCCCCTCATGTTACAGATTAGGAAACAGGGGTCCAGAAACATAAAAGGACTTGCTCAAGTACATACAGATGGTAAGTTGCAGAAATAGGATTTAAACCCATGTCCTCTGTCTCCAAGTCCAGTGGCTCTTTTGACTAAATTGCATTGTCATGTTCATTATATTGGCATGTCCCAGACAAGAGCACTGAATGTTTATTCAGTTCTTTAGGTGTTCTCTCTTTCTTTGAGGAATATCTTATACTTGTATATAAACAAGTCAGGATTAGACTTTAGTGGATTGACTTCTAGATATTTTATGCATTTTGTAATTTTTTATTTCTATTGTATACTCTGAGATTTAATTAAAGCTATAAAAACAGTTTGGATGTACATACATACACACACATTTGTGTGTGTGTATATATATATAAAGTAAAATATAACATCAGTAAATGATGATAGATTTGCCTTCTCTTTCCTATGTTTATGTTTTAATTTCTTTTTCATGTCTTATTGCTTTTTGGTAACATCATTAGAAATATTTTAAATAACTGTAGGGAAAGAAGACATCCTTATTGTTTTGTTGCTTTTATTCAGTCATTTTTCCATCATGTCCAGCTTTTCATGACCTAATTTAGGGTTTTCTTGGCAAAGATTTGTGGTTTACATTTCCTTCTCTGGCTTATTCCATGGAAGAGGAAACTGAGGCAAATAGGCTTGTGACTTCCCTAGCATTGCTCAGCTAATAAGTGTCAGAGGCCAAATTCAAACTCACAAAGATGAGTTTTCCTGACTCTAGGCCTAGAACTCTATCCACCAAGCCACTTAAGTATCTCGGTAAATAAATAATGGAATAAAAAAAACCATAACAGCATTGATCAAGGGAGTTGTTTCTATATTATTATCTCAATGGGAATTGTAGGTCAAAGAAATAATAAAGAACTATTATATCAAGCCAGCAATAACACATGCATCTATAGCTTATTCAGAGACTGTTCCTTTCTCCCAATGTTTAAAGTTCTCTCAAACTTTCAAAGGCATAGATTTCTTACAGGCTTTTTTTTAATCTATGAGACAACAGTAAAGAAAATGCATGCCTCTTTACTCTTTTTAACTCTCCCTTAATAGCTAAAGATAGGAATTAATCTTTTCTTTATTTATGGTCTCTAAGAACAATTTAAAGATAAAAACGGAATCAGCATGAAGATACTCATTGTTGCAGGCTGTGAAAGAAGGCACTTGGAGACAGTGGGGGGAAAAAGACAAAGCTTTCTAGCAGATGTCCAATAGCAGAAGGAATAGTGACTATTTTCATATATGAAAGGATGGTACAATGACATGAATGGGACAGCTGAGATGTGATAGAAAATCTTACACGATGAACAATCTTATTCAAAGGCTGCTTATGTATAGAGAAAGGGTTGTAGAAGCAGAGTATGGTGCTTACGAGGCCCTTTTTGTTCATCTGAAAAATAGATCAGAACATTCCAGATGATTTCCTTCTCACTCCACATGATTCTGAGTGGGCTCTGAAAAAAAAATCAAATCTAAAAACCCTGACAGGATAGTGCACATTACTTTTCAGCAGTATGTATTTGGAAGATGGGACAGGAACTAAAATTCTTGCATTTAAAACCTATGATGCTACAAGAATGAGAAAACCACAGTTTGATCCAACCTTCTTGAAAGGGTTACTATTAATTTCTGGACTACCTGAATTTTCAGGCAATATTGCAGGGGGTAAAAGAGGGACAAAAGTAAAATTCGTTGGAAAAAAGAGTGATTACACTCAACCAACTCGGATAGGTAATTCACAAAGTATACGCAATGGAACGCAATGCCAACAAGAGAAAAAAAATGAAAAAAAAATCAATTCCAGAGGTCTCAAAATGATAATAAGGAGAGCTGAGGTATATCAAAGACATTGAAAGTAATGTCTGATTCATGGTTCCTTTAAAAATATCCTGTAAACTCTCAATTCTTGCTAGGATCAATGGCAAAAGGCAGATTCTCCTCCTCCTCCCATTGAAAATGTTAATATTGGTAGCAGGTAATTTCATGACAGCATAGCAGTGTGTCATATTTACAAGTTTATAATGTCTAAAAGTGTCTTTAAAGAAATATCAGGTATTCTCTGTCCAATGGCACATGACTGGAAATAATATCACATCAAACATCTAAGAATATGTAATACACATTTTAATAGAGAGTCACTGTTGTGTCGTGCATAAGTAACTGGTCTTGGAGTCAGGAATATCTAGTCCCTTTCCTGGCTCTGATATATATTCCCTTGGTAACAATGGCCAAGTAACTTACCCTCTCAACATCCTAGGCAGTACCTTAATACTTTAAGTTAGAATTCCCCATCCAAATCAGTGCAGCAAGTTTTACCACTAAGTTTGCCAATATGGAAGAAAGAGGAAGGAAGGAAGGAAGGAAGGAAGGAAGGAAGGAAGGAAGGAAGGAAGGAAGGAAGGAAGGAAGGAAGGAAGGAAGGAAGGAAAGAAGGAAGGAAGGAAGGAAGGAAGGAAGGAAGGAAGGAAAGAGGGAAGGAAGGAGAGAAGAAAAGAAGAAAGGAAGAAAGGAAGAAAGAAAGAAAGAAAATAAGGAAAGAAGGAAGGAAAGAAAGAAAATAAGGAAAGAAGGAAGGAAAGAAGGAAGGAAGGAAGAAAGAAAGAAAGAAAGAAAATAAGGAAAGAAAGAAGGAAAGAAGGAAGGAAGGAAGGAAGAAAGAAAGAAAGAAAGAAAGAAAGAAAGAAAGAAAGAAAGAAAGAAAAAGAAAGAAAGAAAGAAAATAAGGAAAGAAAGAAGGAAAGAAGGAAGGAAGGAAGAAAGAAAGAAAGAAAGAAAGAAAGAAAGAAAGAAAGAAAGAAAGAAAGAAAGAAAGAAAGAAAGAGAAAAAGAGAAAGAATTTAATCGAAAACTGTGATAATTAAAATGGTGAGCTTGTCAGCAAACCTTGCATCGTCTGGGGTCACCACATTCCTACCTGACCATTTCCAGACATTTCTGCATTCAACTCCATACTTTATCTCCATCAGAAACAAAAGGTTCTTTCAGAATTTCTGACTATAGGATCTTTGTACCTTGTTCAGCCAAGTTCCAGGCCACTCCCACCCCTCCCAGACATCTCCATATCTCAAGCCCCTACTTCATTCAATTCAAGATCTCAAAATTATAACCAAAATAATACCTTTCAGTCAATCAATTAATAAATAATCTTTTATTAAATACCTACTGCATACCAGGCTCTGTGCTCAGTGCTGGGCTGCCATCTCTGGCAAGATCATTTCAATAAAGTAGCCTGTTATTTCAAATGCTCACTAAATTATTTGTTTACTTCCTCCAAAACACCCATCACTGATCATCATTCTCTTAGAGTGAGGTGGCACAGTGGATAAAGCACTTATCCTGGAGTCAAGAAAACATGAATTCAAATCCTGCCTCAGACAATT
Organism: Phalanger gymnotis; assembly: GCA_028646595.1. Lineage (NCBI taxonomy): Eukaryota > Metazoa > Chordata > Mammalia > Diprotodontia > Phalangeridae > Phalanger > Phalanger gymnotis. Next base: position 259,763,317 of record CM053623.1, on the reverse strand, counting down.
CCTAGCTGTGTGACCCTGGACTCAACTTCATTTTGCCTCAGTTTCCTCATCTGTAAAATGAGAATAATAACAGCACATACCTTCCATGGTCATCTTCAGGATCAAATGAGATAATTGCAAAGTGCTTAGCACAGTGAGTGGCACATAGTAAAAAGCACATAAATGTTATCTATTATTATTGTTAATTTTATGCATCTTCCCCTTTTAGACTGTAAGCTTGTTTTGGATAATGCCTAGCTTGCTTGTATTTATAGCACTAAGCACAGTATCTGGCACATAATAAGCAGAAAATGTCCTTCATTCATTCACATAAATCTCTATGTTAATATGTATTTTATTATTTGTAAATTTAGACAGCTGGATTAAATGTCCTCTAAAGTGTCAGCTCTAAGTTTATGAGGAATATACACACATATGTTTATGCATAAACTTTATAATTACATAATATATTCATTTGTGTATGCATATATACAGGGTCTGATACACTCCTAAACATCATATATGCATGTGTGTGTGTGTGTACTTTATCTGTTTAAAATAAAAAAGACAAAGGAACAATATGACCATCTTAATACTGAACTGAAGTATTTTTAGCTCTCTAAGATTAGATGTTTAGTACAAGGAACAATAATGCACTGTAGGAAACAACTAAAATATTTTCATTTATCTAATGCCCCATTTGGAGTACATTTTTTGGTTATACATTTCTTTCATTTCATGTTTCTTGTCATATGTAATTGAGCTATGATAGATTGCATTTGACATTTTGGTTCTGCACCACCATGTTTTACTGCTTTGAGGGGAAAAAGAATAGAAGTAGCCACTAGTCTTTTCTTATATAAAACTCTGTAAAATACCCTTCTGATGACAAGCTCATTAGTCTTTGCATGAAGGAAAAACTATATTTCCATATTTGACATACCAAAGTAAATCAACACTTCTCTAAATGCCTTGCATGATCCAGTTAAAGTGAATGAGGTGTTGAAATTCATCTGAGGATCAATCAAAAATTTACATTAAAAATATGTTCTATGCTAAAAAGAAAATGGTAAACCAATGTACTTTTTTGGGGGCGGGGTGTTAGAGATATACAGATAATATATACTTTGAACAGAGAAAAAATATTTTCATTTTCTGTTCACTATTGTAGTGAGATTCCAGAGAATCTTAAGGAAACACATTACCTTCTGGGGGAACACAACATTGTTAAATCATGAACAGCCAATGTATACACATACACATAATTATGCTGTCTACACTTCAGCATTTCACAATATTAGTGATTTCACTGGTGCGCATGTTCCTTCCACCATTGAATGTCACCATACTTTTCTGCCGAAAATCCTTATAATGGCTTGGGTGAGGGATACTTTATAATATTAAGAGCTAAGAAGAAACTCTCAAGGGGTTGAGTAAACATTAGCAAATAAATTAGGTAGGATGATAATAATTGCTTACATTTATAAATTTAATATACATGAAAAATATATGAGGTAGGTCACACAAGTATTGTTCTTCTCCTTGCACAGACTAGGAAATTAAGGGTCCAGGAAGTTAAATGATTTGCCCAAGGTCATGCAGCTACCAAAAAGATGTGACATAGTTTTAATACAAGCCTTCAGAATTTATGTCCAGAATCAATCCACATAGTGGTTTCATTGATTTCTCCCCAGTTAGAATAAATCATTTGGGTGACCTCCTTCCAATTCTAGGAAACACTGAAACAGACTAAGACTTTTTTAACTTTATAAATATGATGTACTTGGAAAATTTATCTTACATAGGCATGTGTTACTTTAGTATCACAGTGACAAAAGGAGTTAATAATTTTCTGTTCTTCCAGTGTATTATAGTTGCTTTCAAGAAGAGATGGCTTTTGTCTTAAACTGATTCATTATATAAATAGCTATGAGACTTTGGGTAAGTCAAGTTCTTCCCCTCCTTTGTCTTTACACTATTCATACAACTATAAAGCTAAGGGAAGGAGGGAGATAAAAGGGGAATAGTGGTGTGCACTTAGTGATTTCCAAGGTCCTTTCCAGCATCTACTATAAATAAATCTATTAAATGGTTACATAGAATCCATAAGTGCTTCTTTCAGGGAAAAGTTCAAAGGTATCTTTAAAGAGTCTTTGAATGCTTTAACAGCTTATTGAAAAACTGACTCAGGGCTGTTCACTTTGCATGCTTGTTTTTCTTCCTACCAATTTTTTTCAAGGTAAGTTTTAGAAAATGTTCTTCTCATGTCTAATTATAGGGTGCAGGTGATCTAGAATACTAAAGAGCTATTCTATTAAGTTGAAAAGTCCAGATTTATCTTTTCAGTTGTCCATGATGATTATTATATTAAGGTAATAGGTATCAGCTACACAAAATATAAATTGAATTAGCTTGTGTTAATTATTATATTAATATTAAAGCATTAATTCAAATATGCATCATTTTTATCGAAAAAGAATATATTTCCTTGAAAAGTCATCTTACCAGTCCTAGAACCTACACCTAATGTCCTGATGTTAACCAAAACATTTAGACCTTCAGAATGCATGGACTCATCCTCACTTGCACTGAAGTATCCAATCTTTGATTCCTCATCATATTAATGCTCACATCAACAAAATGTATTGAAACTTTGGTTTCAATGATGACCATAAACAAAGGCACCAGATCGAAATGCCCAACAAGATTTCTTCTCATCTCAGTTGTAGCTCTTCCAATTTGACTTATAATACTGAATTCAAGCAATTATAAGACAGTTTTATTCTTTTATCATCTAATCTTAAGAAATTGTTACATCAAGAACTATAGATATGCAGAAAACAACCTTGAATATAATGACGATAATATTTTATTTCAAATAAATGCATTAGAATCTATCTCTTCTTCCACAGTTGATAAATGGTCAAAAGATATGAACAGGCAGTTTTCAGAAGATGCAATTAAAGCTATCTACAGTCATATAGAAAAATGCTCTAAATCACTATTGATTAGAAAAATGCAAAACAACAACAAAAAATAAAACTCTGAAGTACCACATCACATCTACTCGATTGGTTAACATGGCAAAACAGGAAAATGATAAATGTTTGAGAAAATGTGGGGAAATTGAAACACTAATCTGTTGTTGGTGGAGTTGTGAACTGATCCAACATTTCTAGAAAGAAATTTGACATATGCTCAAAGGGCTATCACAAAGGTGCATGGGGGCAGAGCCAAGATGGTGGCTGAAAAGCAGGGACTTGCATGAATTCCCTACCAGGTCCCTCCAAAAACCTATAAAAATGGCTCTGAACAAATTCTAGAACTGCAGAACCCATAAAATAGCAGAGGGAAGCAGGGATCCAGCCAAGGACAGCCTGGATGGTAGCTGGATGAGGTCTATCGTGCACAGAGCTGGGGGCAGAGGAGAGTGGAGCCAAGCATGGAAAGAGGCAGGACCAACCAGACCAGGAGCCGGGCGGAACAGGCCCTAGCACCCTAAATCAGTGAGCTGTGGCAGTTACTAGAATGGGAAAAGCTGCAGGGACAGAGTGTAAGGAGTTTGTGGTGGCCACCACCCTGGAGGCAGCAGGGGTGGTGCAGCTACAGAACTACAGCTGTAGTTGCTTCGGGCCCCAGGCCCACCTGGTGGGAGGAAATAAGTGGCGGATCTGACCAGGAGTGCAGAGCCAGCTTAGATCTGAGTCCTGTCCAGGTTGGCAGTTCTTGGGGGAGGAGTAGCACTGGTATGGCAGAGCTTGCTGTATAGAAATAGCTCTGAAAACAACAGTGTGTATGTATATAAAATGACTGAACAAATCGTTCGGTCATTCCCCAATTGATGGGCATCCCCTCAATTTCCAGTTCTTGGCTACCACAAAGTGAGCTGTAATTCCTATTTTTGTACATGTGGGTCTTTTTGAGATTTGTATGATCCCTTTGGGATACAGACCTTGAAGTGGTATTTCTGGATCAAAAGGTATGCACATCTTCATAGCCCTTTGGGCATATTTCCAAATGGTTGGACCAGTTCAGAACTCCAACAACAATGCGTTAGCCTCCAATTTTCCCACATCTATTCCAACATTTATCATTATACTGTTTTGTCACGTTAGTCAATTTGATAGCTGTGAGGTCATACTTCAGAGTTGTTTTGATTTACATTTCTCTAATCAATAGTAATTTAGAACATTTTTCATATGTTTATTCATATGCAAACTGTTTATTCATATCCTTTGACCATTTATCAATTGGCAAATGACTTGTATTATTATAAATTTGACTCAGTTCTAAATATATTTTAGAAATGAGGGCTTTATCAGAGACATTGGTTGTAAAAATTCTTTTCCAATTTTCTGTTTCTCTCCTAATTTTGTTCGCATTGGCTGTGTTTGTACAAAAACCTTTCAATTTAATGCAATCAAAATTATCCATTTTGCATTTCATAACATTCTCTATCTCTTGTTTGATTATAAATTCTTCCATTCTCCATAAATCTGACAGGAAAATTATTACCTCACTTGCCTAATTTGCATAAATTACAGCCTGTATATTTAAATTGTGTACCCACTTGGACTTCATTTTGGTGCGCAGTATAAGATATTGGTTTATGCTTAGTTTCAGCCATACTATTTGCTGGTTTTCCCAGCAGTTTTTGTCAAATAATGAGTTCTTATCCCAGAATTTAGTGCCTTTGGGTTTATCAAACAGCAGATTACTATAGTCATTGACTACTGTGTCTTATGTACCTGACCTATTCCACTGATCCAACCACTCTATTTCTTAACCAGTACCAAGTACTGATTGCTGATTTATAATACAATTTAAGATCTTGTATGGCTAGGCCACCTTCCCAGGCATTTCTTTTCATTAATTCCCTTGATATTCTGGACCTTTTGCTCTTCCAGATGAATTTTGTTATTATTTTTTTTTTCGAGCTCTATAAAATTTTCTTTTGGTAGTTTGATTGGTATGGCACTAAATAGGTAAATTAATTTAAGTAGAATTGTCATTTGTATTATATTAGCTCAGTCTACCCATGATCAACTGATGGTTTTCCAATTATTTAGATCTGACATTATTCATATGAAAAGTGTTTTGTAATTGTGTTCATATAGTTCCTGGGTGTGTTTTGGCAGGTAGACTCCCAAATATTTCATTGTGTCTACAGTTAACTTTAAATGGAATTTCTCTTTCTATCACTTGCTATTGTGGTTTGTTAATAATATATAGTAATGCCAATGATTTATGTGGGTTTATTTTATATCCTGCAACGTTGCTAAAGTTGTTTAGTATTTCAAGTAGTTTTTATTTGACTCTCTAGGATTCTCAAAGTATATCACTATATATCATCTGCAAAGAGCGATAACTTAGTTTCTTCTTTACCTATTCTAATTTGTTCAATTTCTTTTTCTTGTCTTATTGCTAAAGCTAGTATTTCTAGTGCCATATTGAATAATAGTGGCAATAATAGACATCCTTCTTTTGTGCCCCCATTTTATTGGAAATGCATCTAGCTTTTCACCATTACAAATAATGCTTGCTGATGATAGTAAGTAGCTGCTACCTATCATTTTAAGGAGAGCTCCATTGATTCCTATGCTCTATAAGTGTTTTTTTTAAACAAGAATGGGTGTTTGTATTTTGTCAAAATATTTTTCTGCATCTATTGACATAATCATATGGTTTCTGTTAGTTTTGTTGTTGATATGTTCAATTAGGCTTATAGTTTTCCTAATATTGAACCAGCCCTGCAGTCTTGGTATAAATCTTACCTGATCAAAGTGTATTATTCTTGTGATAAGTCGCTGCAATCTTTTTGCTATTATTTTATTTAAATTTTAGCATCAATATTTATTAGGCAAATTGATTTATAATTTTCTTTCTCTACTTTTGGCTATTCTTGGTTTAGGTATCAGTACCACATTTGTATCATAAAAAGAATTTGGTAGGACTCCTTCTTCACTAATTTTCCAAAATTATCTGTATAGTATTGGAATTAATTGTTGTTTTAATGTTTGCTACAATTCACATGTAAAACCATCTGGCCCTGGAGGTTTTTTTCTAGGGTTTTCACTGATGGCTTGTTCAATTTCTTTTTCTTAGATTGGGTTATTCAAGCATTTTACTTCCTCTTCTGTTAATCTGGGCAATTGATGTTTTTGTAAATATTTATCCACTTCCCTAAGATTGTCAAATTCATGGGCATACAACTGGGCAAAATAATTCCTAATTATTGTTTTAGTTTACTCTTCATTGGTGATGTATTTACCCTTTTCATTTTTTGATACTGTTAATTTGGTTTTCTTCTTCCTTTTTTGAATCAAATTAAACAAAGGTTTATAAACTTTATTATTTTTTCCATAAAACAAGCTCTTAGTTTTGTTTATTAGTTCAATAGTTTTCTTAATTTCAATTTTATTAATCTCTCCTTTGGTTTTCAGCATTTCTAATTTGGCATTTAATTTGGGATTTTAATTTGTTATTTTTCTAGCTTTTTCTGTTGCTTGCCAAATTCATTGATCTCCTCTTTCTCTATTTCATTCATGTAATCATTCAGAGATATAGAACTTCCCCTAAGAACTGCTTTCACTGTATCTCATAAGTTTTGGTATGTTGTTTCATTATTGTCATTCTTTTGAAAGAGGTTATTGACTGTATGATTTGTTGTTTCACACACTCATTTAGGATGAGATTATTTACTTTCCACTTAATTTTTTTCTATCTTTCCACGGCCTTTATTAAACACAATTTTTATTTCATCATGATCTGAAAATGATACATTTAATATTTCTTCCTTTCTACACTGGATTGTGAGGTTTTTATGCCCTTGTACATGGTCACTTTTTGTATATGTGCTATGCACCACAGAGAAAAAGGTATAATCCATTCTATCTCCATTCAATTTTCTCCAGAGGTCTACCATATCTACTTTTTTTTTCTAAATTCTATTCACCTTCTTAACTTCTTTCTTGTTTATTTTGAGGTTAGATTTATCAAGTTCAGAGAGGGAGAGGTCGACATCCACCACTAGTATAGTTTTGCTGTCTAATTCTTCCTGTGACTTCTTTAACTTCTCCTCTAGGAATTTTGATGTCATACCTCTTGGTGCATATATGTTTAGTAATGATATTACTTCATTGTCTATGGTGCCTTTTGACAGGATAGAGTTTTCTTCCATATCTCTTTTGATTAGATCTATTTTTGATTTCGCTTTGTCTAAGATTAGGATTTATACTACTGCTTTTTTTTTTTTTTACTTCACTTGAAGCATAATATATTCTACTCCAGGCTATTACCTTTACCCTGTGTCTATGCCATTGTTTCAAATATGTTTCTTGTAAGCAACATACTGTAGGATTATGGTTTTTAATCCATTCTTCTATCTGCCTCTGTTTTATGAGAGACTTCATCTCATTCACATTCATGTTTGTTATGATTACAGTTTATGATTCATGATTATGAGTTATGATTGCTATCTGTGTCTTTCTCTACATCCACCTGTTTTGGCTTTTATTTCTCCTTTCTCCCTTACCCTCCTCAAAAGAGTTTTACTTTTGACTATAGCTTACCTCAATCTTCTCTCCCTTCATATACCACAATTTGTTCAGCCATTCTCCAATTGATGGGCATCCCCCTGATTTCCTATTCTTTGCTACTACAAAAAGAGCCGCTATAAACATTTTTGTACATATGGCTCCTTTTCCCACTTGTGTGATCTCTTTGGGATACAACCCTAGCAGTGGTATTACTGGGTCAAAGGGTATGAGCATTTTTATAGCCCTTTGGGTATAGTTCCAAATTGCTCTCCAGAATGGCTGGATGAGTTCGCATCTCCACCAGCAATGTAACAGTGTTCCAATTTTCCCTCTAGTGCATTTATCATTTTCCTGTTTTGTCATTTTAGCCAATCTGACAGGAGAGATGTGGTACCTAAGAGTTGTTTTGATTTGTATTTCTATAATCAGTAGTGATTTCGAGCATTTTTTCATATGCTTATAGATATCTTAAATTTCTTCCTCTGAAAACTGTCTGTTCATATCCTTTGACCATTTCTCAATTGGGGAATGACTTGTATTCCTATAAATTTGACTCAGTTCCCTGTATATTTTAGAGATGAGGCTTTCATAAGAGACACTGGTTGTAAAAATTTTCTCCCAATTTTCTGCCTCTCTCCTAATCTTTGTTTGGTTTGTTTATACAAAAACTTTTCAGTTTAACATAATCAAAATTATCCATTTTGCATTTTGTAATGCTCTCTGTCTCTTGGTGGGTCATGAATTCTTACCTTTACCATAGATCAGATATGTAAACTATTCCCTGCTCTCCAAAATTGCTTATAATATCAGTCTTTATTCCTACATCATGAAGCTATTTTTACTTTATTTTTGTATATGGTGTAAGACATTGGTCTATGTCCAGTTTCTGCCCTACCATTTTCCAATTTTCCCAGCAGTTTTGGACTGCTGCTTTATAGTATAGTTTAAAATCTGGTATAACTAGGCCACCTTCCCTAGGATTTGGTTTCTTTTCATTAATACCCTAGATATTCTAGATCTCTTGTTCTTCCAGATGAATTTTGTTATTATTTTATCCAGCTCCATAAAATAATTATTTAGTAGTACAATTGGTATGGCACTGAATAGATAGATTAATTTAGGTAAAATTGTCATTTTTATTATATTAGCTCAGCCTAACCATGAGCAACTGATATTTTTCCACTTATTTAGATCTGACTTTATTTGCTTGAAAAGTGTTTCACAATTATGTTCATATGAGCCTTGGGTTTGTCTTGGCAGATAGACTCCCAAATACTTTAAAGTGTGTACAGTAACTTTGAATGGAATTTCTCTTTGTATCTCTTGCTGTTGGGCTTTGTTAGTAATGTATAGGAATGCCGAGGATTTATGTGGGTTTATTTTATATCCAGCAACTTTGCTAATGTTGTTTATTATTTCAAGTAGTTTTTTACTTGATTCTCTAGAATTCTCTAAGTGAATCATCATATCATATGCAAAAAGTGATAATTTAGTTTCTTCTTTGCCTATTCTAATTCCTTCAATTTCTTTTTCTTCTCTTATTGCTACAGCTAACATTTCCAGTACCAAATTGAATAGTAGGGGTGATAATGATCATCCTTGTTTCACCCCTGATCTTATTGGGAATGCATCTAGCTTATCCTTATTACAAAT
>CM053623.1:259734220-259753647 GCA_028646595.1 Phalanger gymnotis | reverse complement strand
TCCTACCCAGACTGTAATTTGATTCATAAATAGAAAAGCAGATCAATGGAACAGAATAAGTTGAGGAAGACACAGAAGCAATCAAACATAGTAGCTCAGTAATATTTAAAGCCAAAAACATGAAGTAAAAGACTATGGCCAGTCAGATTTATGACTGGTGGGTAATTTCTAACGAAGTAAGTGATATTAAGGGGTAAAGGGGAGCTTTTGCATAAACAATGAACACAAAATGAGCAGAAAATTGCCCTCTTTTGGGGGGGAGGAGGGAGAAAGTCTTTACGTCAAGCAATTCTTCCTGAAACATTATATTATGATAAATATACAACTAACATAAGTATAAAAGAACAAGAGATATTCCCCACTCAGAATGCTGTCAAAACATATGAGCCAATAGTTTTAAAAGGAAGAAGCCAAAAAAATCAATGATTATTTGAAATAATGCTACAAATAATAACAAAAAATTCAAAATAAAGCAAAAATAAAGTTTACTTTATATCCATTAAGTTGGCAGAGATGGAAATGTCACTGCTAGTGATACCACTACTATTTATATTCCCTAAAGAAGAAAAAAATAGAATGAATCACATATAATATAATTTTCGTAATAGCATGACTTCTCAAAGCAAAATATTGGAAACAAAGTAGCTATCCATTGATTGAAAGTGCTTGAATAAATTATGTCATATAATGCAATATTATCATATTATAAATAAAGACAAATATGAATCAATATAAACATGAAAAGGCTTTAAGAATTGAGAATAAAGAAAGCAGAAATATCCAAAAAATATACACAATGGCCACAGTAAGTCAAACAAAGGCAACACTGAAGCACTGCACCTAGATTAATGGAAGTGATCTGTCTTAATCCTAGTGAACATAAAATGAAGCACATTTTCTTCCTCTGAATAAAGAGGAAAAGAGGTTGAAGAATATAGGGGTGAAATGTTACATATGCTATTAGAAATTGTCACTTTCTTCCTCAGTTATACTTATTTTTTTTTATTTGTCACAAGGAGGGCTCAGTATGGAAAAGTTACATTAGAAAATAATTTTGAGCAAAATAAATATGTGTGTATGTATATGTATATATACATATGTGTACATTTGTGTCTATAAAAATGCCTTTAAAATAAGTATTTTTAAACAGAGTGATCACTATATCATCATTTTTATGCTATTTTAATGTTAGAATTCTATATAAATAGGAGTGCGTTTTTATTTCCAGTTTTGCATTTCAGGCCCAACATTCCTACATCAAATTTCCTCAGACAGTTGTTGTTGTTGTTTTTTGTGTTGTTGTTGGCAGCAGCAGTTTGTTGGTACTGTGGATAAAGTACTAGACCCAGAGTCAAGAAGACTCACCTTCCTGAGTATTCCAGCTAGCTGACTGCTTCCTCTCTCCTTCAGCTCTTAACTCCTGTCACCAACAACCTCTCCAACTGCCTCCTCACTGCTTCTCCAACTGCCTCCAACTGCCTCTAACTGCCTCTTAGCTCTGCTGCAACTGTTCCACAAGCTCCTCCCACCACAGGCTTCTATTGGCTCCAGTGCTAGCTGCTCCCCCCAGGGTCCTGGGAGGCTCGCATCCACATAGGTTCCACACCCAACAGGGCTCTGGGCCCGGGGCTTAACACTTAGCAAGGCTCCAGGAAATACACTGAATTACTCAAAGAAAACAAAGACCATTTTGCTTGTCAACAAACCAGCTTAACCCGCTTTGTGACATTTAAAAAAAATAATAAATGAATATATTTCTTTCTTGTGTAATTTCTGATCCACCAATTGGTTTTCCTGATTTGCCAGTGATAACCTTATGCCTAGCCTTTCAGCTAGTTGGGCCCAGAGGTGAAGTCAGAATGCTTCTTGCTCAACCTTGCCACTTTTTAGACTTTCTTTTTGAAACTTTCTACTCATAAACATGGAAACATGGCAATAGAAAAAAAAAGTTATGATCCATCATGTTTTTATATAAGGTAAATTTATGTTAATATAATGGAATAATCAGGGATTATGAACAAACTTAACAGAAGGAAAAAAAAAACTTTGGAAACTTTCAATTAAATATTTTCCCTTTCAGATAGAAGTAGGGGTGGGGGAGGGGGGAAGCACTACATTATCTGCATGAATTTGCACTGGGAGTGAAGTTCACCAATGATTGACAGGCCCCTTGTTGTGGCCTCAGATGTCCCATCTGGTCTCAGTCTATGAAAGCAGTGGTCACAGCTGAGCCCAGTCATGCTCAACGACTGTGGCCAGCTGCCCCCTCTTCCTCTGTCTCATCAGCATCTAGCTCCTCTCTTATTCATACTTTTCTCACATCACCACTCAGTCTTTCTCTTTCCAGCCATCCATGTCTGTGCCATAGGACTACCATGGTTTCATCAGGCATGACCAAGGGAACCTGTCCCCCCTGCCTCCTCTCTTGTGTGACAAGATCATCTGAATTCTATATGTTTACTCACTTCTCACAGCCCCTCACAGTAGCTTCTCTTTCAGAAGAAAAACAAACAATGATTTCTCTGAGTCTTAGTCAGTAAATAAGCATTTATTAAGAACTTACTATACGTCAGGCACTGGACTAAGTGCTAATGATACAAAGAAAATTTAAAAGATAGTCTGTGCCCATGAGGATCTCTCAATACAATGAGGAAGTGAACATGCAAATAGCTATATGCAAACAAATTATACAAAATAAAATGGGAATTATCTACATAATGAAGGCATTAGCATTAAGAGGTATTGGGAAAGTCTTCCTGTATAAGACTGGATTGTAGTTAAGACTTGAAGGAATGCAGGGAAGCCAGAAAGTGGAGATGAGGACTGGGAATATAGTCATACAAAGCCAAAGATTTCCATTCTGTAAAGTAGGACTTCACCTCTCAGATGTATGTGTCCTTGATAGAGGAGATAACAAGGGCTAGCTACATTGAGGGGAAAAAAATCAGATAATCTGATTTTTCTTAATCAATTATTCTGACATCCATTAGAGCTCCTAGGTGGTACATGAAACTGATGCTGTCTCATCCTATATAAACAATTAAATGCTTTTATTGAATTGTCTGGTTAATGATTCCATTTGAAACAAGTCAAGTCATGCAAAAGAAGAAAAATTTGTGTATGTAGATACAGCATTATTAGATGCTATTATTCATAAGCGTATTCCTGCTTCTAAGTTTACCTAATACAATATGTAAGTGAAATGATTTTTTTTCCCTTAGATTAGAATAACGAAACATTTCAAAGAACTGTGAATAATCCTCTCACTGACAACTTGCAATAAGTCTGTGACTTTGTAGATGGTCTTTAAGTGGAGCTGTGGCCAAAGTAATCATCCTCTCTGCCCAGGTGGCTGATGATCATATCTTAATTTAAATAAACTGGTTCTCAGACAACAGACCTGTTTTTCCCTGGGGCTATATAAGATTAGAAAAATGTGATGCTACTTAAAATAATAACAATCAAGAGGCAGGGTGCAAAGCCTACTGAAGGTGAATGTCATATGAATTACAGGAAAGAAGAAAAATTTAGTCATTCATGTATGAAGGTAAAAATTTCAAGTTGGGGAAAATTCCCCTATTACTCACATTTGTATTGTATGATATTGAGAAAAAATTATCTATATTAAAAGTAGGAGTTATAGTAATTCATCACCAGAGGGTTAGCCACCAGATTATCTGTCTGTGTCTCTCTATCTACCTACTTACCTACCTATCTACCTACCTACCCACCTACCTACCTACCTATCTGTTCTGTCTGTCTATTTATTTACTTATTACACTAGGAAATCATTAAGCCATTTAAGAAGTGATTGAGGAATAGCAATCTGTATCAATGGAGAGAGTAGCAGCGCTAATGAAATCTTGGGTACCTGAAATATTCCAGTACTTAAGCTTAATTTTATTTTTCTAGGAAATGCAAAATTGAACCCCATGTGCTACTAAGCACAGGTAATGAATTCATATGGACCATGTCACAGAAATATTCTAGATCAATACCAGAAAGAACTGGGAAATTATGACTAGACCATAGGAAATCAGGACCAAGCTATAAATAAGAAAGTATGGATGATGAAGTACAGAGAAGGATAGCGAAGGAGATAGGATATAAAAATGAGAAGAGCAACATGAAATGATGATGGAAGAGCGATAAGAGGAGCTAGAAGGAGAATTGAAAAGAAATAGGATATAGGCCCTTGAGTAGCAGACTTGGATTTAGGAAGATTCATCATCTTGAATTCAAATCAGGTCTTGGACACTGACTAGCTATGGGACTGTGAGACCCTGCTTGACTCAGTTTCCTCATCTGTAAAATGAGCGGGAGAAGGACCACTCTAATATCTTTGAAAAGAAAACCTCAAATGGGCCCATGAAGAGTCAAAAATTGCTGAAATGACTAAACAACAAAATCAAGCAGGGATGGGGTAAAGAAAAATGGCTTCAGGCAGGGGAGGGGGAAGATGGAAATGAGACAGAGTGGATAGGATACGAACAATTGAGAGGGAGAAAGGCAGAGATGTTTGTAGGTGAGAGAATCTCCTATAAAAAAGGGAACATATGAGTCAGTAGGCTCATAGAGGTAGCTAGGATGGAAATTGAAAAGAATAAGAGAGAGGCAGAGGAGAAAAGATAAACTGCAAACAGTAAACAGGGTGTAGTTGACAGGCCAAGGGAGAATACAAGGCAATAAAGTGGAAATGTCGTGGCAGGAAGTAATGAACAAAGATGAGAGCCAGGATCACAGGGAAAGCTAAATTAAGCAGTCTTTGAGAATAAAAACTATTTGTACCAAATACTGTGTGGGAAAACAATTCCTTCAATAATATTCTTGTCGCTTTAAATGTGATGGATAAAAAAATCTCTCATCAAATATTAAAAGATAAGACTACATCACAGTTCATCACTCAAGCTCCATTTATATGAAAAGGACTTGAAATCTAGATTGGATCAACATTATAAAAATGTTTACAGTATCTAGAAGGAACTGTATTAAAATTGGGTGCTGTAGATGGGGACAGCAGAATCAAAGACCTAGGACTTGGAGGTACTGGGTTATTGTTTTGACTCACAGTGTTATTTGTTCTAAGAGCATATGTAGATGAAAGAGGGGCAACAGACACAAAATAGAATGAATTTAGTGATGTTTTGAGTAATCGGTTCTTATTGGTAAAAATAATGTAAATATCATGTTTGGATAAGAACTCCCCAAATCTAAAGCACCATATGTTGAAGTTATAGCAGCAGTTCTGAAGATGAAGTTAGAAATAGTAGTTGCTTCCTAAAGAGGTTCATAAAAATAAAACTGTTGGAGATGATGCAATTTTAAAAGCACTCAATGACCAATTCTTGAAATATTTCAAAGAACAGATTCCAAAAATTTAGAAAGTATCAAAAATGGTTATCTGCCTAAAAAATTACTGAGAAGACATCCGTAATTACAACCATGGTTCCTACTTATTTGTCTCAATAAAACCATAATGGCACTGGTCAGGATCTTTCTCTACCCTTGGGCTTTATTGATAGCATAAAGTGGACTAGTCTACTGGGATACACAAAGGATGCAAGGACACATGAAGCTTTATTTTACTGCCACCTTTGGGTTCTGTTCTTGTTCTGGCATTAAGAAACTAATGCATTTGCATAATTGCAATTTAAGAAGATAATCTCGCTGGAAAAGGAAAACTAAATGGTCAAGATGCTTAGGACTAATATTTCTAGCCAGGAGGCTGGAGCCTTTTACAATTGGGATAAGCAAGTCCTGGCTACCTATGAATACGTACATCATGAGTAGGCCAAATGAAGATAAACAAAAGAACTGGTAGATTTCCTTAAATTTCAAAGGCTTCTCCCAATGATTCATCATCTGCCATCACACAGGTGTTTCTGTCTTCATGTCCTCTCAACTCCCTCTGAGAGAAGCCTAGTGTAACTATGTTGTATCAACCCACATCAATAACATATTTAAAGAAAATACAAGGAAGGAACAGAAAAGTTACTATAATGGGTTTTCTATAGCAGACCACAATTTCATGGCAATACTAGTGACTGAGAAATGCAGAGTATATAAGATTGCACTGTACATATTGGTTTATTTATTTTTTTTAATTTGGTAGAGTGAACTGTAGCTTTGAAGTCTTTCCTCAGACAGGGTGATTCTCATTTATATATAAAAGTTGCAGTGTAGTCCATAGAATGAAAGTTGTAAAGCTAGAAGACACCTCAAGACTCTCTTTCTTGCCTTTTGCTACATAGTTGTGAAATATTATTTTACAGATGATGCCTAGAGAAGTTTAGCGATTTGCCCAAAGTCATGCCAGTAGTTTCAGAGATTGAATTTGGACCCAGGTCCTCTGACTCTTGAGTCTCAAATGTTCTCTCAGCTTTTCTCTATCTCTTTCTCCTCTCCTAATCTTCCACCTCTGTTCTGATCTTCCTCTTTGGCTTTCACAGCTTATAGTTGATTAGTTTCACTATTTATCCTTCTGAATCCAGAAACCCACTTTCTACAATACCACACTCCAATGACAGATGTGACATAGTGATAATTTTCTTTAATAATTCACTGACAATTGGTATTAAATGAGGAGTTAAACAGTTATACAGCCTAAAAATTATTCATCTGTACCATGGATGATGTCTTGTGCAAAGTTCAAACAAAATTAAAGGAGTTCCTAATTATGATGGGTTTCTCCAAATACACTGATTAACATGATACTAATTATGTCTAGATACAAAACTTCTCATTGAAATCCACAGTTATATGAAAAATATTGGTCCAAACTTTTTATTTGAAAAATAATCTATATAAAATGCATATTGACTAGATCAGGAAGTCAGAGCATCAATGCATATACTTTGGCCAAGCACTGAAGTAGAATGATAAACTTGGCCTGAAATTGAATAGGAAGAAGGGGGCAGAGCTGAACTGCATTTGGATATTATGTCATCATTTCACTAATGCAAATTTCATCTCCTTTCCTGAAATATTCTTTCTATGATGTTGTGAAGTGTTTCGTGTAACACTGTGGACTTAGATGCAAAATTCTAAATAACCCCAAAATCCACAGATAGGCACATGGTAAGAGAAAGCAGACTATAGTATGTTACTAGCAAGATATCATAGCTACCATATTAGACTTGAAGTAACCTGGCTTCATTTCCCACCCTCTACTCTCTTTTTGCTCCTGGGCAAATTGTTTAACCTCTCAAAGCCTCAGTTTCCTCATTTTAAAGAGGATTAATGAGAGCCTCTTCCCCACAGGGTTGTTGTGAGGATTGAGGGACATAATTAGTATGCAAAAAACTTTATAATCCTTAAAACGTCATGTAAATATGAGTGGTTAACATTAATGACTTCCTTTTGGGGTAGACAGTATCAACACAGATAAAATCATGCAAATAAAAAGTTGAATTATAGTAATTTTTTTTATAGATGAACACATAATTTATTAAGCAGTCCATGTGCTCCATGTGTCAAACATTGTGTTATGCTCCGAGGATACAAAGACAAGGGAAAAAAAAGATAGCTCCTGATTTCAAAGAACTTATATTGTAACAGGAAAAGATAACATCTAAAAGTGAGCTAGAAAATGGGGCAGGGAGCAGGTAAGGGATAACAAAAGGCATGCTGGTGAACTGTATCATTAGAAGCATATCTTGGAAGTTATCATTAACTTCCTTGATATGGATATTCTCCCTATAATTCACAGCTCTCTTATGTCTTAATAAATGGTTTCAGGAGCCTCTAGGACCAAAAAATATTACCTGGTGACCAACCTTCTGGACATTAGCCTTTCTGAACTCAGCTAGGCTGGCCATTAGATGATGACACATTTCTGGAATCTTTTTCCAGCTTGACCATCCTTTTCAGAGATTGCAATGTGCCAGTGCAACTTTCAAGAATCCAGGGTCATCTACCCATGATGAGACTCTGGAAAAGGCCTTAATTGGGGGAAAGGTTTTAGAAAGTGTTCTGATCATAGCCCTCTATATTGCTATCTGTATTAGGTCTTCTAAACCTATTCTTAGTTGTCACTCTGATCTCTAGGGTTTCCAGTCCTCCTTATTCTAATCCAACATTTCTCTGGCCTTACATTTGTCTCATTAACCCTTATGCCATAGTTGGATAATTAGAGCAAGACACAGTCTCCTACCTTGAAATCCCTTATACTCTTACCCTTTTGCTGCTCATAATCTGTCAAATCATGACTATGAATTATCCTTACCATCTACCTTCTTCATTCTTATACATATAGTTCTGGATGTTACAGAAGAAAACTCATGTCATGTGAGTCCAATTCAAATTTCTATTATTTAATCTCAAGTTGGCCTTTACTAGTATACAACAATCCTTTATTATTTTCTGACTTATTGTCTATCATAATTTTCACTGTGACCATTCCAAAACTCCTTTCCTCTCATTTTCTCATATCACTTCCTCTTCTTTGACTCAATTTAGTGGCAAAATATATTCTATCTAACATGATCTCCGTCTTCTCCTATATTCTATACCAAAAAATTCCTCTACATTCTCCCCTATTCTTTTCTCTCTACTATAGTCTCCGTCAAAGAGTTGGCTGTTCTACTTACCAAAGACAACCCCTAAATATGCACTGCTGGGCTCATTGATTTTCATCTTTTTTTGGAACTTGTCTCCTTAATGATTTGTTTTCCTCTCTAGTTTCCAAACTTTCCACATCTTCTGTTTCCACACACTATCTGAAAACATTACCATGTCTCTGCAATCTTTACAAAATAAAGCAAGCAAAACCTTTATTTGCTCTGCCTCTTCTTAAGTCTACATCATCCTACATATTTTCTTCCTCTACTCTGACTGGTTCCATCTACTCACCTCCCATCAATTCTTGACCCCTGGCAATTTGGCATGTTACCTCTCTGCTTGACTGAAATGAATGATTGTGATCAATTAGCAATGATTTCTTGGCTGCTAAATCTTTTCCAAACCCTTGTTCTATTTGAACTGTGGAAGTTCAAACACTGTCAGACATTTTTCATTATGCATATTTCATATTCCCTTTGATTTTGAGACATTCTTGTCTGCTACCTCCCTAAATGACCCACTTTAGTCTCTGTTGCTGGATCATCATACAATTTTCACCCAGCAAATTAGAAGGTGCCCCCAAACACTCTAGCCTTGGTATTCTTTTCTCTCAAGAATCTCTAATGTAGGCATAGAGGAGACAAGAGGCAAAATAAAAATAGAGATTTGCCTGAGCTCTCTGAAATTCCTCTCCAAACAATTTTAAATAATGCCTCAAAATGAATTATGGAGTACCAGAATAAAGAAAAGGATAGGGTGAAACTGTCTTATGGCCCACGGTAACTTAGAAGCTTGGCAGGAAAGGTCTGTCTCACTGGAGTGAGAGTGGAGTACAGTTCAACATGGGCCATACCCCAGCAAGCCAATAGTAGACCTTGAGAGCAACTGATTGATAAGCTTGACCTCTAGAGCTCTCAGATGGTAAAAGGTTGGACAGTAGGAGCAGAGATTACAGGGCCCTTTTTGCTGGCACAGAGTGAAAGATTCCATATCATTGCCATACATGGTTCTGGGTTGCATTCCCAGATTGCGAAGGGATACTAAAACAAAACAGCCTACAGCCACAGGGTCAAAATTCCAGCTGGGAAAGAATGCTTGTGGTCCATCACAGACAAGAGCACAGGATAGGAGAGCAGTGACCACACTTTTCTCACACTTCACATGTTGAAAGAGTTGAAAATTTACAGACCACCCTCAAGAACTATCTCAGAAAACAGAAATATAAAAAAGCTGAAGCTTAAGACCATGCCATTTTCAAATAAGGAGCAGAGCTCAACTTCAATATAAAATTAAAAGTCCAGAAATAGGCTGGGAAAATGAGCAAACA
Source organism: Phalanger gymnotis (assembly GCA_028646595.1). NCBI lineage: Eukaryota > Metazoa > Chordata > Mammalia > Diprotodontia > Phalangeridae > Phalanger > Phalanger gymnotis. The sequence goes on along the minus strand of CM053623.1, from coordinate 259,743,761 downwards.
ACAACAACAAAAAAGTCTGACTATAGAGAGTTGCTATTATGACAAGGAAGGTCAAAACACAAATTCAGAAGACAACGAAGTAAAAATATCTGCAATGCAAAGTCTCAAGCAAAAATGTGAATGAGTCTCAGACCCAAAATGAAAAAAAAAAACAAACCAGGAAACAAAAGAGTTGTAAAAATCAAATAAGAGAAGTAGAGAAAGAATTTTAGTGTGGAGAGAAATGAGAATGATAGAAGAAAGTCATGCAAAAAGAGTTAGTAGCTTGGTTTAAAAAAAATGGCAGGAAAATGCTGATGAAAACAATGCCTTAAGAAACAGAATTAGCCAAATGGTAAAGGAAGCCCAAAAAAAAAAAAGATATCCACTGTAGAGAAAAACTCCTTAAAAAAATTGGTCAAATGGGAAAAAAACAAGATTTGACTGAGGAAAAGAATTCCTTAAAAAGTAGAATTGGCCAAATTAAAGAGGGAAAAAGCTCACTGAAGAAAATAATTCCTTAATAATTAGAATTGGACAAATGCAAGCTAATGACTCTATAAGAAATAACAAAACCAAAATAATGAAAAAAATATTAAATATCTCATTGGAAAAACAACTGACGTGGAAAATCAATCCTATAAATTATTGCACTGCCAGAAAGCCATGATCAAAAACAGCCTGGACATAATCTTTCAAGAAATTATCAAGGAAAACTACCCTGAAATGCTAGAACTTGAAGGTAAAATAGAACTGGAATCCACTTATTATGTCTTGAAAAAGATCCCAAAAAGAAAACTCAGCAACATTATAGCCAAATTCCAGAGCTTCCATGTCAAGAAGAAAATATTGCAAGCCACCAGAAAGAAACAATTTAAATATGATGGAGCCACAGTCAGGAACACATAGGATTTTGCAGATTTGACATTGAAGGATTGAAGGACTTAGAATATATTATTCTAGAGGGCACTGGAATTTGGATTACAACCAAGAATCAACTACACAAAACAAACAAACAAAAACCTAGTATACTTCTTCTGTGGGGAAAAAAATAATTATTTGATGGAAATAGAGGATTCTCAAGGATTCCTAATGAAAAGACCAGAGCTGAATAGAAAATTTGACTTTCAAATATAAGACTCAAAAAAGGCATAAAAAGATAAACAAGAAAGAGAAATCCTAAGTGATTCAATAAGCTTAAATGATTTATATTCTCACATGGGAAGATGTTATTTGTAACTCCTAATAACTACATCATCATTAGGAAAATTGGAAGGAGTGTATATAGACAGAGGCCATATGTGTGAGTTGACTAAGATGATACAATATAAAGAAAAAAAAAAACAAATGGATGGGTGAGAAAGAGGTGTACACTGGGAGAAGGAGAAAGGGAGAGCTAGAATTGGGATAAATTGCTTCACATAAAAGAGGTGTGAAAGAGCTTATAAAGTAGAGGGGAAGATAAAAGGGCAGTAGACAATGTTTGAACTTAACTCTCATCAGAATCGTCAGAAAGAGAGAATAACATACACTCAGGAATTGAAATCTATTTTACCCTACAGGGAAGGAGCAAGGGAGGGGGATAAGGGAATATGGGGCTGAAAAAAAGGACAGAAGATTGGGGGATGTGGTAGTTAGAAGCAAACCACTTTTTTTTTTATTTTTTTTTTTAAATTTATTTTTGACATGTTTGGTTTTCAGCATTGATTTTCACAGGCATTTGAATTACAAATTTTCTCCCCATTTCCTCCCCCCCCCCACTCCAAGATGGCGTACATTCTGGTTGCCCTGTTCCCCAGTCTGCCCTTCCCTCCATTGCCCCATTCCCTTCCCATCCCCCTTTAGAAGCAAACCACTTTTGAGGAGGGATGGGGTGAAAGAAAAGAGAGGATAGATGGGCTATATAAGATGGAGGGAAACACACAATTCATAATCATAACTGTGGAAAAATTACAGCAAATTTCTGTGATATAAACATCATTTTTCAAATAAACAGAGAACTGAATCAAATTTAAGAGAATACAAGTAATTCTCCAATTAATAAATGATCAAATGATATAAACTCACAATTTTCAGATGAAGAAATCACAGCTATCTAAAGTCATATTAAAATGCTCTAAATCATTATTCATTATAGAAATGAAAATTAAAGCAGCTCTGAGTACAACCTCAAGCCTATCACATTGGCTAATACGACAGAAAAGGAAAATGACAAATGTTGGAGGGGATGTGAGAAATTGAGACACTAATGCATTGTTGATGGAGTTGTAAACTGATCCATTCATTCTAGAGAGCAATTTTGGACTATGCCGAAAAAACTATAAAAGTGTGCATACTCTTTGATCCAGAAAATATCACTTCTAGGTCTATATTTCAAGGAGATTTTGAAAAAGGAAAAGGATCTATGTAAAAATATTTATGGTATTCTTTTTGTGGTAGCAAAGCATTGGAAATTGAGGGGATGTCAACCAATTGGGGAATGCCTGAACAAGTTATGGTATATGATTGTGATGGAATACTATCATGCTATAAAGAAATTATCATCAGGATGATCTCAGAAAAATCTGGAAAGAATTACATGAATTGATGCCAAATGAAATGAGCAGAAACAGGATAATGTTATATACTGCAATAGCAATACTGTAGAATGATCAACTGTGATTGACAGCTATCCTCAGCAATACAATTATCCAAGACAGTTCCAAAGGATGTTCGATTTAAAAATGGTATCCCCTGCAATGTAAAGAAAGAATTAATGGATGCTGATCAATACATGTTTTACTAACTTTATTTTTCTTCTGTTGTTTTTTTTTTTTTTGGTCTGTGTTTTATTTCACAAACAACTAATATGGAAATATGTTTTTTTTTCATAACTGGACATGTATAATCCATATCAAATTCCTTGCCTTTAAATGAGAGGATGGGGAGGGGAAAGGAAATGGAGTGAGAGAGATAATTTGGATGTTAATTTTTTTTAAAAAAGGTAATGTTTAAATTGTTTTTACATATATTGGAAAAAAATAAAATATTTAAAAATTTAAAAAATCTACTAAAGTAACTATCAATTTCTGTGAATTCAATGATGGTTTTTATGGATATAACACCCAAAATATGCTGGAAAAAGGAACAGAAGTAGTTTTTTTGGTCAACTCATCTGCTCACATGCAGAGGTAAAGGTTTCCCACATTTTTAAATAAATTCGCCGTAGAAATTCCAACTATTTCCTTCAGAGACACAGGAGTGCTAACCCATTTGTATACGGAAAGATTTATAGTTACTTGAGTATTGTTCAACTGTTTAAATATTTCTTTCTTTGTATTTGTATGGTTTTCATGTCTCATTTAAATATTTCATGTAGAATTTCTGACTTACATGGTCTATGAGTAGAGAATATTCTAAATTAAAAGGGTTGGAGACTTAGGCTATGATTAGCATAACTGATTATTCAATTCAACCACACTAAATCTGTGAATGATGCAGGGGGACCAAAAATAGAGTTCTAAAATAGATTCCAGGGCACCTAATTCTGTATGTATACATGTAACATTCCCTCAATAGAACATAAACTACTCGAGGACAGGTACTATTTCATTTTGTCTTTGAATTCTCATCCCGTAACACATTGCTTTGCACAGAGTAAGTACTAAATAAATGCTTGTTTAATTGGACAGAAAAGGTGAAAGAGCAAACCTTCACTAACTTCTTACTACATATCCTCATTGTGAATATAAAGGTATTTAATTGTAGTTTATCGCAGGCGATTCCAGCAGAATGCAAATCTTTGCACATTCTAGCAAGCTTTTGAAGGTGAACTTGATAATAGTTTTAATGAATTATGCAAGGTCAGTTTGGAGAAGTTCATCCCTCCAAACATTTTCTACCAGGTAGTGGTTTGTTTTCACCAGGCAATCAGTTAACCACACTTATTAGCATCTACTATATGCCAGGCACTGTGCCAACTTCTGGGGATATGAAAAAAAAAACATGAAAGTCCTTATTCTCAAGGAGCTCATGTTCCAGTGAAGAAGAAAATATTTAAACCGTTATGGACAAACAAGCTCTATACAGTGTGAGTTGGAGGTAAGCAATAGAGTGAAGGCATTAAAATGAAGGTTAAATAGTAGTCCTTGCTTTGAATTAATGAGTCATGATTATCTGTATGCAAAGTATCTATGCCACTGAAATCACAGATGTTTTGACTTATGGTATAAAAAATAACACATCTTAGGAAATGAAAAGAGTACACACATACTCACACACACGCATACACACACACTAGAGGAAGTATGCAAAGATTAGTTTAATGGGACTCAAGGGATCTAACCCCAGTTCTGCCACTGAATAGATGTGTGACAAATAATGAAGTAAATAATTTCCTTAAATTTTTTTTTCCATATTTAAAGTTCCATGATTCTATAACAAAATAATCTGCCTTGAATTAGTTTTTGTCTTTATTTCTTTTTCTTAACCTGCTTACTAGATTGTAGGATGCTTGAGGTGAGGCTTTATACTTTAACCTCTAAGGAGCTTGTTACCAGAGTAGCTATTTACAAATCATTGTTGTCAATCACTCAAGTATATGTCTTACACAGGACAGCACATACAGTACAGTGTAGCACATACATGGTAAATGGATAGGCTTCCATACTACAGGTCAAAGCTTTCCTAGAAAGGGCTAATTCAATTCTTGAATGTAGACAAATGTATTGTAGCTCTTTCAGGACACCTAGTCCCAGCCATGGTAAGAAATTAAGTCTATGTAGACTAGAATCTGATTTTTATATCAAAATCATTGAAAATACTAAATGAATATTTCTGGTTCAAGATTTTTCATCACACAGGCATTCCTTGATGTGTAAAAAAATGGCTTTTGTAATTTCACGTTTGAAACATTATTAAAAACAATTGAGAAAGACAACATGCAAACAACTAGGTACAAACCAGATACAGACAGGTTAAATTTGAGATAATCTTAACTGCAAGGCACTAACAGTAAGTGGGATGAGGAAAGATGTCTTGCAAAAGGTTATGCTTTACCTGCAATTTCATTTTTTAATTAATTAATTGATTTTAAGTTTACAATATTCAGCTCACAAGCTTTTGAGTTCCAAATTTTCTCCCCCTCTTTCTCCATCCTCCTCCCCTCTTCCTCAGGATGTCATGTAATCCTATATAGGCTCTACATATACATTCACATTAAACATAGTTTCACATTAGTCATGTTGCAAAGAAGAATTATAACCAATGGAATGAACCAAGGGAAAGAAGAAACAAAACAAAGAAGAGAAAGCAAGTGGTTTGCTTCAATCTACTTTCAGATTCCTTAATTCTTTCTTAGAATGTGGATAGCATTTTCCATCATGAGTCTTTTGGAGTTGTCTTAGAACCTGGCATTGCTGAGAAGAGCCAAGTTTATCAGTTAGTCATCACACAATGTGTCTGTAACTGTGTATAATATTCTCCTGGTTCTGCTCCCCTGATTCAGCATCAGCTCATATAAGTCTTTCCAGGTTTTTTTTTTTCTGAACTCTATCATTTCTCATAGCACAAAAATATTCCATTACATTCATATACCACAACTTGTTCAGCCATTCCCCAACTGACGGGCATCCCCTCAATTTCCAATTCCTTGCCACCACAAAAAGAGCTGTTATAAATATTTTTGTACATGTGGATCCTTTTCCCATTTGTATGATCTCTTTGGGATACAGCCCCAGAAGTGGTATTCCTGTGTCAAAGGATATGAATGTTTTTTATAGCCTTTGGACATAGTTCCAAATTACTCTCCAGAATGGTTGGATCAGTTTACAACTCCACCAACAATGCATTAGTGTTCCAATTTCCCCACATCTTCTCCAACATTTATCATTTTCCTGTTTTGTCATGTTAGCCAATCTGACAGGTGTGATGTCATACCTAAGAGTTGTTTTGATTTGCATTTCTCTAATCAATAATGATTTAGAGCATTTTTTTCATATGATTATAGATATCTTTAATTTCTTCCTCTGAAAACAGCCTGTTCATGTCATTTGACCATTTCTCGATTTGGGAATGACTTGTATTCTTGTAAATTTGAATCAGTTTTCTAAATATTTTAGAGATGAGACCTTTATCAGAGATGACTGATTGTAAAAATTCTTTCCCAGTTTTCTGCTTTGCTCCTAATCTTGTTTGTATTGGATTTTTTGTACAAAACCTTTTCAAATTAATTTAATTAAAACTATCCATTTTGCATGTTATAATATTCTCTACCTCTTGTTTGATCATAAATTCTTCTGTTCTCCATCAATCTAACAGTTTACCTGAAATTTTAAAGAAGACATAAGGAGAACAAGAGGAGAAAGAGAAACCCAAGAACTGAGGACAGTTAGTGAAAATTCTGGTAATGTGATATTAGTATGTCTTGAGCAAGTAATGAAAGTGACACTGGATCACAGAATATGTAGAAGGGAGTAAGGTATAAGAAGGCTAGAAAGGCAGGAAGACATTAGGTTATGAAGGGCTTTAAAAGTCAGAGAGAGGATTTTATATTTGATATTGGAGATGATAGGGAGCCACTGGAGTTTATTGAATTGAGGAGGAAGGGAGTGGTAGAATTGGGAATAAGACTATTCATTTGCCCTCGAGAAACTCAGTGCTGAAATTGCAAGAGCTCTTTGAAACATGCTGATGATTTCAGTTTTCCTGGTACCTAATCATGTATCCTTACTACCATACCTCAACTTTGTTTTCTCCTCAAAATTGTAAAGTTAACCTGATACTTACTCCTTCTTCTGACCTGTTGTAGCAGCAATTTAGATTTGAAGATCTTTCCCACCCATTAATGCACCATATGACCTGCTTATATCACAGGAAGCCTAAGTTTACATGTGGTGGGAGGAGCTTCCTGACAGGAAGAGGAAGTTCTGTCACAGTAAATGGAGACAGGGAGACAGAGAGAGAGAGAGAGAGAGAGAGAGAGAGAGAGAGAGGGAGCAGTTATGGCTACTAATGGCTGCTAATGGCTGCCCTCATGATTGTTCGAACTGAACAGGCTGACTTAGCTCTACTTTGATGGCAAGGCTGCAGGCTGTGATATGGTGTTTTAAGTTCCTTGCTATTGTGATAAAGTGGGCTGACTCACTGTGGGAGCTGAACATTTGGTTACAGAATATGATTTTCTGGTGTCTGAATAAATGTTATACTTCTTTTGCCTTCTTTATGGAGAGTCTCTCATAACTTGTGATATAGAACTACATAGGCATATTCATGATTATTGTTGATGTTGTGTTTATTGCCTCTTCCTTTGGCACCTAATCTTAGTTTCCTATGTCCCATTTCCTCATGAGTAAGCATTGTTTCATTTTTTATATTTACATACCCACCATCTAACACAGTGCCTGTAACATACTAAGTAGTAAACTTGTCAATTTATTTTTCTGCAAAATCAGTCTTACACTTTCAGCCTTTTTCTAAGCTATAGTTTTCTGACTGTGGACTTTCTTTAATCTCTGGCTACAAAAACTTCATTCTACAGTTTGAGACATTCAGTCTTTGTTCATGGTAGTTACTGTCCCAGTGGCAGTGAGGAAGAGGATACATTAGGTTGTGAATTTAAACATGGTAAACTGGGATATGCAAAGAGTGCTAAACTAAGGAAAGCAAAAATATAGGGGGTAGTAGTGTTGGAGAGATTGTGGAAAGATAGGTGAATTGATACATTATTGGTGAAACTATTGTTTAGTAAAATTGTTTTAGAAAGCAACTTTGATTCATGTAAATAAAGTGATTAAAATATCCATACCTTTTGACATAAATATTTTATTACTGGGCACATATACTAGGGAAGCCAATGGTTAAAAATAATTTTATGTGCATACAAGGATAGATAGATGCCAAACATTTATATCAGCTCTTTTTTTTTTGGTAGCAAAGAATTGGCAATATAGTACACTCATTGATTGTGAAATGGCTGAACAGATTGTCGTACGTGAATAGAATGGAATATTGCTTTGCTCTAAGAAATGGCATGTGATACAGAGAAACATAGATGGATTAACATGAATTGATATAAGGTGATAGAAGTAGAACCAAGGAAAAAAACACAGCAGATAATAATATAAATGGAATGAATACTATAATGAAAATGTAAATAAAAGTCATAAAGTAATAAAAAAATGATTGTTGCAAAATAACAAAGAATAAATATGGCCCCAAAGAAGAAGTAAATGTAGACTTTTCCTTTCATTTCTCTGTAGCGGGAGGGGTTCCACAGGTGTGAAATACTGCTTTTGCTTTCAGACATTTTCAACATGTTTAATAATTTTGCAGATTTTTCCCCATCCTATTTTTCTTTTAATATTATTCTTCATATAAGATAACTCAATTGAAGTGAAGATGAGAAGGAATAAGGGGAAATCTTAGGAAATACAAAACAAAAGATTGCAAAAAAAAATCATTTAAAACATAAAAAAAAGATAAAAATGTACAGGGGCAAGGAATTGTGCTCTGTGACTAGAGAATTATGAGACTGATTATTTTTTTTCTGGCTCATAGACTTGTTTTTAATGCCATTTGAAAGTAAGAATTTCAAAATGTCTTGAGTAATGCAAATGGCACCAGAAAAAACTTATTTGTTCTGCACTTTGAAAGACAACATATCTTTGAATACAAATTATTTATTTATTTTTTTATTATTTATTTATTACTATTTTATTTATATATTTATTATTATTTATATATAATACATTTTTTCTAGATAATTAATTTATTTTTATTTTTCAACATTCACTTCCATAAGATTTTGAGCTTTGAATTATCTCCCCCTCAATCTATGCCCCTAGCCCTAAGACAGCATACAATCTGATGTAGGTGCTACATTTATATTCAAATTAAATATTTTCACATTAGTCACGATATAAAGAAGAATTAGAACTAATGGGAGGAACCACAAGAAAGAAGAAACAAAGCAAAACAACAAAAGGAAAAAAAGATCAAATAGCAAGCTGCCATCAGCATTCAGACTAGAAAGGCTCTTTCTCTGAATGTGGATAGCATTTTCCATCATGAATGTTTCAGAGTTATCTTAGATTCTTTTTTTTTGTCCTTTTTTAAATTTAATATATTTAGGTTTCAGCATTGATTTTCACAAGAGTTTGAATTACAAATTTTCTCCCCATTTCTACCCTCCCCCCCACTCCAAGATAGCATAAATTCTGGTTGCCCTATTCCCCAGTCAGCCCTCCCTTCTGTTACCTCACTCCCCTCTCATCCCCTTTTCCCTTCCTTTCTTGTAGGGCAAGATAAATTTCTACACCCCATTGCCTGTGTATCTTATTTTCTAGTTGCATGCAAAAACTTTTTTTTTTTGAACATCTGTTTTTAAGACTTTGAGTTCCAAATTCTCTCCCCTCTTCCCTTCCCGCCCACCCTCCCTAAGAAGTCAAGCAATTCAACATGGGCCAGATGTGTATCATTATGTATAACCCTTCCACAATACTCATGTTGTGAAAGACTAACTATATTTTGCTTCTTCCTAACCTGTCCCGCTTTATTGAATTTTCTCCCTTGACCTTGTCCCTTT
>CM053623.1:259700836-259733720 GCA_028646595.1 Phalanger gymnotis | reverse complement strand
TAATTTGTTGCTCTGGGCCCTGAATAAATTTTTGGATGCCTTCTGCTTGGAGAATTCTGTATACCCATCGATTTCGAACCATTCTGATATTTATATGATCCTTTTTGAGATCATAAATTCGGCTTTCCTACTGCATATCTATACATCAAACTTATTCTAGCTGCCTTAAAAACAGTAGCACAAAAAGCCCTCTTCAGTGATGTTATGATTATATAGATGTGGAGTAAGATAAAGAAGGGAGATGTGTGTTCATTAAAATTGATCACCATTATTATGAAGAAAATATACCATAGAGTCTTGAGTTGAAGAGGGCTTCTCTGTGGATGATGGGGTCCTCCATTTGCTCCTATGTGGATGTCATTGGGTTGGTTGCATCAAGTCCAAAGACACTGCAGAGTTTCCTTGTAGAGAAATGAAACTATTCAGGAGAATTTGGCCTGAATATGCATACATCAAAGAGTGAATGAAGAACACCTGTTATCCATGTTAAAACACATTTTTACATAGGTAACCTATAGACATTGTGCAACAATTTGTACATCTAGGAGAAAATTATATATGTACTTAGTATTTTTCTTGGAATTGAACAAGAAGCAGAGGAGGCTGGGTTGAGTTATCTTCAGAAAAATCATAAGGCTCCTTTAATTATATGAAGCTTCCCATGGAAACAAAGAAATATCTTTTAAAAACAAATATTCTATAGTGTTGCTGCATATAAGTGAGACATGGAATATAGTAGTCTCTGAAGAATTAAAAGTAAAGATAACAAGGAGGGCAAGGGTGAGGCACATGGTAGGTGTGACTATCCTCTACTCTATTAATAATGAGATGAGCTGTTCATGCATTGAGATTGCGGTATGACAGGTAGAGTGTTGCATTTGTACCCTTGCAAAGACAGAAGAAACGATAGAAGGCCTCCAGCATATTGTATGAACCCCTGTGAACTCATGGGAGGACATAGATATCCAGTCACATGGGATTGGCATGCATGGAAGGGGTATGATCATCATCCTTGGAGAGAACATAAACATTGATGAGATCAGAGATCCATTTGAGTATATGAGTATCATAAGTTACTAGCACAGTATCAGATATAGCTGAATTCACATTTTTGATTGATAGCAGAGGCAGTAATCTCTGTCATTGTACTTTTGGCTGAGTAACTAGACCCTAAGTTTCATCTTTTAGAAAAGTCAAATCATCAAACTATGAAATAGATCCTCAGTTTCTGTCTGTTTATAAGGAGGGAAATCTGCAAGTTCCCAGAATCTCAGATTCTAATGACTGAGCTCTTTGGAACATAGAACAGCCTGCCAGCTAATTGGACTCCATATATATTTAGTCTCTCTTTGGACACAGTTTTGCCTGTTAGAAAGATACTTGTCCCAAGCTTCTATTTGACCTAAATTTAAAAAATCCTCCTTACCTCCCATCCGTTCCTGATTTCTTAGATCTAAACTTCTCAATTCGTGGAACAGTCTTCTAACAAATTGCAAAAATCTACTTGGGAATGAGACACTATGATTGTTCTAGACCTGCTCTCTCTCTAACAAATACTTTGATCTTATCACACAAATAAATCCGTGAAGGCACCATGGTAAACAAAGATGCTCAGGTCATTCCCACAAACCTCATGCATAATTCTATATATGTTCTTTCTTTCTTTCTTTCTTTCTTTCTTTCTTTCTTTCTTTCTTTCTTTCTTTCTTTCTTTCTTTCTCTCTTTCTTTCTCTTTCTTTCTCTTTCTTTCTCTTTCTTTCTCTTTCTTTCTCTTTCTTTCTCTTTCTCTTTCTTTCTCTTTCTTTCTTTCTTTCTTTCTTTCTTTCTTTCTTTCTTTCTTTCTTTCTTTCTTTCTTTCTTTCTTTCTTTCTTTCTTTCTTTCTTTCTTTCTCTTTCTCTCTTTCTTTCTCTCTTTCTTTCATTCTTCTTTCACAAAACCTTAAACCCAGTTCACTCTGAAGCTCATGGATTAGACCTCAATAAGTCCCTGCCCAAGCTCCACTTAATGGCTGTATTTTGGTCCCTCCTGGCTTACAGTGAATGTCAAAGGTGACTGTTTCTCTTTGGAACAGCAACCCTGGGGGTCTTTCCCTCCCAGTTTTATTTATTTTCCTTTTTTCTAATTAAAGGGGCCATCCCTTGACTCAATTCTTAAAGAGGACTATTCATTGAATGAGAATTCCCTCACTCTAAGTAAGTACATGAAAAGGCCAGAGCCTAAAAGGGCAAGGATCTCCCATTGCATCCTGCCCCATCTCCAGTCATCCTGATTAATATCTGGTTACTAGTTCCAGATAGCTCTGGAGGAGAAAGTGAGGCTGGAGAATTTGCACAGCCTTCCCTCACTCAAATCAAAGTCAACTGCAAGTCATGTTGAGGAGGTTTGGGGTTGAGGGGTGCTCGACACCCCAAAGTACTGACACACTGGGTCCTGCCGAAAGAATTTGACTCAAGCCATGTCAGCCAAGGGAAAAGACAAAGTTTATTAAGGGTTCGCCATAATGGGTTGTCTTAAGAAATCCCACCCTTTGTGATGCCTGTTTTCACAAGCGGGCCAGATTCAATCTACTGAACTAGATTGAATCTGAGCACCTTCATGGAGGCAAGATGGAGATTTTATACACAAAGATTGTGCGAAGGATTGAGGGGTGGTCTGGGGTGACTAGATGAGGGGTTTAGGGAGGGCCTTGAGGAGGAGTCTAAGGAGGAGCTTGATGGGACTGAGATGAGGTCAGACTCCACTGTGGGAAATAGCTGAAGGCTACTTGGAGATGGGGCTGGGGTAACAGAGCTAGGGTATAGATATTTTGATCAGGATTAAGTGTGGAAAACAGCTGGACAATAGAGGGCTAGGCTATGCAGAGACTTGATCCCAATGATAATGCAAGGCCCATGGCCTTAGGGGAAGGCCAGATCTAGTTGGAAGACTCAAGGAGAGTTCAAGGGGGCTCCCAGAGACTGTACTCCAGGTTCAAGGGGGTTCCCAGGGACTGTGCCCTCATCATTCCCCCCTCAAACAAATAGGACCCAAATTCTTTTGGGGTCCAAGGGGATTCCCACAGTCTAAACCCTATCATTGTCATCATTTCCTTGATGCCATGGTCCTCTTCAAAAATGAAGAACAAATATAACAACCTGTGAATATATTTATTCATTTACTATTTAAATATATGTATACACATGTGCCACATTATAAACAAGCATGCACACAGATACCACATATTATGGAATACAAATGTGAAATAAATCATAGTCTTTGCCCTCAGGGAACTTGCAATCTAAATGAGAGGCTAGGACTTGCACACAAATAACTATGACACAAGACAAAACGTGATAAATGAAAAGGACAGGTCCACAGAGAAAGCATTATGTGAAATTGGAAAGTTGATTCAAATTCTATTAACTTCAACAACAGTGCCTTAAGGTGTTTGCCATTTTAAGATATTGTCTTTGTCCCCTAGTTAATCATTGATCTATTCAATTTATAAGTAATTTGTTTCTCACAGTGACTTCAGCTTCATGAAATTTGTTGTCTTCAGTACTCCACAGGGTTTTGTTCTTGAACTTTTTGGTCTATTGCTTTTAAATCTGTATATGCTCACCCATGTCATTTGATTTATAGTATATTCATATGCCAATGTCATTAATTCATTTCAAAATTAGCACTAAACATTCCTTCTGCCACTTTTCTGCTGTCTGCTTGAATAACTGATGTCAAAGTTTGTGAAGCCAGAATTTTCCTACAATCCTAATTTATAAGATGCAGACAAATTATCTGAACATTGCATTTAAGTCTGGCTTTCTTAGGCAACCTTTTTTCCATTATTCAGAGTCTATAAATCCCAAAGGATTCTACACTAGTGTGTAATTTTTACTTTGATACTTAAAATTTGCTTTCACAGGAGACAGGGGTCACCTCACATGAACACTGACTTAGGACCACCTTCCCTTCCCACCTTCCTTTCCATGACTGATCCAAAAAAGAGACAGAGAATATCACTGCTAATTAATTTGAAGTCCTCAGTTCCATTTGCCATGACTAACCTGACTGGGAGGAAGTTCCTTTCAAGGTTAAAATTTGTTTTCACTTGAACCAAGGTAGAAAATCCCTGGAGAAATTAGTCAGGGGAATGGAGATGCAATGATAGTGGGGCCTTTGAGGGAGCACCTGGGAATTATAGCCCAGATGGCAAGGGTGGATCCCCACCTGGTTAGGGAAATACCCTGTGGTATTTACTTGTGGGTTTCATTATATCTTATAACAGAGTCTATAGAGAAGCAAGGAAAACCTAGGCCGCCAAGTTCAGTTAAAACAAAGGATCATGCCTAGGGGAATGAGAAAGATTAGGGTGAATAGATATGCAAACAACTAGATGAATGAAAATGGATAGAGGGAGGAAGAAGCAATGTTGTAAACTAGAAGAAGGTTTCCTACTTATTTGGTTATTGACAAGCCAGCTGGATATATTCTTGCATCACTAACTTGAAATCTGTTCCATTTGCTTGTTGCCTAGTCTCTTGAGGAAGTTGTTATAATCTCCAGAGTTGATCATATACATGTAACTAGGGAAGGAAGAGAGGCAGCTAGATGGTTCTATGGAGAGAGTGTTCGGCCTGGAATCGGGAAGAAGTTCAAATCTAGTCTCAGACACTTAGTAGCTGTGTGACATTGAACAAGTCATTTAACCTCTGTTTGCCTTAATCTACTGGAGAAGGAAATGGCAAACCCCTCTGGTATCTTTTCTAAGAGAACTTCAAAGACAGTATGGCCCATGGGGTCACAGAGACTCTGACACAACTGAGCAACAATAGGGAGGGAAAAGGAAGCCCTCTAGCTGTGACCCAGTAGAATACGCAAATAGGTTATTTTACCATATCAGCAACTTTTGCATCTGGAAGACCACAAATAGCCCAAGTTCCAAAGAAAAAAAGGTAAATTTGAGGATAGCTTTGGAGCTTGAATCTTGACAGTGACAAGTTTAGTACTATGTGAGGTAGTGTTGAGTTAGTAGAAGGCTAATTTACTCCTCACTTACCTCCACCCTTGAGTCCCACTCCTTCAGTCACACCCTCAGGCATGGCTTCCTTTCCTAATTAACTTGCTGGGTTCTTGTCTTTAAAAGTGGCTTAGTTTTCCTCTCAAGTATGGCAGGAAGAAACCAAAGAACTTCAGAAATGCTTCAGTAGCCACCTCTCATATTAGTCCAACCTTATTCATAACCTTCCCCAAACCAAAAGTTCTTACTTATAGCCTAGAAATAACCCAGGGCTACATTTTGTTCCTCTCTGGGAAGCTGTAAATTAATAAACAATTCTCTTTTGTTCAGCTCAAGCCGCCAGCCAGGATTTTTTTTTTCCTTTGGAATTTTATTTCACAGCTGTGAAATTCCCTTTCTTTCTCAGGTTGCATTTGAGTAATGAAACACATAGGTAAGCAATGTATCTCTTAAACATTTAACTGGAAAAAAAAATTAAAAAGGAAATAGCAAGTAAACACATTCTTAAGAAATGGAAATTGGTGAAGAGTTAAGTAAGGTTTGTAAAAAGAAAAAAAGAGGCAATAGGGAGAAGCAACTTAAAGTTTCCCCAGTTCAAATTCCTTTAGCAAATACAGGTTTTCCTCTGTTTCTCTGGCTTCTGTCTACCTATTCTCCTGATTCAGCTTCCAAAGTCTCCAGAAAGAAGCTAGGTCTCCCCAAACCCTTTTAAGGGCACCAGAGAACCCTGGGGGCTCAATGAAATTTAACATAACTTCCATTTCAGGCACTGAAAGCTAGGATAGGCTGTCTTTGCACCTGCAAGGAAGAGAAACACAGCCTCAATTGGAATCAAGAAATATAAACCAAAAGGCCAGGTCAGGTGGTCACTAGCACTTCCTTCTAGTCCTGAAAAACAAGGAGCTGAAATAAGTGGCACAATAAAATATTATGATGATATCAAAGTTCAGCATCTGGTCAGGAGTTTCAGAAGAGCAGAGAGTTTGATTTTAACTCAGTTACCTTAATATTGCCATAGATTGAGATAGCAGAGTGATTCCCTGGACCTCTAGGTCATTAGAGCAATGCAATTGGTACAACCAGAAATTTTCCTTGAGAAATAAACAGGTAATCTCATTCACGGTGACAGACATTGCACGGGAGTGAAAGTGAACCACATTGGCTGGTGTGTCTAACAATACCAACTCTGGCAAACCTGGGAATGCTTACAAGTTCATGACAGCATTTAATGATCTTACCAAATGATAGAAGGGGGTTGTTTGGGATTTTACTAAGTCTAACAGCCACCCCAGTGGAACCTTAGACTGAGCACATATTTCCAACAAACATTTCAGCAACAGCTATGACCAT
Source organism: Phalanger gymnotis (assembly GCA_028646595.1). NCBI lineage: Eukaryota > Metazoa > Chordata > Mammalia > Diprotodontia > Phalangeridae > Phalanger > Phalanger gymnotis. The sequence continues at coordinate 259,727,372 of CM053623.1, read as the reverse complement.
CAAAAGCCATGAGCAAGTGATAAAGAAACTGTCAGAGGTCTATGGACAATGTGCGCAGCTAAGTTACACAGTGGATAGAGGGCTGGGCCTGGAGTCAGGAAGGCATCTTACTGAGTTCAAATGTGATCTCAGTCAGATATCTGACTCTTTGTGACCCCATTTGGGGTTTTCATGGCAAAGATACTTGAGTGATTTGCCATTTCTTTCTCCAGCTCATTTTACAGATGACAAAACTGAGGAAAACAGGATTAAGTGATTCTTTCATAGTCACATCTAGTAAATGTCTAAGACCAAGAATAAACTCAAGTCTTCCTGATTCCAAGCTCAGCACTCTAACCACTGGTCCACCTAGCTACTGTTTTTATAGCTATTGCTTAATTGATGAGTAAACAGGTATCAGCCCTAAAAGGTTTCTGGTTTTGAGCAGGGCTTTGATTAATCAAAAGGAACAGTAATATTTCTGCCAGTATTGCTTTTTATCTGATCTCTCTAAATACTTTAGAAAGTAATGTTTTAACAGAGGTGAATCAATGATTAGGCAGATTCTAGGAGTATTTGGTTCTACTAGTTGCTAGAAGACTAATGAGCCAAACCATTCCATTGGAGGAAATTCAGATAAGGTAAATGACCCAAACATTGGATTACATGAAATTCAAATCCTCAACTCTAAATTGAGGAAGGGGGCAGCTACATGGCACAGTGTATAGAGTGCCAGTCCCGGAGTTCGGAGGATTTGAATTCAAATCCATCTCAAACACTTACTAGGTGTGTGACTCTGGGCTAGTCAGATAACTCTGTTTCGGTCAGTTTCCTCATCTGTAAAATGAGCTGGAGAAGGAGATGGCAAATCATTATCATATCATTGCCAAACCCCAAATGGACGATAAGAAGTCAGACATGACTAAAACAACAAGAACAAGCTGAGGACATAGGAGAAAACTGGTAAAACTCATGCAGGAGTGGAACAGAATGGTAACTAGCATCGACTATGCTGAGATTATAACACAGAGGGACAGGAAGATTGATAACTGAAAGCTCCCTCTGGCATTGTGTGGTCCTTACTTTTCCTATCTTCTGTATCTCAGCTGCTTGCTTGTGCCTCAAATGCTTCATCCTTTCTTTCTAGTCCCCTGCTTCTATTTTTTTTCACCCACAATTCTTTGTCTTTTGTGGCCTCTTTGTTCTCTCATCCTTTATAATTTCAGTATGCATCTTACCATTCCACAAATTCTTCTTCTGTTAGCATTTAGACAAGTGGAAGAGATCTACTTTATAAGAATGGCTATTATTCTTAACACTTATAGTATTAATACTTAATGCTTAAGTACTTATACACCTAGGTTAAAATAGAATTAGGCCTAATATTAATTGTGTGAAAATAGACTTAGGAGCCATAGAAAGCTTTTGTAAGTATTTTAATCATTTTCAATTTTGTGTTCCTAATGCATTTTAAATTTGTAATGCACATGTATCAGAATTAAATGTTATTTGAAACTTCAGAATCTTTCTTCTTCTTCATTATCATCTTGATTTTAATCAAAAGAAACTGTTAAAATTCCCAGGGTATCAAGTTAACAAGTTAAATTGAATCTTCCCTTAGAAACTTCTGCTTCAGGATATATATATATATATATATATAAAGTTTAAACTTTCCTTTAAATCAAATCTAAACATTGGTTTTCTCTTGTAATTGAGTGATTGCCTTGATAAAGAAAAGTTTACTGTATAATTATGGTATGTCATCGATAAAATGCCTTAATGGTTTGATGTAAGAACATAAAATAGACACACCATATTGTTCCAAGAATGATTTCAGATGCTTTCCTCACTGATCAGAAAGATAGCTTTAATTTATCATGTCTGTAGACAGGAATAGTATTCATTAGTCACAGACAGAGGACTAATGACACATTTGATGGGTGCTCTAAGAGAAGTAGTATTAAAGTTGCCCCTTTATGCATATACCCCCATGATGAAACATTGCTAGATTATCAAAGGGAACATAATCACTATAAATAAGAATGGTAATGACAAGAAAAATTGGAGATTTTCAAAACAGGAAATCAATCTAGTAGTGGAATACTTTGTTTACAAGTATCTGGGATGTAACATTGCCCCAAAAGAGGCAAAGGAGCTGGCCACCCCTAAATGAGGTGGATTTTTCCCTTCAGGACACAGGAAATAAATAGTTAAAATCTGAGGGTCATTTTTTTTTTAAAGGATGGAAACAAGAAATAGCAGTCATAAGTCAATGGTCAGAATTGCAATTCTCTAGCAGGTGAGCTAGCTGAGATTGTCTGAGTAATCATGCCTATCTTTTGATTTTGTGTCTCATTAAATCTTGAAGTAGGTCAGCCTTTGTTTAAGCTTTATAAAACATCTGAGTAGGGGGATATTTTATTTTTTTTACATTAAAAATATGAGTAAAGAACCTTTGTTTTCTGAAATTTATCTCTCAAACATTTATATTACTGATTTATTTCTCTGTCCTATTTTTTCATCTCCTGTTCTCTCCTCTTCTCTTTTCTTTCTCTTTTTTGTCTCTTTTCTCTCTTCATCTCTCTCTGTCTTTGTGTCTCTATCTCTCTGTGTGTCTCTCTTTGTATAAATGTATCTGTTTCTATCAGTTCAAGTCTCCTTCTCCTTTTACCTTTCATTCCCTCCCTCCCTCCTTCCCTCTCTCCCCACTCTCTTCCTCCATTTCCCTCTATCACTTCCCCTTCTATTCTTTCTCTTGCCCTCCCCTTCTCTTCCTCTGGTCTTTTCTTTTCTCTGTCTCTGTCTCTCTTTTTGTCTCTCTCTCTCTCCCACTCCCCACCCTTTTCCGGCCTTCCTCCTTTCTTCATTAATGTAAAGAGTACTGGACTGGGAAACAGGAAACCTGGATTTAGCGCTTTAAGCCCATTTTCCCCCATTTCCATTTTGCCTGTTCTCCAAAAAGAAAAAGTGAATAACAATAGTTTGGTTTCAGAAAGCTGTCAGGACAATGCAAACTCTGGCAAGTTCTAAGAATTAATTTTTAGTAACAGGAGTGGTGGCAAAAAGTGGGTGGATGGCACAAAGAATAATACACTTGTTAGAAAAATCTAAAAATATGAACATAGCTGATTTCCTAATGATGAATTTTTCATTGTCCAGTTGTCACACTACTGAATTATACCCATGTGAATGTTCTTGCCACCAGTGAAAATAGAAGGCATGAGAAAGGTGCCATGAAATGAAGGGCACCTCATATGTTCTTTCTGGAGAATTAAATAGAGCAACAAATTGTTTCTTTGTGTACACAAAGACAACAAGAAACATTCTTTTACAGGACACTTGTTAGTCTTACTGTTGAAGTACTCATAACATCATGAAGGGCTTAAATAAACAGATAACCAAGAAGATAACTGGAACTGATTGAACAAATTGTACTGGTGAGGATAAATAAATGAACATCAATTCTTCGCAAGATTCTCCAAAGTAAAATAAAATATATGTTGTTTTGCCCCATTCAAAATCATTAAGGATAATAGTTAGATATATACTTGGCAACTTTAATGGGAAGAGAAAGGGAACTAAATGGGAAGAGAAGTATGACCAAAAATACTTTGGAAAATGTGGTTCACAATTTAGTCATGAAAGGAAAAGGCATGTACATTACTTCATGTCTGCACATAAATAGCTCTTTCTCCAAGGAGAATTATAAAACTGCATATGTGGCATGCACCGAACAACCATACACACATAGAATAAAAATAATTATTTCTTAATAGATGGTATTGAAATGGGAAATCGTGCCAGTATCAGCTATGTTTTTTTTTTTCCTTCAGTAATATCATGGACTGGTTATTTTGAAATCAAAAAAAATTAAGGAAATGATAAAAATAAAAGAAACAGTGTGCTCAACATAGTTCAAACCCAACCTATATGATTCTGAAAAATATTAGAAATGAACAAAAGTAAAAATGCTGATTCTGACAACCACTATTCATAAAAATTTAAACAATATAAAAAGTCCTACAACAATAATTTCGACTACCAAAAACTTGATTTTTTGAAACCTATACCATGTGGAATGGAAACATAGAGGTCTTAACATAGATTAGATTACAAAACAATTTGCAAAATATTACATAGATAAATATTAAGATTGATGTGTATTTAGATAGTGACAGACATTTATATACAGATAGATACATGAAAGAAAAATAGAAATACATGAAAGAAAAACACTTTTGAGTACAATATATTATGTTCTAATTGTTGAAGATACAAATACAGACAAACAATATAGTCATTGCTCTCAATGAATTTATATTCTAATTGATAAAAACAACACATAAAATAGAGCGAAAAAAATTGGGGGAGGAGGAGAGGAGAAGAAAGCAGATGCAAGTCCATAGTTGACAAAGAACAGGAGAAAAGAAGTCCAGATAGCCAAGTTATTAAAAAAAAGAAGGCATAGCTTTTGTCTCTTTGAAACTGTGATTTCTAATTTGGAGAGTGGGACATGGGCAAATTATATAGCTTCATAAATACCAAACAACAGAGAAATGAGAACGGTTGCAATATAGTTAAAATGAGAATTTGCAAAGTAAATGAGTCTCCCATAAGAACCACAAATATTTAAAGATGTCCCTAGTAAAATAAAAGAACTACAACAAAAGATAAGACATTAATTAAATGCATATAAGGAAAAAAAATGTGTGATGAGTAGCCATATGACTCTTCAATGTTAGGAGAGTTGAAAAGGTAAGTTGGGGGGAAGTTTTTGAAAGGCTTTAAAAGAAGAGGAGCTTACATTTGGTTCCTCAGGCAAAAGAGGGCAATTGGAGTTTATTAAGATCAGAGATTTAAAACCATAGAGGCAATATATTCCAATCTCTTCATTTTGTAGATGAAAAAAACTGAGTCCCACAGAACTTCGGCGATTTGTCCAAACTCACAGAGGTAGTATCAGAAGCAGGATTTGAAGCCAGATCCTCTGACTAAAGACATAATCATATATGGCCACACAAGTAGAAATTTGGTATACATGGTTAGAACTGTACTTTAAGAAAATCACTTCTCTAGTTTTGTGTTAGATGCACTGAAGAAGGCAAATTTGAGGCAGGAAAGTAAATTAGAATGCTAAGGGAATAATCTAGGTGAGATATAATGTAGGCCTGGACTAAAGTGCCAGCTAGATTAATGGATAGAAGAAAATGGAAGTGAGAAATTTTGTGAAGGAGGTAGAAATGACTCTATTTGGCAACAGATTGGACAAGTTACTAACCACCTGTCCACTGGATTAGTCATTTAGTGTCTATATTTTGGACCTGTTATGAAAATGGAAAATGAACTGGACCTAGACTGAATATAAGGCTAAGTATTTTCACTAATCTTTAATGGCTCTTTCCCATGAGAGTTCATCTTTTCAACATCAGTATTTTCCTTAGGAGCATCTAGGTGGTGCAATGGGTAGAGTTCTGGGACAAAAGTCTGAAAGAATCCTGATCCTGAGTTCAAATCTGGCCTTAGATGGTTACTAGCTATGTGACCTTATATAAGTCACTTAGCTCTGTTTGCCTAAGTTTCCTCACTTGTAAAATGAGCTGGAGAAGGAAATGGCAAACTACTCCAGTATCTTTACCAAGAAAGCCCCAAAAGGGGTCACAAAGAGTCAAATATTACTGAAAAACAACTAAACAACATTTTCCTTAGTGATGCCATATGGCTAAGAATCATGAAATATCCCAACCTCAAGAGATGCCAAATTTCAGGTCATTCACAGTGTTGCAAAGACAGATGATGAGTGCAAGTGGGCTATAGAATACTATCCATTGTTCATTGATAGCATGTGGGAAGTGAATTAAAATCCTCTGGCATTTAAAGCCTTTCACAATCAGGCAGCTTTCTATCTTTCTAGGGACTCTATGATCCAGCTACACTGGCCTATGTGTTCCTTACATATGATGCTCCATCTCTTTCCTATGGAATCCCATTGGCAGTGTCCCATGGCTGGAATGCTTTCTCTCCTCACCTTTAACTTCTAGCCTCCCAGGTTTCTTCAAGATTCAGATAAACTGTGACCTTCAAAAGGAGAGCTTTCCTATTCCAATCTTAGTTCTGATCTCTTTCCTCTAAGATCATCTTCTATCTATACTGTTTTTATCTTATAAACATGCATGTTTTATATGTTATCTCTGCCATTACAAATGTGAGCTCCTGATAACAAAAACTGTTTTTACCCCCCTTTGTAATCTCTACAGTTTAACAATATGCTTAGCATGTAATAGGCAGCTAATTAATGTTTGTTGACTGACTTACTGACTACTTTAACTTTAAATTCAGTGTGATACAGTTTAGAGTCAAGGGACCTGAATTCAAATTCACCTCTTGCTTTCAGTATGACCTTTTGATCCCTGAAACATTTTTTTTTTTCCTTAAGGACCATGCCTGAAACCCAAAACACTGTGACTCTCACTTGTTGGCAAATAATAGGTCTCAGGCTAAGCTTCAGTTTATTTTGGGGCTCCAACTGGTTCAGAGTGAATGTAAATAACAACTGTTTCTGTTTTGGCCAAAACACTGAGGGTCTTTCCATCTTAGATTGATTTTTTTTTTTTCTGAGTAAGCAAAAAGGCCATTCTCTACCTCATTTCTTACCTAGCCTTAATCACTGAATGGACTTTGTCTAAGTCAAACTGAGACCTGTTAAAGACCTTAGCCTAAAAAGGCAAAAGTCTCCCGCTGCATCCAGGACCATCTCCAGTCATCCTAATCTATAGCTTACCACTGGATGGCTCCTAAGGAAAAAGTGAAACTGGTGACTTTGCACAGCTTTCCCTCACTTACAACTTAATTCACTTTCATGTCATGGCATGATGTCATGTTCTAGAATGAAGGACAAAACAAAGAAAATCAGTGAACACCTCTGGGCTTCAGTTTCCTTATCTGTAAAATAAAGGTGGGCAGGCAAACTGGACTGGCTAGATAGCCTCTGAAGCCCTCCAACTCTAAAGCTGTGTTCCAATGGGTTAACATTAAAGCTGTTCATTTCTCCTGAACTTTGCTGTCATTTAAAGTATTCTTCATTTATATAGTCACAGTTACAGTGTTTTTGTTTTGATCTATTTTTTTTTGGTGGGGAATGGATTCTCATAGGCTCTTTACAGATAAGGGCACAATATTTACTTTTTGGTATCCCCCATTATGATTATATTGCTTCTTGAGTTTATTTACAAAGACAGTCCAGACATTAGCTAGAAAAAAGCTTTGATACATAGAATGCATCATCAGTCCAGGGTAAATATGATCTTTGATAAAACTTAATAGCTATTCTAAGAGATTTAAACTCCCAAACTTATCCCAAACAGTAGTTACTCTTCTTATATAATAGTCCACCAATAAATATCATTTTTTTCACCTTAGCTAGTATTTAGACTAAAGTAGACATTTTAAAACACAGATTCATATGACTGATAATCTTTGGTAGGCATTGCAACATTTCAATTCATTATTTCTTATAAAACTAAGAAAAATGAACATTCTCCTAAATATTTTTTTAAACCCAATTTTAAAATTATATTTCCCTGGAAACACCATATTATGAATGACTGTACTCTAGTGCTATTGCATAGGTCACCATTTTTTTTCAGCAGTTAGGCACCCTTTGATCTTCAAGTCTGCTACTGTATTATTGATCAAAGGTTTTGAACCTTAAGGTAGAGCATAGCACAGGAGATTGACTTCTGAAGTGTTTGAGTATCCAATGTAACTCTGACCAAGGAAGTTTCTGGTCAGTTTATTAAATTTCTCTAAACTTTGACTCAATCAAATATAATTTGAACATTTTAAAAACATTTTAATTGCCCATTACTACTGGCAGTGGGGGTATGTATGCTCAGAGTTCTTCATGATGTATTATTTATTAGCTGCTTTTTCATTGTGCAGATAATTGTGTTTTATTATTAAAATTAATAACAATGCTAAAATGTCTTACTAATTTTAAGCTACCTATCTGAAATTAAATTACACTTCTTGAATTCTAAGTAGTTGGGATACCATGAATAATGGATGGTCTTCTGTGTTAAAGCAGCTTCTGGCAAAGGGTATGCTTAGAACGACTGTGACATGATGTTAGCTTTCAATCTGTCTAAGTAACAGACCACATCTAAGAAAAAAGTAAGAATATTTTGCATTGAGACACCTCTAACTTTAAACATACTCTAGTGGCCCCAGTAGAGAAACCGAACAACTCTTGACCACTATCAGCCACTCTGGTTAATAATATTGCCACATCCAAATTATTGTATGTCACGATTGAAAATTTGAAGAAGGAAGGCTATTGAAAATGCTTAAATTCGTGAGATTGTTGGAAGGAGAAGGGCAATGGGTAGATGGAAAGAGGGTAGTTCCATTTTCCTTTTCTTAGTAATTAAAATAGGACCATTTGCCTGGTTCTTTTACAGTTTTTTCATTCATAAATTGCAATTATAGTCTCAAGTGAATAGAACAGAAGCACCAAATTTCTTCACTAATTTCTACTGTAGACATCCAAGAGAGGTTTTCAAAATATTTTTATCTATTTGCAGAATTAGCAAGGCAAGACAGGAAAACAAAATGCCAGGACCTTTCAGATAATATGCTATGACAGAAAACACAGAAATTTTGTTTTAAAGCAAGATTGAGTTTGCCATTTCCTGAATGTTTCCAGTGATTCATCTCAAGGTATTTATTTTTTTTGTGTGTGTGTTAAAATAAATCAGTTCAGTTTTGCTTTATTTTTTATTTTTGTTGAAAGACCAAGATATCCAGAAGAGAATACAAAGAAAGTACATTACTGCAAAAATATAAAAATGTGAAAAAATAGCTCTGGTCCATAGAGGCTTTTAAAATATAAATAAGTAATAAAATATGTTAGGGAGAGGTTTGATTCAATTTACTAGTAATCATTTTGTATGCACATTTCTGAAATACTATTTCTCTTTCTCTGTCTGTCTCCGTCACTCTGTCTCTGTCTTTCGGCATTTTTGTTATTATTGCCTTTTAAAATCTCTCAATAATTCTTTTTTTCCCCCTTTAAATGTGAACTAACTTTTTAAAGCCTTTTTAGCACTTGGTTAATAATATTGCACTTGGCTTTTTTGGTTTGTTCCTGTTTTTTCCATGATAGTCAATTTGTATTAATTTCTTGTAGCATAGTTTGTGCCATAAAGAATTACCAAAATGTTGGAACTATAGTCATATCCTTAATATAGGAATACGTTATTACTTTGGAATACTATTTGATGCATTTTCAGGCATTCAAAATGCTTTAGACATCATCATTCACTTTGTCTCCTCATGCAGCACTGACACCATGTTATTATCTAACATAGAGATCTTTTACAAATCTAAAAATAAGTCCTGACGCTGTGAATAACTGACTCCTACCATGTATTTTCAAAAAAAAAAAAACAACAAAAAGGAACTGTTGCTTTCACATGCTTGAAACATGCCATATAACAGAAATCTTAAATGAACACCAGCTTAATGGATCTTGATTTTAATTTTAATTTTGGTGTGTTGTTAACAGTGTTTTATTTTCATAGTATTAGCTATTTGCATATCTCCATTGTCCAAAGATTTGAACTTATTTCCTTATATTTCTACCATCTGGATAGGATCTAAATATGCCTTTCTAAAACTATAATGTAAAATTTCCCCACCTAAGCAAAAGTGATTTTTAAGTGGAATTTCTCTTTCTATCCTTTGCTACTGGACTTTGTTCGTAATATACAGCAATGTCAATGATTCATGTGGGTTTATTTTATAACCTGCAACTTTGCTAAAGTTGCTAATTATTTCAAATTTTTTTTGGTTGATAATCTCAGATTGTCCAAGTATACCATCATATCATCTCCAAAGAATGATAAGGTTGTTTCCTCATTATCTTTTCTAATTCCTTCCATTTCTCTTTCTTCTATTATTGATAAAGCTATCATTTCTAGTACAATATTGAACAATAATGGTTATAATGGAAATCCTTGTTTCACCCTGATCTTATTGGAAAAGTTTCTAGCTTGTCCCCATCACATACAATGCTTGTCAATGTTTTGAGATAGATACTAGTTATCATTTTATGGAAAACTCCATTTATTTCCTATGCTTTCTAGTGTTTTTGTTAGGAACACATACTGTATTTGGTTCAAAGCTTTTTCTTCATCTATTGAGGTAATTATATGACTTCAGTTGGTTTTGTCATTATGCTGATAGTTTTCCTAATATTGAACTAGCCCTGCACACCTGGTCATAGTGTATTATCCACAAAATAAGTTGCTATAATCTCTTTGCTAATATTTTATTTAAAATTTTTTCATCTATATTCATTAGTGAAATTGGTCTATAATTTTCTTTCTCTGCTTTGGCTCTTCCTGGTTTAGGTATCAGCAGCATTTTGTATCATCAAAAGAATTTGGTAAGACCTCTTCTTTATTCTTCCAAATAGTTTATATAGTATTGGAATTAATTGTTCTTTAAATGTTTGATAGAATTCACTTGTAAATCCATCTGGTGCTGCAGATTTTTTCTTAGGGAGTTCATTGAGGGCTTGTTCACTTTCTTTTTCTGAATTGGGGCTATTTGCATATTTTATTTCCTCTTCTCTTAATCTGGGCAATTTATAATTTTATAAGTATTCATCTATTTCACTAAGATTGCTAAATAAGGCAAAGAGTTGAGCAAAATAGCTCCTAATTATTGTTTTGATTTCTTCTTCATTGGTGGCAAATTCACCCTTTTAATTTTTGATGCTGGTAATTGTTATGGTAATTAGAATGGGACTTTTTTTTTTTTACTGTTCTTTTCTTTTGGAATGTTAAGGCCATCAAGTGCCTTTAATGAGTCTTGCCTTTGTTTGAATGGGGCAGGTAAAGTGGGGCCCTTTAGTCTTTTGTTTTGGAGTGCTTCTCAGCACTGAGGTAATCAAGTACTTTTGATGAATCTTGCCTTTCAAATGTAATGGTAAGGAAAGTGGACTTTTTGTTTTCTTTATTTTAGAGTGTTCCTCAGCACTAAAGAATCTTTCATTTCATCCAGAATCTTTGATGACCTGCTCATGTCAAGGGAAGGCCTAATTCATGTGGGTTTGAGTCACGTGGTTGTGATGCCCTCTGACCCTGAGGAAGTGTTTAAGTCACAAGAAAGCCTGGGTCACATGGGTTTGAGTTGCATGGCTGTGACACCCTTTGACCCTGAAGAAGTGTATATACACTCAGATGTTAGCATTTTGCCTTTGGGGGAACACTCATTAAAAGAGTGCTGGTGATTTGACCAGATGAGATTCTGGGTAACCGTTGGAGCCCCTCCAGCTTTGAAAACCCAGATGTTGGTGCCTCTCTCTCTGGTAACTAGGTAATTGCCCGGTCAGACAGCTAGAGGACTTTCTGTTGATTTCTGTGTGTGTTTGCTCTGTTTATATAATTTCTGTTTGTATTCTCTCTGAAGTTCAGGGTGCTGGCTTTTCCTCCCGAACTAAATGAATAGTATATGTATGTTTAATTAAAGTGAAATTGTAAACCCCTTAAAGTTGCTTTCCTTAGAAAAGCATACCAAAGGACATGTGCTAGCAGCCCTTCTGTGTGTTCTTGGTGTGGGTCTTTGACCTCCTCAGCATCTGATAGCAACATTGTTATTACGTTAATTTTTTTGTCTTCCTTTTTTTTAAAAAAAAAATCAAATCGACCAAAGATTTATCTATTTTACTTTTTTTTTCATAAAACCAGCTCTTAGTTTTATTTCAACAATTTATTTAAATAGTTTTCTTAATTTCAATTTTATTAATCTCTCCTTTGGTTTTCAGAATTTTTAACTAGGTATTTAACTGATAATTTTCAATTTTTTTTTCTAGCATTTTTCGTTGCATGCCCAATTTATTGATCTCCTCTTTCTCTATTTTATTCATGTAAGCATTTAGAGGTATAAAACTTCCCCTAAGAACTGCTTTAACTGCATCTTCTAAGTTTTGGTATGTCGTCTTATTACTGTCATTCTCTTGGATGAAATTATTGAATGTTTCTATGTTTTGTGGTGATAAATTGCTGTAATATCTGCTAATATTTCTTTAAAATTTTGCTATCAGATTCATAAGGGGCATTGGTTTATAATTTTCTTTCTCTATTTTAGCTCCTCATGGTTTAGGTATCAGCACCATATTTGTATTATAGAAATAATTTGATAGGACTGCTTCAACTATTGTCTCCAATACTTTATAAAATATTGGAATTAATTGTTCTTTAAATGTTTGATAGAATTCACTTGAAAATTATTCTGGCCCTAGAGATTCTTAGGGAGCTTATTGATGTCTTGGTCAATTTCTTTTTCTAAAATGGAGTAATTTAAGTATTTTATTTCTTCTTCTATTAATGTGAGTAATTTAAATGTTTGTACATATTCATCCATTTCACTTAAATTTATTGGCACACAGTTGGGCAAAATGGTTCTTAATTATAGCTTTAAATTCCTCTTCATTGGTGGTTAATTCATTGTTTTCATTTTTCATACTGGTAATGTAGTTTTCCTCTTTTTTTGCTAAAATTAACCATGGTTTTATTTATTGTGTTAGTTATTCATAAAACCAGCTGTTATTTTTCTTGATTTGTCTAATAGTTGTTTTTCTTTTTTTTTACTATCAATTTTACTAATCTCTCCTTTGCTTTTTCAGCATTTCTATTTTGGTATCTAATTGGGAATTTTTAATTTGTTCTTGTTCTAACTTTTTTAGTTGCATGTCCAATTCATTGATCTCCTCTTTCTCAAATTTATTCATATAAGCATTTAGAGATGTAAAATTTCCCCTAAGTACTGCTTTGTTTGTATCCTATAAATGTTTTTAAGTTGTCTCATTATTGCCATTATCTTTGATGAAATTATTGATTGTTTCTTTGATTTTTTTGTTTGACCCACTCATTCTTTAGGATTAGATTATTTGGTTTCCAATTAATCTCTAACCTATCTTTCCATGTCCCTTTATCACAAACAATTTCTATTGAATCATGATCTGACAAGGAGGCATTTAATACTCTGCATTTCTGCCCTTGTGAGGTTTTTATACCCTAATATATGGTCAGTTTTTGTGTGGGTGCCATGTATCACTGAGAAAAATGTATATTCCTTTCCATCCACATTCAATTTTCTCTGGAGGTCTACCATATCTAACTTTTCAAAAATTCTATTTACCTCCTTAACTTCACTCTTGTCTATTTTATGATTAGACTTATCTAGTTCTGGGAGTGAAAGGTTGAGGCACCCACTCAGTAAAGTTTTGTTGTTTGTCTCTTCCTATAACTCATTTAACTTCTCTTTTAATAATTCAGATTCTATACCACTTGGTGCATATATGTTTAGTATTGATATTACTTTATTGTCTATAGAAACTCTTAGCAAGATTTAGTTTCCTTCATTATCTCCTTTCCTTAGATCTTCTTTTGCTTTTGCTTTGTCTGAGATTAGGATTTCTACCCCAGCTTTTTTTGTTTGTTTTTACTTCAGCTGAATGATAATATATTCTGCTCCATCCTTTTACCTTTACTCTGTGTGTCTCTCTCTGCTTTAGATGTGTTTCTTACAAACAACTTATTGTAGGATTTTGGTTTTTAATCTACTCCACTATCTGCTCTTGGTTTATAGAAGAGTCCATTCCATTCACATACATGCTTATGATTACTAACCATGTCTTTTTCTCCATCCTATTCTCCCTCCCCATTTGTACTTTTCTCTTTTTTTTTCACCCTGTCCCTCCCCACCAGTGTTCTGCTTCTAACCACTGCCTCCCTCAATCTATCGTCCTTTCTATTAGCCCCTTTCCCTTTTCTTTCTCCTTTTCCTCCCTACTTCCCTGTAAGGTAAGATAAATTTCCATACTCAACTGAGTGTGTATATCATTGCTTCTTTGAGCCAAATCTGATGTAAGTTCACACAATGCTTACCCTCCCTTCTTTCCCTCTACTGTAATAGGTCTTTTGCCTCTCTTCATGTAATGTAATTTATGCTATTCTGCCTCCCCCTTTTCTTTCAACCAGTGAATTCTTTTTTTCCACACCCTACTGTGTATCACCACATCAAAGGCAAGTTATACCTACACTTTCTATCTATGAATACTCCCTCTAACCACCCTAGTAGAGATACATTTCTAAAGAGCAAAAAATATCATTTTCCCATGTAGGGGTGTAAACAGTTTAACCTTATTGAAAAAAAAAATGCTTTTTCTTTCCTGTTTAGCTTTTTTTTGTTCTCTTGAGTTTTGCATTTGATGACTGGTTTTTCTCTTTAACTCTGGTCTTTTCATCAGGAAAGTCTGAAAGTCCCTTATTTCACTGAATGTCCATCATTTCCCATGAAATATTATGCTCTGTTTTTCTGGGTAGTTGATTCTTGGTTGTAATCCAAAATACTTTGCCTTCTGGAATATTATATTCCAAGCCCTCCAATCCTTAATGTAGAAGTTGCTAAATCCTGTGTAATCCTGACTGTGGCTCCTTGACATCTGAATTGTTTCTTTCTAGCTGCTTACAGTATTTTCTCTTTTACCTAGAGTCAAGAATTTGGCTATACTATTCCTCGGAGTTTTCCTTTTAGGAGGTGATCGGTAGATTCAATTATTATTTTGCCTTCTATTTCTAGAATATGCAAGCAATTGTCCTTGATAATTTCTTGAAAAATGCTGTCCAGGATCTTTTTTCGATCATGGCCCTCATGTAGTGCAAATATTCTTAAATTATCTCTCCTGGATCTATTTTTCCAGGTCAGTTTTTTTAATGAGGTATTTTACATTTTCCTCCTATTTTTTCATCACTTTTATTTTGTTGTACTGATTTTTGATGTCTCATAGAGTCATTAGCTTTCACTTGCACATTTCTAATTTTTAAGGAATTATTTTCTTCAGTTAGTTTCTGTACCTCTTTTCCCAGTTGGGCAGTTCTATTTTTTAAGGCTCTGGTTTCTTCAGATGATTTTTTCCCCATTTGGTCAACTATATTTTTTAAGGAATTGTTCTGTTCAATCAATTTGTGTTGTTCATTTTCCAAACTGTTGATTCTCTCATGGATATCTCTCATTTCTTCTCCTAATATTTCTTCTACCTCTCTCACTTGATTTTTGATGTCTGGGCTCTTCCAAGAAGGCTTCTTGGGTTTGAAATCAATTCATATTTTCCTTTGAGTTTTCACATGTAGCCATTTTGACAATGTTCTTTTCTGAGTTTGTGTTTTGATCTTCCCTGTCACCATAGGGCCTCTCTATGATGGGGGATCTTTTCTGTTTCTTGCTCATTTTGACCCTAATTTGTGGTTTTTAAGGTTGAGGTCTGCTCCTGGGGGTAGGGAGGGGGGCACAGGGGCATTGTCCCAACCTTCTTATGCTTATGGTCAGTGGCTTTCAGTTCCAGGACCTCAAAAGCTGGTGACTTGCCCACTGCACAGGAGTGGGCTAATCTATTCCTACCTGTTGTGCCCTGGGTTCTGGGGCTGGCAGTTTGTCTTCTGGGATAGGACTGGTGGTCTCAGTCAACTGGCCCAGTCAACTGCTAAGCCAGAACCTTGCTGATCAGTGCTGTGGTTGAAAGCATCCCACTTGCTTGCCCAGGCACCATCTGTGCTACACTGCACTACCCTTCTACCCAAGTGAGATAGACCTTTCCTGAAATCCTACTAAGTTATATTAAGCTGGACAATTGCTTCACTGTCTTTTTGTAGGTTCTGTTCCTCCAGAATCCATTCAGATGCTTGATTTAATATTCTTTGTTTGTTTTTCTGAGGAAACTGGGGAGAATTCAGGCAAATTCCTGACTTTTTTCCTGCCATCTTGGCTCAGCCACCCACAAGATTGATTTCAACATATTTTTTGTATATGTTCCCAGAAACAAATGTTGTTATTCTCTGTATTTCTTCCCCTAAACCCACTCCTCTTTTCATGATCTCTAATTCTATTAAGGACACCATTATCCTTCTAGTCTCCAAGTTCACAACCTAGAATGATTCCTATCTTCATTCCCTAACCAGGTATGGGAAACCTGCAGTCTTGATGCCACATATGGCCCTCTCAATCCTCAAGTGTGGCCCTTTGACTGAATCCAAACTTCACAGAACCAATCCCTTCAATAAAAGGATTTTTTTTTGGTAAAACTTGGATTCAGTCAAAAGGCTGCATTCAAGGACCTAGAAGGTCACATGTGGCTTGAAGCTGCAGGTTCCCCACCCCTGCAGTCCTAACCTCTCCCCACCCTCATTAAACTTCCAAATAGATTCCAAGTCTTGTTGATTCTCTAGTGTGCATTTGCTTCTCTCCACTCACAAATGCGTCACACTCATTGGAAGCTAATCCCCTCTTGCTTGGACTATCACAATAGCTTCTTAACCAGTCTTACAACTTCTATTCTCTTCTTTTCAAACTATCTTTCATATAGCAGCCAATGTAAAATAAACACAAGTTTGACCATAACTCTCCTAGTTTAAAAAAGCTTCAACAATTTCCAATTGCCTCTAGGATAGAATTTCCTTTGTTATTTAAAGTCCTTCACAATCTTTCTCCATCTGATTTTTCCAGAATGATTTCAGATTACCCCCCTTAATGGATTGTGCATTGCACTCAAACTAGATATCAATATTCTTGTATATGACAGTCCATTTCCTGCCTCTGTGCCTGCAAAAGTTGTGCCCCATATCGGGAATATTCTCCTTTCTTAAACCTACATTTTAGAATCTCTAGTTCCCTTTAAGACCTAACACAGGCACTATTTGGAAAATGAGGACTTTTCTAATTCTCCTTCCCCACCCTATCTAGCTTCCTGAACTGAGTAAATTATTATTTTGTATTTACTTATTTGTGTATACTTTATGTCCAGCCAGTAGAAACAAAGCTTCTTGAGGGCAAAGGAAAGGATGTTTGGTTTTTTATTTGTATCCTCAACATTTAGAAGAAGGACCTACTTAAAAATGGCTGTTGAATTATCTATTGAATAATTAACTATTACAAATTATGAAACTCTAATCCATTGAATATTATGCTTGAATATATGCAATATTATACAATATACAATAGATGGCTATTGTTAAAACTCTGTGATTTGTTTTGCTTTGTTTTAAATTATAATTCAGGACATATAAACATGCTTGTAGAATTTGTACCATGGTTGGAGCCTCCGTGGGAATGTGAAATCTTTGATTTTAAGAATGACGTTTAACAACAGTTCTGCTCTCTAAAGAGAAAGAAACTTTGTCACTGACTAAAGATACTATATAATTCCTGGAACAGGTTATGAATAACTTATATTTAATATAATGTGATTTAGATTATTTTCCTGCTGAGAAAGAAATCAAGGAATGTAAAGTATCTTATAGAAATATCTGGAACAACAAGGAGTTTGTCAATGGAAGGAAATTTTCTGTTGGTCTCTTCTTCTTGATTAGCATGTCTAGGATTTGTTCTGATCAAAATTTCAACTAATCATGAAGGCCGTTAGGTTTTTCTCCTCGGGGTTATGGGTCACACGTTACCAAAGGAAGAGGATTGTATTGGCAATCAGAGTAATTGGTTCCAAATCTTGGTTCTTTTGTTGTCTGGAATGCATTATGTGTGAAAGAAAACAATGTGTAATAAGTGCACAGAGTCAAACTAGAGCCAGGTGCTGAAGTACTTTGAGGGCCCAAAAAAATATTGTAAGAATAAACAACTTTGAAAGATTTGAGATCTCTAATCAATGTAATGACCAGACAAGTTATTGGCCAAAGGGCCAATGATGAAATACTGAATTCCTGAAAAAAAAAAAAGGTGATGGACATATGATAAAGAAGAAGACATGCAAATAGACAAGGCCAACGTGGGAATTTCTTTTATTTGACTATCTATATTTGATATAAAGGGATTTCCTTTTCTTTTTTTTAAAATTTCTCAGTGGAAGGGAAAAGTGTGAGGGGAAAAAATGTTTATTAATTTAAATATTAATTTTAAAAAGGCATCCTAATCAATTTCTATGGAATGCAAACCTGACTCATTTGTTACAATGCTGCAACTGCCTATCTATCTATCTATCTATCTATCTATCTATCTATCTATCTATCTATCTATCTATCTATATCTATCTGTGTGTATGTATGCATATGTATGTGAATGTATTTACAATGTATTTACATAATTTATAATTTTCCTTTCTTAGACTCTAAGCTCCCAAGGCCAGCAACTGTGTCTCCTCCAAACATATCATCTTTCTCAGTGCTTAGCTTGGGACTCTACACATAGGAGTTCCTTTTCAAGTGATTCTTGAATTGAATTTAAAATTTCAGAGGAAACTGTGTGTAACTTTGTCTTAGGACAGAAATAATAGAGCTGGATTCAGGAATATGTTATTATAGAATACTGCTAAAAGAACAACCAAGCACCTCATTAAAAAAATGAAATCTCAAACAGCCCCAGGAGGTTTCTGGAAATAAAGTTTTATGAATTGGCTTGAATAATGAAAGAAAATTGTCCCCTGAAAACCACTCAAATAAACTTTGGGAAATCTACAAGGGAAGCTGGTTTTATAGGTAAGTAGCCCCAGAAAAGAGAACTCTAGGAGTCCATTGAAAAGATATCCAATCACAATTTTGTTCGTCTACAGATTATCAGGGCAATGCAATCCTTCAGGCAATCAGGTCTCAGTCCATGTACAGTTTTAAGGATCATAATCAATACTTTGAAATGAAAGTAGAAATGAACTGGAAGCCAGGATAGAATGGGAGTCCCTGTGTTACCCCTGTGGCAAAGTGACTTATCTATGGAATAAGCAGCTTCCTTCGCTATCACTCAAGGCTCTCAGATGCTTTCCAAGCTGAACTCATCATCAAAAAGAAAACGATCTGCTTTTGAGTAGTGACTCTGACACAGTCTTGCAGTTACCTTCATTACTAGGAGCTTTTAAAACATTATAACTGTTCAGACTATTTGATTAATCTTTTAGAGAAATAGTTTGTTCATTAATTGGGGCCTGAGGGAAAAAAAAAGAAGGGCAGCTCTTGCATTTAAGACTGAAGAATGAAAGACGGTCCTAGAATTCAAAGCTAAAAGACACTTTAGAGGGCATATATTCCAATGGTTTTCAAAAAGTGGGCCACAGCCCACTAGTTTGTTTCGAGTTTTGTTAGCTGTGCCATGAAATTTTGTATGTTAGGTCCTTCCAGATACAAGAAAGTATAGGAATATTTCTTTATAACAAATGTAATTTTCCTGTCATATGTAGTAATGTAAGTACAGAACTCAATGAATAAACAACATTTGCTATTAAACATATGAACTAAACTTAAAATACTTCAAAATGTGAACTTGAAAAGAATTCAAGAAAATAGTTACTTTTAATCAAAAGGAAATGCATGTGGCACTTCTATAGCAGTGATAACTGAAATTTCTCATGTGTTATGATTCCTTAATGCAAAAAATATTTATGTCATGAGTAAAAAAGTACCACAATCCCTGCACCAGTGCAATCCTTTAAAGATTAGAAAGATAAGAAAACTGATGTTTGCAGATGTAATGTCACTTAATGTCCCTACAAGTTCAAAGTAGCAGGGGCAGGATTCAAAGTCACTTGTTCTGACATAAAACATAAAACTTAATGTTGTTTCCACCATACTCAGCTTGGTCTTTGGTATTCTTCACAGATAACCGAAGGAAGAGATGAGAGGGAGAAAGATGGAAGGAGGAAGGAAAGAAGGGAGGAAGGAGGAGGACAAGGAAGGAAGGAAGGAAAGAAGAAAAGAAGGATGGAAGTAGAGGAGGGACCAAGGGAAGAAAAGAGAGAGACAAGAAGGAAGGAAGGATCAAATGTGAAAGATCAGGTCTTGCTAAACTTTTTCCACTCGTAACCCCTTTTTACCTGAAAAATTTTTATTCAACCCTGGGTATATAGGTATATAAAACAGGCATGCAAATCAAACATTCAGGGATAATAAATCATGAAGAAATTTATTTCAAAACAATACTATATATATATATATATATATATATATATATATACATGGAATTTTACCATTTATTAAAAACAAAAGCAAATTTGCATATCAATGAGATGGATATGCTGGTTTATTTTTACATAAAGAATTAAATCTTGGTGGAATATTTGATACTACAGGATGTAGAGCATCTTCAGTGTTTTCCAGAGTTGATCAATATTTTTAATTTTATAATCATCTATGCTGAGAATGGCACTTTGCATAAAAACATAGTGCAAAATGACAGAAGTATGGTTAGGGCCATTTCAGAAATTGTTGGAAATTCTGTCATAATCCCAAGCCAAAATCCCTTTAATGATTTTGCGTGTACAGTAAAAACACTGCAATACATAACATTCAGTAGCCTTACATCTGATCCAGTGTGTTTCTGGCAGTGTTTGTTGGTCTTGCATGGTGTGAAGGCATGTGCAATGCAAAGTGTGCATGTTTTGCATTCATAACCAAGGCTGCAGTGAAATTGAGCAATGCAACATGGGCAAGTGCTGCCAGAAACACCTCAGATTCATTATGTGTTTGATTTTGAATTAATTTTTGGTCATTGGGCATTCAGAAACCTTTCACTGTTGCCTAACACAACCCACAGTTTAGGAAGTGCTGCTCTAAGCAATGCTAAGTCTCCAAGACCAGTCAAGATTCCGAAGGACCAATGAGGAAACATATTACCTCCTAACAGAGAGGCAACATTGCATAGATGTCACTTCATTGAGTGCCTCTATCCTGATGGCTTTATTAAATTATTTTCTTCACATAAATCCTGCTAGAAGTACAAGTGATATTGCCCATTTTTACAAGAGAATAAACTGAGGCTGAGAAAGAGTAAATAACTTGGCCATGGACACATAACTTGTAAGTGTAAGAGTTAGGAATTCATCCAGGTCTATTGTTTGCAAATTAAGTACCAAGTTGCTAAACAACACAAATATTTCTTCAGATATTGAGGAGGTGTGGGACGGAGGGGAGTAGAAGGGGAAGTATTATTCACCCAAATCTGCTTACCTTTTGACTGTAAAAGTTGGACCCGACTGAGAATTTTGAGTTGGAAGAGATCATTATTCTTAAAACAATCATTCAAGCTAGTTCAGAAAACAGCTGTTAGGGGTTCAGAAGAGAGGAAAGCAATTGCTAAAGTCCTATTTTTACTTCCCTGTTATAAATGGAAAACCACAGAAAAGGGACAAATGAAATCTACATAACCCATTCATAATTTTTTTCTCACTTTTAATTCAAGAAAAGATTTGAGTCCTTCTATCTAATGCTGGGCTAGATTTGGAGCTACTAAGAACAATGGAAACATTCTTCCAGGTGTTCTAATCATGAAACTGAATAAACAGAGGTTCCAAATATGTCTACTATTTCAAGAATAACCTTAATGGAAGGGGGGAAAACTGGAGATGCACACAATGATGAATTTAAAAAGGCTTCAATAAAGTAGGTCATTCCAAATTTACAGTAAACATTTGACCTGAATCAACTGAGCTAAAGGGTTAGGGTTGGCCCTAGGTAAAATTGTGAAAGTAGACTAGTTTCTCTGACATTTTCTCCTTTTCAAAAAGTACTCACTCTCTGCCTCCAACTCTCTCCCCCTTCAGACTTCTGGTGTCTGAACCAACAACAAGGCCAACAACCCCAGCACACAGGATCTGTGATCTGCTTTTCTAAGGAAAGCAACTTTAAGGGGATAACAATATTACTTTAATTAAACATACATATATCATTCATTTAGTTCAGGGGGAAAAGCCAGTACCCTGAACTTCAGAGCAAATACAAACAGAAATTATAAACAGAGAAAATATAAACAGAGCAAATAACCCAAATCAACAGACAGTCTTCCAGCTGTCTGAACAAAGCTACACATACATAGTTTCTTGAGAGAGAAGCACCAACACCTAGGTTTTTCAAAGCTGGGGGACTCCTTAATGGTTACCCAGAGTCTCCACACCAAAACTCTTCCAATGAGTAGGCCCCCAAAGCAAAACCTCTCCTCTCACAGTTGAGAGTTCTCAACTCTTGATTCTGAGTTCATTGGCTATCTTCTGGGTATATACACCCTTTTTCAGGGCCCAAGAACTTCATATCTCTTGAGAGTTTCACACCTCTTAAAGGTTTCACATCTCTTGTGACCTAACTAGCAAAAAGGTGTGCGCCTTCCTACAAACAAAGACAAGACTTAATCAAAGGCACTTGATTGCCTTACTGTTGAGAATCACTCCAAAACAAGACAACAAAAAGTTTCACTCTGTTTGCCATTACAATGTAATACATTAGGGACATTTCAGAAATGTTGGAAATTCTATGCTAATGCCAAGCCAAAATTTATGTAATGATTTTGTCTTTACAGTAAAATCACTGTACTTCATAACATATAGTAGTTTCAAATCTGAGCTTAGGTTTTTCTGGCAGCTTTTGTTGGCACTGCATGGCGTGAAGGTATGTGCAGTCCAAAGTGCACTTACAGGGGCATTTATCTCTTCAGCTTTGTCATTAATTGTGTATAGAAAGAATTTCTAGGAATTTATGGCAGTGATATTAGGAGCTAGCCAATGAGTTTCTTAGTTATTCATTTTGCTGGTCATCTTCTCCCATTAGAATAGAGACTTCTTATGGGCAGGGACTGTCTTTTATACTACTACTACTAGTACTACTACTACTACTACTACTACTACTAGTATCCAGAGAGTTGAGCACAGTGTCTGGCACATAATATATACTTAACAAATGTTGCTTTGATTGGATTGGATTGAATAATTTTATCTGAGACCACTCTAAAGAGCTAGTGCACCCAAGATTTGATGTGGCCCCACAGAGGGACTACTACTAATGATGACCTTTAATACTATTGCCATTATTTAATACTAGCTGTAACATCTTCCTGCTAGATGAGACATAGGTAGTGGCTAATACTTGAGATATGAAATATGGACATCAAGAGTGAGGCTAATTAGTGCAATCTCCTTTATTTCCTTTGCAATGTCATCTTCTTTAAATGCCTTTTACTTAAATTGTCAAGTATCACATTTGATTTCACTTGTTATAGAAGATATTAGATGGGATCTTGAGTCAGACTTTTGAATACTTGTTGACCCCAAAAAAGCACCATCCTGAATCTGGGAAAAAGTAAGGAGACTCAAAGTCATGGGGAGGGGGTGCATATTGAAGATCTTGCTACTTATATAAAGGGCTTTAAAATGTTCAAGTGCTATGCAAATGCAATTATCACTAGAGACATAGTGAAGCATTACATACTAGTTTTTTTTTTTTCAGAAAATACCTAAAACTAAATTAAACAACAGAAAAGAGTCTAATCTCACTTTCCCTGGAGAAAGTAAAAACCAATCCAAACAACAAACCATCTTGTTTGCAAGATTATCATGTTTCCATATTAAAGACCTGAACACTTCTTAAAAGAACTTTTTGAAAAAGGGAATGTAAACTTAGGGCTTTATGTTTGTTTGTTTTCTTACTTTGATGCATTGTCTGAGTCCTATGTACTTACAGATAACATTTATATACATTGGATTGCACCCTTGGTTTTACTTTGGACTTATAAATTATTCACTGAAAATTCTTTTGCCAGGTTGGTCTTTGAAGGTGGTGTACTGTAAATAAGTAACTCGAAATTTCATGGTAGAAGGAATGATTTTCTTTTTTATGCATTCAATATAGAAAACTTTAAAGGTGTGGTTTTATCTTTTCAGAAAGTTCCTTGACCTCGTGATCTGAGAGGTAGAATTATGGAAGACATAGAGGTTATACCTGACTTCTTTATTACACTTTGCAGTGGATAGGTACATATGAATGGATATCTATCTATCTATCTATCTATCTATCTATCTATCTATCTATCTATCTATCTATCTGTCTGTCTTTATGTATCTATGTGTAGAGACACTAATTGTAGATATAATGTACATTATATATACATATTCATATTGCATATTTTACAGGCTAAAATGCAAGATTTGCGCTTATATGAAGAAAAGGAAATATACATGCATTTCTCCAATACTCTATACTGATGGCCCCATTGATAACTTTCATCTTTGAGGTATCACCTGAAAATAATTCATTGCTGTATGTTTGCATAAGTTAACCTTACGAAGATTAAAATATTTGGAGAAAAATTAGAACAGTTATCAACTTAACATTTTAAGTGGATTCTTTTGACACTATTGGGATGCACCTGGGATTGCTTCTGAGTTTCTTCAGGCATATGCATCAATACTGGGCTTAAAGCCCCATCACCACAATTGCTCCAGGCATTCTGTGAAGAATATGCAATATCTGGCCAGAAAATTTGCAGTGTTTCTCTTGTATAGATACTACTTCAGGAAAAAAAAATAAAACTCTCTGAGCACATTACATTTGGTATACATTTAGCATGTGCTAATTTGTGTAATAAACATGTTATATATTGGCTATAATCTCACTTACTAGTTCTTAAGCTTCTTGAGGTTACAGAAAAATTCAAAGGCAGAGTTCCTGGGTTCAAATTTCAGTTGCATTGTTTATCTTTTACCTGTGTGACCTTTG
Source organism: Phalanger gymnotis (assembly GCA_028646595.1). NCBI lineage: Eukaryota > Metazoa > Chordata > Mammalia > Diprotodontia > Phalangeridae > Phalanger > Phalanger gymnotis. Next base: position 259,702,857 of record CM053623.1, on the reverse strand, counting down.
GAAAGTCATTTATGCTTCCTAGGTCTCAATTTCTTTATTTGTAAAATGAAGAGGTTAGAATAGATGACCTCTGAGTTGCCTCCCAGCTCTAAATCTATTGTTCTATGTTCCTTTTATCTAATCTACTTGATAGGATACCTTTTATTTGTTCATTACTTTGTCCTTCATTCAGGAACAAATTATTTCTTTCTATACCTGTTTCCTAATCTCTAAAAATAAAGAGATTATGCTAAAAGTCTAATTGTCTAATTGTCACCTGAAATTCTATGATTCTAGAATCATATTATTTATCTTTATTTCTCCATCAACCAAGCACTTAGCAAGTAGTTTGGCATAAAGCTGGCTTCTTAAAATCATTTAATTGATTAAATATAGGCTGAGCTCTTAATAGCAGTTATAGAATGAAGACAAAAGCTACAAATGATTTTCACATCATTCTTTTGAATTTTCTCTCTTAAATAAATACATCCAAATCCTCCCTTACCTTGCAAAATATATACATGACTTTACATTGGGCAGCTTATGGACAACGTTTTGCAAACACACAATTCATGCCTTAGTCCTGGGCAACAGACAGAGGAAGAGGTGAAGAAATGAAATGTTTTAGAATCCTACTGTCAAATATCTATGTGTGAGAGTAGCAATGCTAACTAGCTGTGTGATCATAAGGAAAATCTTTGAGCCTCAACTTTAAAACTGAGGATTTGAAAAAGAGAATAGTGGAAAGGAAGAGAATAGGCATTTATTAAGCCCCTGCAATGTTCAAGAAACTTTTCTAACAGTTTTATAAATGTTATCTCATTTAATGCTCACAATAACTCCCTTAGATTTGTGCTATTGTTATCTTCATTTTGCAGTTGAGGAAACTGAGGGACACAGAGATTAGGGGACTTGCACAGAGTCACACAGCTAGTAAGCATCCAAGGCTGGATATGGACTCGTAACTTCCTGATTCTGGTTGTACCTATCTAAGCACTGCACCAAGTACCTGCTGAGGGGAATGAGTAGGATATAAACACTCACACACACACATACACACACATACACACACACACACACACACACACACACACACACACACAAACACACACATACAGTATAAGCTAAACAAAATAAGAATATATAAATATACAAGCTAAACTAAATTAACTATAAGCTAAACTCTTAGATTCTAGGCAATTGCTAAAGGAGGTTCATTTTGATAATTACTTCATGCAAATTTGTGATAATTACTAAAACCTTGAAACTTGGTGGGGTGGATAGCATCCAGGGAGAGCATAACAGTCAATCAGGCTCAGTGATTATGTTCCTAGGAGAACTTCTAAGACCAGAGGATGGCAATGAGCAGTTTCATAAATAAAGTGATTGTGTTGCCCATTTATTATAACAGTTAGAAGTATCTGTAGTTAAACTTGTGACCCAGGCTAAAAAGGCCTCTTTGCCTTGTCCAAAGTCAATGAATATTTCATGGTTACAGAGAGTTCACTGGAGAGATGATGGGTCAGGTCACAGAACAACTGAGAGGTGTAGGAGAGCTACAGGCATAAGATACTGAACAAGTGGCAGATATAGTAGATGAAGCCAGGGTTCTGAAAAGTAATTTTTGATGGGTAGGATGGGGAAGAAAAGGGTCCTAGGGCTTTACATTGTCATGTAACAGCTTCACAAAATGTTACATCTGTAGAGGACCTTAGTGATAATAATTTTAAAAGTAAATATTTTATTTTTTTGAATAAGTAGTTTAATGGTAAATATTTAACAACTGGATCTTTAAAGAAAAAAAAGTACACATTATACACTTTTAAAAAGTTTAATGAACACAATTAACAGTTGCTCCACAAAATATAGTTATTCTTTCACAACATGAGTATTGTGGAAGGGTTTTGCATAATGATACACATGTGGCCTGCTTGCCTTCTTAGGGAGGTTGGGTGAGGAGGGAAGAGGGGAGAGAATTTGGATCTCAAAGTTTTAAAAGCAGATGTTCAAAATAAAGTTTTTGCATGCAACTAGGAAATAAG
>CM053623.1:259680748-259700736 GCA_028646595.1 Phalanger gymnotis | reverse complement strand
ATGGGGCATAAAAATCTATCTTGCCCTACAAGAAAGTAAGGGAAAAGGGGATGGGGGGCTAGTGGGGTGGGGTGACAGAAGGGTCAGTTGACGAGGGAAAAGGGGCAATCAGAATATATGGCATCTTGGAGTGAGGGGAAGGTAGAAATGGGGAGAAAATTTGTAATTCAAACTCTTGTGAAAATTAATACTGAAAACTAAAAATATTAAATAAATAAATGAATGAATGAGTAAATAAATGAATGAATGAATGAATGAATAAATGAACAATGATTTAAAAAAAATTTAAAAAAAAGTTGCTCCATCACTTTCTTAGTTCCAGACAATTAATGAAACAAGAAATCAATTCTGATTTGTAATATTTGCAGATTTCAGAGATGTAATTTTCCCACTAAAATTTAATCGATTTTTATGACTTTGCTTACATGCTCTTCTTGGTTGAGATTATATAGTTAAGGAGTGGCAGAGTCACGATTTGACCTTGTCTGTGGACTCTTGTCTAGGGCTCTCCTTGCTGCATCATGCTGCAGATAGCCTCCAAGAGAATAGATGTTGTAGGGATCAGCATTGGGAATTCCAGAGCGAGATAGGTTGTTGAAAGAGCAGGCAGAGAGGGAAATGCATAATAGATGTGTATATTGTAAAAACAGTATGTTGGGTTCAGCTCTCAATGACCTCCTCTGTGTCTAAATTATAAAGCAAGATTTAGTTTTTCCTTGAGGAGTTAGCTTCCTGAAAGTAGGTATGGATCTGTTGACTAGTTAATCTGTTGACTAATGTTAGGCAGTTGGAAGAAAGATTTTTATGACAAAGCCAACCACTGGTTGGCTTGTGTGATCTTCTGGCTATGTGTTATATTTGTCTTTTTGTTTGTCTTTCCTTTCAAAGAGAACCAATGACATGGGGTAACTCATAGGTGAATTAGATTTAAGTGAGGCAGAGTTGCACAAAGTCTTTTGCCTCAGTCTCCCTTCCAGATTCATTGAAATCCCATAGCAAGACAAAAAAAGACTGGCAGTGGCCCGTGGTGCAGTGGATGACCTTGGCATCTTTGATATCTGATCAAGGTCTAAGCACTCTACAGCATTTACTACAGCCACCTTCATGGTCATTGGACCAAATAGTTCTCATTTAACTGTTCTACCTGGAGAAGTCTTCACATGCATGATAGACACCCTGCCCCCCCACCCCCAATTCATCTATGGGTTTGAGGCCCATTAGTTACTCTCAACTTGGTTTAGCCCATCTGCTGAGACAGTTTACCTGGGTATGGCCCCTGTGCATGCTGCAGCTTCTTGGAGCCACAGATGAGAGTTGAGAGCCATGTAAACACCAAAGATGGATGAGCAGCCCTGAAAAGGGCTTGGCAAGCCATCATACCAGAGGCGCTAGTCCTCCTTGAACACCCTACACACCCCAGTCACTAATTACATAATTTATAAAGTAGAAATAGTCTACCTAATAGAAGAAATGGTGAAATGCCAATGTCTTTCTGTGCTTCAATTAGTTAAAAGATGAAGCATTCTTGGATGACATAGAAAATTTGAATTTAAAAGACCTCATAGGCCATCTAATCTAACCCATGCATGAACTATAATGCCTTCTACGACATAATCAATTAAGTTGTCATCTAAGCATTTTTGAAGGCTTTCAGAGAGAAGAGACCTCTCAAAGCATCTCATTCCATTTTTTTAATAATTTTAATTTATTAAGATTTTTCCTTCCATCAAGCCTGAATTTTTCTCCTTGTGTCTTCCACCTGTTGCTAGTAGTTTTGCCTTCTAGAACTAAATATAAGTATAATCCTTCTTCAACAGTACCCTTCAAATATCTGAACAATAATAAAAATAATACCTAAGATATTTATATCCCTTTATGGCTTATGAAACACTCTAGATATCTTTCCAGTTTATGACAACTCTGTGAGATATGGGGTCAAAGACAGTTTTTCCTTATACCAAACTTAAATTGACCTCTGCAGCTTCTATTCATCATACATAGTTCTGCTCCCTGAGGCCAAGCACAATGAGTATATTCTATATTATACATGGCAGCCTTTCACAGAGAGGGAAGTATCTGAAAGCAAGGTCAAGAGAATCGGTAGTGTATGAGTATGGCACTAAGAGACAGAGAAGGGAGAGAATTTCATCACCATAGTTTTAAACTGGTATGTGTCATATAGACAGAGAAAAAGATAGATGATCAACAGATAGATGATAAACGATAGACTATAGATTCAGATAAATAGATGATAGATAGATAGATAGATAGATAGATAGATAGATAGATAGATAGATAGATAGATAGATAAGGAGATGGATGGATGGTTGGATGGATGGATGGATATACAGATAGATGGATGGATCATGGATAGAGCATTTATTAGCATTTTCTATGTGTCAGGCATTGTGCTAAGCCCTGGGAATACAAGTGGAAAACATGGCAATCTAGGTCCCTAAGGAGCTTAGATTTTAATGGGGGAAGGCAACATACAAAAGGAAGATAAAAAGAGGTGGGAGAGATAACCCATGTCAGAGCAAGGTTAAGAAGTAGTTCTGGGAATAATAGCTTAAATTGGCTTTGGGAGTGAGCATGGATGACATAGGTGCTTTCTCAATGCCTATTCAAAAATGAACTTACCAATCAGAGAAAGAGATTATACAGGTGAAATTACCATCATGACAAGACTATTGAGTTAAAGTTAAGAAATAGTCTGGGGAAGTAAGAGGATAAATCATATCCACTGGAGGAAGGAATAGAATTTCAAATCAAATGGAATGATAAAAGAATCATAAAAGTACACATTCCTGAATCCTCTTTTCAATTGAAGGGGAAGTGATCAGAAATTTGAGTTAAGAGTTTTGGAGCCACACAATGAAAGTGGATCCCGGCACTGAGGGAAACAGCTCAATAAAAACAATTTATATGAAAAAGGGATTTACTACACAACTTACATTTAGACTTTAAAATAATTTACTTGTTTCAGTACTTCAATCTGGGTTCCTTTCGATATGGGTACTCCCTTCTACAGCATAGATTAAAAGCTTTCCAAGCATGCTCCATCTTTGATAGTCTTATCCATGTCCTTCCATACATTTTTGACATAGGACATATAATGACACAGTCTATCCAGCATGCTGAGGTTTTCCTCTCTTAATGTTGCACAGATACCAATGGAGTATGTTATTAAGTTTTATGTTTTAGGCATAGTACTAAGTGCTAGGGAAACTTAGAGTCATTAAAAGAGCTTTGAAACTTTCAAAAAGGGATATGAGACCCCCTCTTCCTCCTCATATTCCATCATTGGCCCAGTTCATTGACCTACAACAATAACCCAAGATAGATACATTAATTGACAAGCTTGATAGTAATTCAACTGAATATCTTAGGCTATACAATAAAAATTTTACATTCACATGTTTTCTTTTTTCCTGTGTGGATCGATAGCTTGAACACTTTTATTTTATTTAGTTTTTTTTTTCCCCAGTTACATTTAAAAACTAATTTTAACATTCATTTTTAAAAATTTGAATTCCAAATTCTCTCCTTTCCTTCCTCTCCACCCCACATTGAGAAAGTAAGCATGCATGTGTAGTCATGCAAAACATTTCCATATTAGTCAAGTTGTGAAAGAAAATGTAGATCAAAAAAGAAACACTCAAGAAAAATAAAAAAGTAAAATAATACTCTTTAATCTGTATTCAGATACATTCTTTCTCTGGGGATAGGTATCATTTTTCATCAGAAGTTTTTCAGAGTTCTCTTGGATTATATATTGCTAAGACTAGCTAAATCATTCAGAGCTGATCATCTTACACTATTGCTGTTACTTTGGTCACAGTACATTTCAGTTTGCATCAGGTCATGTAAGTCTTTCCAGGTTTTTTCTGAGATTATCCTGCTCATCATTTTTATAGTGCAGTAGTATTCCATCATATTCACGTACATAATATGTTCACAGGCTGTACTCTTACTTAGGGGACTTACCCCCTCACTTAGGGGACTTTAGAGTTTTGGAGAGTCTGGTGAAATTAGCAAAACATTCTCCAGGTAGAGTGCCTGACCTCTGAGCTAGACATCTGCCATGATAACAACAAAGTCCTTTGACGAGCAAAGGTCCTTGCTGTTTTGTTGCATTGTTGGGTATATTTCTGTTTTATTCAGATAGAGGAAATGCCGAGACATTGGTTACGTATCACTTAGCCTTCTTTCAAAGATCCTCTTTTACATAAGTTTTAGTGGTGAATTTGACGAGACATCACATTTTATTTTTCTGAAAAATTTGAGAAAGGATTAGATGAAAATACACTTAGACAAAATTGGAGCTGGTTAATACCGATATTACTAATGTTTTGAAATCAACATTGAACAAGACCTCTTGCTGAGTTCCCCAGAGTTCCCCTATGATGGTTCTGTGTTATTTAGCTTTTTTAATCAATGACAAAGATAAAAGTATAGATGGAATGCTCATCAAATTTACAGATGACACAAGGGTGGAAAGGGTAGCGAATGCAATCAATAACAACTGAAATTTATAAAGCACTTCAAAGTTTCTCTTATCCCCATTTTATAGATGAGGAAACTGAGAATTAGAGAGATTACATGACTTGTCCACAGTCTTACATAAAGTGTCAGAGATGGGATTTGAAACCTATTCTTCCTGAATCTGAGTGCAGCACTCAAGCCATAACTTCATATTATTTTTCCACATGAAAGAAAAAGGATCCGAAAAAGGACTTGAAAGGCAAAACACTGGATCAAATTTAATAAGATAATTTAACAATGATAAATGTCAACCAACAAAACATTTATTAATTATTTACTATAGCAGGCAGTATACTAAGTGCTTAGTAAATATAAAGTCTTACATTTAGATTAAAAAAAAACATATCAACATCAAGTTGGAAGCATATGATGCAGAAAGAATAATTAGACTGCATTTCAATGCCAAACAATATAGGGATGAATCAGTAGTATAAGGAAGTACTCTCCCTTCCTTCTCCACACACTCAAAACAATCAAAATTAACTATGGATGGCCTTAAGTAGGACATAGAATCCAGTACTAGAAGATTCATTTTTAAACTCTAATTCAACTTAGTCACATTCATCCCATCTTGATTAGGAAAAAGAATGAGTTATGCAGAATTAAGAAAAGAGTCAATAGCTTGGAAGAAGCACAAAATTAACTAAAAAAAAATCCTTAAAAAATAGAATTGGCCAAATAGAAAAGAAATCCACTAAAGAGAATGAGTCCTTTAAAAACTAGAGTTAGATTAGGAAAAGGAAGTACAAAAGCTAAATGAAGAAAATAATTCAGAAGAGATAGCATTGTCACTATACCCTCATCTGAAACCTCAAAGGTAAATATGAACTGATCTAAAGCTCAAAAAGCCTTCCTAAAAGAGCTTACAGATTTTAAAAGTCAAATTAGAGAGGTAGCAGAAAAATTGAACAATTCCTTTAAAAATGCAATTGAGAAAATAGAAAAAAAAAATGCTGAAGAAAACAACTGCTTAAAAAGTAAAATTGGCCAAATGAAAAATGTGGTACAAAAGCAAACTGAAAAGAACAATTCGATAAAAATTAGAATTCAGCAAGTAAAAGCTAACGTCTCTACGAGGCATCAAGAATCAGTCAAATGGAATCAAAAGAATGAAAAAAATAAAAGAAAAAATGCTTTCTGCATTATAGAAAGCCATGATAAAAAAAAAAAGAGCCTGGATAGCTCTTCCAACAAATCATAAAAGAAAATTACCCAGAAATCCTAGAACTAGAGGGTAAAATAGTCATAGAAAGAATCCAGTGATCATCTCTTGAAAGACATCTCAAACTAAAAATGCAAAAGAATATAGTAGCCAAATTCCAGAATTATCAGGTTTCCCTAATGAATTTAGATGCAAAAATTGTAAATAAAATATTAGCAAAAAGATCGCAGTAACTTATCATGAGAATAATACACTTTAATCAGGTAGGATTTATACCAGGGATACAGGGCTGGTTCCATATTAGGAAAACTATCAGCATAATTGATCTTATCAACAACAAAACTAACAGAAACCATATGATTATCTCAATAGATGCTGAAAAAGCTTTTGACAAAGTACAACACCCATTCCTATTAAAAACACTAGGGAGCAAAGGAATAAATGGAGCCTTCTTTAAATTAATAAGAAGCATCTATCTGAAACCATCAACAGGCATTATATGTAATGGGGATAAGCTAGAAGCATTTACAATAAGATCAGGGGTGAAACAAGGATACCCATTATCACCACATTATTCAATATGGTGCTAGAAATGTTAGCTTTAGCAAAAAGAAATAAAAAGAAATTGAAGGAATTAGAATAGGCACAGAAGAATCTAAATTATCATTCTTTGCAGACGATATGATGATACACTTAGAGAATCCTAGAGAATGAAGTAAAAAACTACTGGAAATAATAAACAACTAGCAAAGTTGCAGGATATAAAATAAGCCCACATAAATCATTGGCATTTCTGCATACAACTAGGCTAAGCCAATATAAAAAAAAACCACGACAATTCTACCTAAATTAATGTAGTTATTCAGTGCCATTCCAATTGAAATACAAAAAAAAAAATTAATAGAGCTAGAAAAAATAACAAAAATCATCTAGAAGAGCAAAAGCTTCAGAATATCAAGGGAGTTAATGAAAAGAAATTCTAAGGAAGGTCACCTTGCCATATCTGATTTTAAATTCTATCATAAAGCAGCAATTCTCTAAACTTCTTGATACTGGCTAAGGAATTGAACAATTATTTGAATAATTCAAGGGAAAAGAAAACAACCTTGCACTTGTCAAAAGTTCAAATGTTATGTTGGGGTTAGAACTATCCAGTTTAGTTATTTATATTTATCATATGAACTATATTTGAAATTTAGCTTCATTGCATCATATACTTTGTGCACTCAGCCTTAAATTAGAGAAGAGAAAATGAAATAGGATTTTAGTTCTTTGGAATGTCATTAAAAACCTGCATAGCACCTGGTTAAATAAAATAAAAAGTTAAGCAAATCATTTATTTGACATAGGTTCTCCTTGGGTATGAGCACTGCAATCCACTTTAAAATCTGCCAAATAGCTACTCATGCATTTTCATCTGTGTCTCATATCAAACAGGAAGAATTTAAAATTGGGTCCATTTATATTTTCCATTTCAATCCAACCCAACATAAACAATCCAATCTAATCCGATCCAATCCAATCTAACAAGCATTAACACCATATCTAATATATGTAGAGCACCAGATTAGGCACCTTCAAATACCCTAAAGTCCAACAGGGTATTCACTTTTGATTTTCTTTTGCAAGAAAAGCAACTTGAAACAAAGCCAATATCACCACCACCACCACCACCAACAACAACAATGATGATGATAAATCACAATTTGATGAGCAGAAACAGGTTACTAACCATTACGTTGATATGTATGTTTCATCTGGATGTTTGATACTGTACAATACTATTTTTTTACAATTTACTTTTTAGGAACATAGAGCCTTATCAAAGGCCAGTGTATGAAGAATTTTTTTAATGGAGAGGAAGAGTGTTATAATGGATAAAATTCTGGGCTTATAGTCAGGAAGACCTGGGTACATATGCTGACAGTGCCAGAGTTTTGAAACCTTGAGACCTAGCTCAGTCTGACTTTTCCTCATCTTTGAATTGGAAAACATAATGGCATCTATGTCACAAGAACATTATGAGACTCACACAAAATATTGCATGGAAATCATTATGCAAAGTTTAATGTGTTGTATAAATATTAACTATTATTATTGACTAGCAAACCCCATTAAGCTCTTCATACATATAGTAGAGGTCTGAGAGTTTGTCTAACTGATGAAAAACACGAGGCAAAAGTTGCTCAATTTTAGAAATTTAATTATTTTTATCATTAAAACATAAGAACTGCATGGTCATTCGATTAATAGTACAAATAGTACAAAAGTAGAATTCTTCCCCCTCAAATACGGGGTGGGAGATTTAACTGATAATCAATAGGAGAGATTTGCACATAAGCAGTTCTTGCTTAAATTATATTATCTATTTATTTTGCAGGGAAAAGGAGGTTAAAACAATAGTATCATTCTTTTCATGTAATCACGTGTATCCCTTAAAGGAAAGTCTGACAAAAGGTACATGTCTGTTTCTCTATAATTGCAATAAATGATTCCCTTCATCAATCTAATTTGCTTTTCTTTTTTTAATAAAAAGACAGATACAAATTGGATACTTTAAAGTAAATGAATTAGAAACATAATAAAATCCAGAAATGTCTTTACATTATCTGATATTAATGAAAAAGTGCCTACGAATATAATAAAATGTCATTTATTTAGATGTTTAGAGGTCATTCCAACCAGTTGCCCTGGCCCATGAATTTTCGCCCCAATATTCCCTTTGTGGCATCAATGCAAGGTAAAATGAATTACACAAATGAACAACATTTTAACTTTTCTTTCTTTACCTCTGAAATGATATGCATAATGAATGCTACAGTGAATTCCAGATTTGGATGATTCAAAGATATTGGCTCAGCATAGTGCACTGGGACAAAGATGCAGAACCTAGGCTAGCTATAAATTCAGAAGATTTACTGAGATTCTGGAAGGCAAGATCCCCAGCATGCAGCAGTGGTCTAATAGATGCCTGTCCTGTGTAACAAATCAGAAGCCAAGAAACAAAATGAATATCAAGTAGTTGACTTGGGTTGTTTCATTCTTTCAATTGATTTCAAAATTATTTTCTATGGAGTCTTGTATTGATAAAAAAAGATCTCCACTTGTTCCTCAGTCATACCCTTGAAAGCTATTTTGGAAAAACCTATTTTCTATGATTAGGGTGAGCTACAATTGGGTGTGTAGACTTGTCAGATATCCTGTAGCCTGTCTTCATAACTATAGTGATTTTTTTTTAAAAAAATGCATTATCGTAAATATTAATTATTTCATCTTTTTAATAGATAGACCCCCTTGAAAGACTGAATAGTTTGTTTGAATTAGAAGGGTAGATATTTGTATCCTGGCTTTTCTATTTACTGCCTATGAGACCTTGGATAAATAATCAATCTTTTCTTAAATTTAGTTTCCTCACCCGTAAAATAAAGGATAAACTCTAATGATCCTTCCAGCTCTAAATATTATCAATCAACAAGCACTTATTCAGCATCTATTACATGGCTGGCATTCTGCTAGGTATTGGGGATTCAAATACAATAAGTAAAGCAATCACTACTCACAAAGAACTTACAATATTTTTTTTTGAAATTAGTTTCATTTTAAACTTAACAAACACAAAAATCAAATGGGCATTTCCATGTGCACTGTAGAACAGAAAAAGAGTATTTATGTGAAACTGCAGAGATCTATTACATTCAGCCTACTTTTCTTTTGAATATGTAACTTTAAAGTGTTTCTTTAAAGCTGTCCTGCTTGTCTGTGTTGTACGAAAGGAGAGAATGTTAGCATTCCCCTTGATAAAAATGGAAGAGGTCCTTTAAAACACATAAGGTTAAAGCATTGACATCTACTCTGTGGCAGCTAACCATGTTTTTAGGATAACTAAGAGGTGAAGTAATAGTAATGGACCTGAAGTTAAAAAGACTCATTTTCCTGCATTCAAATCTGGTCTTACATACTTACTAGTTGTGTGACCCTGAGCAAGTCACTTAACCCTGTTCCCCTCAGTGCCTCATCTGTAAAATGATCTGGAGAAGTAAATGGCAAACTCTTCCAATATTTGTGCCAAGAAAACCACAAACGGGGTCACTAAGAATCAGATACAACTGAACAACAAAAGTTTGTCTATACTTCTTTCTGAGCTCTAAATTTACAAAGAAAATAATGCCTCAGTGACATTCCTTTTTTTTAACCACTCTATCCCTATCACATCTCCCCACCTTTACCCTCTTATCTACTCCCATTGGAAGTAGGAAAAAAAATAATTTAGGGAAAGCCACATTTTTTTTAAATGTACAGTCAAGCAAAATAAATGTCTGTATTGGCTGTGTCCAAAATGTAAGACACACATGGAGTCCATCAGTTTTCTGTCAAGAGGTGAGTAAAATGCTTTATCATCAGTCCTTTGGAATCATAGTTGGCTATGCCATTGATTATCATTCTCAATTGTTTTTTAAAAAAAAGTCAGTCTTTATAATATTGCTATGCAATAAGCTTATTTATCTGTTTCTGCTGATATCAGTCTGCATCACTTCATATAGGCCTTTACAAGTATGTCTGAAACTGAAGGAGCTTATCCTCTAACAAGGGACACAGCAAGGACATATATTGGCAGGTAATATGATCCCTTAAACATGGCTTGCCCAATCTGTAAAGAACTCATTGTCAGCATGCATTTTGTCCCAAACTTCTATGATTGATTGGTCTATGTGAATCCAGGTTGAAGATAAGTTTTTCTCTTTTCTTGGGGATCAGGGCAAGAGCTGACTTTATATTGAGTGCTGAGTAGTATCTACACAGAACCATTAAAGACAGAACAAATAAATAGGTGGAACTTTTTGTGGTGCTGAAATTGGAAATATCCAAGAGAAGTATTTCTGCAATATGAACTACAAGGTTGAGATGAATGAAAGAGGGATCATTCAGATCATCTGACAAGACCCTGAATACTAAGTCCCCTTTAGTTCTATACTGAATGAAGTAGAAAAATACCTGCTCTTGACTCTTACATATGGAGCATGATGTATATACAGCAATCTCCAAATTTTATACATACACACATAATGTCACGCTATAGGTAAAAAGATATAGAGTACCATGCTCCATGTGTGTATATGTGTATGTATATATATATATATATGTATATATATATACGTATATATACACATATACAACACACATATACATACACATAGATACATAGATACATATACCTATGTGTGGATTATATATTTTCATGTATGTGGATATATGTGTGTTGATTGTGGCTATAAACTATACAGTATTTAACATCTTGAAAAAATAGTCAAAAAAGGAAAATATTGAAGTAATAATACTGGAGTTATCTTTTCTAAGATTGAGGCAAAAATAAATCAAAGGTTTGGGGGAATTAGATTTCACAGAAATGTTGGTCAATAAGTTTTGCATATTAATTGTTCAATTGGGACATATTCCAGCAAGTGTAATTACACAACTAAATACTACAATTTCCCCCCAGGCCCTTTTATCTTGATCCTTACTTCTCCTTCCAACCAGTTCATTCGATAAATCTCCTGTGATTCCATTCTAAATGAAGTCTATTTTGCATAGTTCGACCCCTTCTCTTTCCCTCAAAAAAAGAAATTTGAAAGGATTTTACTTGAAGAACATTGCCTCTATTAGTTTTATATCACAAAGAGTTCAAATAAGAGGGGAAAGGTCCATGTATATACAAATATATTTGTAGTAGCCTTTTTTGCAGTGGTACATAACTAGAAACTAAGAGTTTACTACCTATCAGATGGAGAATGGCTGAACAAATTATGGTGTGAATGTAATTAAATCCTCATGCAATAAGAAACAATGAAATGATTGGCTTCAGAGGAATCTCAGAAGTATGAACCAATGCCAAGGATAATAAATTATACAATGATAACAAACTTGTAAAGACAAAAAAAAAAACTTTGCAAGACTTTAGAACTCTGGTCACTGAAATGACCAAACACAATTCCAGAGGACCCATGGAGAAGCATGTTGCCTACTTCCTAACAGAAAAAAAAAAAAAACGTGCAATCAGGGCATAGATTAAGATACATGATTTTGGACATGGCCAATGTGGGAATTTGTTTTGCTAGGTTATGTATATTTTTAGGAGTTTGGATTTTCTTTTTTTCCCTCCAGCGTGGGGGAAGGGAAGATGTGGGAAGGAGGGAAAAAAAAATTTTGTTCATTAAAAAAGTTAAATTTAAAATTAAAAGAGGGCTATTGTATCAATAGTATTGCATAACTATTCCAGTTAATTATTCATAAGATCACAAAATTTTAGGGTTTGAAGGAATCTTAGGGACAACTCATTAAAAAAATTCACAAATAAGGAAACTGAGTCCTAAGTGCAATATCAAATTATTATTGAGTCAAATCAATTAGTATTGAGTCAAACTTCAATCCCATTCTCCTGACTTCAATTCCAGTGGTTGCTTTCATTATAATAAGCTGTCTTGCCATCTGTATTTTTTTCTTTAGATATTGACAAAATTAGCCAAATCCCTCTAACAACATTAAAATTCCATTCACCCTTTTTGGAGATTTAGCTGTGACATTTTCTACAGAAATTAGAAAAAAATGTTCTTCCTTCTGTGTGACCTTGGGTGATTTCCTTTAGTGCTCTATACTTCTAGACGCTCTATACCCTCATTTATAAAATGAGGGAATTGAAACTTAAAGGTACCTTCTGACTCTAAATATACAATCCTTTGATCAAAATGGCAATTATTTGTTAAATAAGAATCAATCAATTCGCAGGCTCCGTTTCCCTTATCAAAGTGGAGAAGAAAGCAATCCTGGATTCATAGTACTCCTCGAGGAAAGCACTAACTCTTAGAAGCTTGCTGCTCCTATTTCTATAGTCGAAGCAGAGAGAAATTGATTTAGGGGGCCTATCCCTTTGAACCTGAGGTCCATTTTCAACTTCTCATCTGGGACTCGTACTTTACTCTCAATAAATAGGCTTGGTGCTTACATAAGGTCTTTCAGCTGTTGACACTCCCGCTCATATGTATTTGGATGGCATGGTGACAGCTTTACAATTTGATTGAACTGTTTAAATAGGCCATTGGGTTAAGTGGACAACCTGCTTAACACATCAAGTGCAGAGCCTTCTGTGGGGAGAGCCTCCTTCCTAATAAGATTCAAAATCAGCTGGCTGCCAAATTTCTCATTACTTTGGATGTCTGCTATGCAGTCTTTACTGCAGGGATGGCTTTCAGTTACAAATTGTAATTTTCTAGCTGTCAAAATAAATGCAAAGTTTAATAGTATATGGGGGAGTGGTCAATAGTGAAACAGACACTTGGGTACATATGCAACATAAGTACTACTGGAATTCCAAAATTTTTGAAAGAAAGACATATGGAGTATTGCCCATGAGACCTTCTTAATGAAGTCCAGTTGATCACTGTAAAAATATCAATATGCCTACAAAACTTCTTAATATTACCATAGAATTCTGAAGATAAATATACAAAATATTATGGCAAAGTGGAAAGGGGATTGTCTCACAAGTCAGGGGCTATAAATTCTAATCTAGGCTCTTCTGTACAGCTCTGTCAAAAAGCCTAATCTCTGCTTTGCATCTTAGAGTTCCAGAAGACCTTGGAGACCATGTAGAATGGAGAGTGCTTAACCTATTTCTTTTATTTTTATGTCCCCTTAGGCAGTATGTTAAAACCAATCTGTGAACACTTTCTCGGAATAATATTTCAATGCATAAAATAAAATACAAAAGATTACAAAGGCAATTAATTATATTAAAGATGTCCATTTTCCCATAAAAAGTTCGTAGGCTCCCTGAAATCTACCCATGGATTCTAAGTTAAGAACCCCTGATATGGGCCAATACTTTCCTCTCACTCATGATATCCAGACTGGTAATGTGATTTGTTCAAGGTGACACGGCCAGTGATAGGCAGAGTCAAAACTTGAAATCAATCAAGTGCTATTCTTTACCTCCTGATTAAACATCCTCCCCACTCTGCCATATCTCTGCTTATATCTAGCGTGGGATGTTAGCAGCTTATACTTCTCTAATGCTTTTCCCAACTGAAATTCCATTACAGAATATGTAAGTTAAAAGGAACCTTATAGATTGTTTAATCTAATGCATTATAGTATGAGCATCCATTTTCCATTATCCTTGACAAGTAGTTATCTAGCCTCTACTTATCAAAAGTAGTCATACAGCATCTACTTGGCACAGTGCCTGGTAGATACTAGGTGCTTAATAAACCTTTATTGACTGAATGACTTATGATGGTATTGGTGGCATTAGTGTGAAGGTGATATTAGTCATTGTTTCTGTCTCTGTGTGTATCCATCTTCAGGAAGATATTCAGACAATTTTATTACAACAATGGTTTTCCTTCATATTGCTCCAAAATTTTAGTCTGTTGTCCACCAGGTTCTCTAGATGGGACTCTGATCAAGTCAGAATAAGTCTAATCTTCCTTCAATGTGTTGACCTTCAAATACTTCAAATACCATGTAATTAATATTAGGGTAAATATTCTCAACCCTTTCAAGGTAACTTGACACAGTTAAGAATTTTTATAACCTCTCCATTGCCTTTCTCTGGATTTAGACGCTAGGTTACTGTTGAAGCATCATAAATTCCTATAAACTTTTCACTTAACATGAATTTATAGTGAGTTTATAATCCAGTAAATTCCTTTTTTTTAACTTTTTCATCTAAACGATTGTCTAGTAGTAGCAACCCCTTCCTTTCCTTTTGCAGTTGACTTTTTCAATAGAAGTACAGGATTTCATTAAATCAAAAAAAATTATTGAATACCTATTATGTACAGAGAGATATGTTAGTAATTGGGTGTCGAATGTTTATAGAACATGCAGTCTCAAATCTCATGTAGTTTTGACTGTAACATAGGTATAACAGATTCTAGTCACAGATAAATGAAATGCATAGCGCCCTAGGATGCGCGCATTAGCAAGCTGAAAAACAAAGCACTATGTGAAAAATTATATGATTCTAATACAGCAGCATGCCACATGGTAGAATTGGAGGACTTGGCCTTAAAGACTGAGGCCAGCCCTTTAATCATGCTATAAAACCTTTGATTCTCACAACAACCCTGCAAAATAGGAGCTATTATTATCCCAATTTTATAAGTGAAGTAATTGAGAATAAAAGAGATTAAGTGACTTGCCCAAAGTAAAAAAAAAATCTTATTGATGTCTAGGATTTCAGATTCCTCATCTGCAAAATAAGGGGGAATGAGATTGGAATAGGTAGCCTTTCTAGTCCCTTCCAATGTTAAATCTATGACCCTCTAATGCTATCAATGTTGTCCATATCACATTTTTAACCAAATCAAATGTTAACTGTGTAGCTATGCAAACTGTATTAACTAGTTTGAAAGAAAAATCATCTTTATTCTGAAGCAGTAGAGTCTGTCAGAATCTAGAAGAATGTAGTTTGTTAGCATCTGCTAAGAACGGGCCAACCATCTCAGGTAAAATGGTACAACTTCGTATATTACAACTCAGCTTCAAATTTCGACACAGATGTATCTCATGTTTCTTTCTTCTAAACCAGCTGTTGCGCTAAAAAAAATCAAAACTAACTTTCCATATATATATATATATATATATACATATATATTTTTTTTAAAAATCTGCTTTTCAAGTTCCATTTGATGTTAATTAAGGTCCACCTATTTCACTTAATCAAAATGTACTGATGGGCTTCACAGCTTCCCTTCCAATTTCTAAAGGCAAGTTGGCTTTCTTGTTTAATTGTCAGGTATTTACAAAGAAGAAAAAAAAGTCTCAAAGCACCACAATGTTTTTTTTTTGAACACCATCAGACAAAGAAGGCTAAGCTTACCCTTCACAGCTGTTTCTATCTCAATTCATGTTAATGGAAGATTGTTCTGCCTTGATTGTGTTGTGGCAGAACTTTTTTTTAAAAAACTATTTCACTTTCTAAAGATTTTTCAATTTTTTTTAAATGTAGAAGTATCAGATTGTATATCCATATTGTTTTAATTATTCAACTGATAGAACAGTCAACTGTTTTGTTTCCTCTGGATATGAAAAAAAATTTAAAAAAAACACTGTCATACACAGGTTTTGCAAACTTAAAGGAAAATCGACACGCTGTATAATGTACACAGAATGGTAAATAATATGGTAAAGAGCCATGAGCCCATGACACATGTTGGAGACACAGGTGTAACCCCAACATTCTCTTAGTTCAGGTTCAATTTTGGGATGAAATAGAGTACTTCTAAATTATTGAAGATTTAACAAAAGGTGGTTTACTTTAACCTAGAACAGCCTCAAAGTTTTGCAACAAGCATACAGGGATGGTACTCATCTTCTTTGGAAAGGCTCAATTAGTATCTTACAGATGTATGTCTGGGTCAGGTTATGGCTGCATGTTCTTAGGTACTCACTAAGTCTGAGGAATCTAGACATCACATGGGCTGGGCCTTTTATAATCATTGTGACTTTCAAAAAAATTGAGAGACATAGTTTTTGGATAATTAATCACTTTATTAATAACATTAGCAAATTATGAATAAAATGGAACAGTGACACTTTCAAATGCGAAAGATAGTGGTGGGCTCACAGTTCATATTGCCCTTGGAAGACGGGGTGTTCCTGAGGATGGCAATTCTAATTGGTTAACAATTAAGAAGAAGAATGAATATAACAATGAGAGGGAGACCTATCTAATTAGGGGCTGGGGGATGTGACTTTGATTATGTAATTTACTTCTAAATTGCCTAGCCTTGGCAAAGATGGTAGAAAGAAGCCAGGAAGCTGCCAGAACTCTCCCCAGTTTCCCTCAGAAACAAGGTTAAATCAAGCCTCTAAATGGGTTCTGGAATGACAGAACCCACAAAAAAGAGAGAGTGAAATAATTTTTCATCTTAAGATAACTTACAAAGACATCAGGAAAGGTCTGTCTCACTTGGGCTTTTAGCTATTACATAGATCAGCAACCAAGGTCCCTCGGTCCTAGCTCAGAACACCTCCAACACAAAAGGCAAATTGTCAGCCCTTGAAACCAGGCAACAACGGGTACAATTAGGCGAGGCCACCACAGAACAATGAGCAAGCACTGGAGTTCACAGTGTACAAAGCCAGTGTGAGTATGCCCCTGGCTACTAAGACAAAAAACTTGGGACAGTGCCCCCTGAGCCCCAAGAAGAGAGCTCCACTTTAAAAGCCACAAAATAAACAAAACAAAATGAGCAAGAAGCAAAAAAGAACCTTCATCATAAAAAAGTACAGTGGTAAAAGGAAAGATCAAAGCACAAACTCAGAAGAGAACAACATTGTCAATATACATGCTTCCAAAACCCCAAATGGGGTGATGAATTGGTCTCAAGCACAGAAAGCCATCTTGGAAGAGCTCAGAAAGGCTTTTAAAAGACAAAAATAGAGGCAAAAGAAAAAAATGGGAAAAGAAATGAAAGGTATGCAAGAGAAAGTCAACAGGCTGGAAAACGAAGGACCAAAATTTACTGAAGGAAACAATTTTAAAAAAAAATGACCAAATTGGGGGATGGGGAGATGCACTGCAGAAAACAACCCCTTAAAAAGTAGAATTGGCCAAATGGAAAAGGAGGTACAAAAGCTAACTGAAGAAAATAATTCCTTAAAAGTTAGAATTGGGGAAGAGGAAGCTAATGGTTCTATGAGACATCAAGAGTCAGTTCACAACAAGCAGGTGCACACGTCTAAGAGGCCTCACAAGTGTCAGACCTGTAATGCTTCTCTTACCACCTGTGACCCCCTGTGCTCCAACCTGGCCTGCCATGAAGACTAGATACTCTGCCAGGTGTGTGAGAAATACCTGAAGAAACACAGCGAAGGACCAAGCAACTTACGTAGTATCTGCAATCGAAGAGGCCAGAAATGCTCACATCAAGACCCGATTGAGAGCTCTGACTCCTATGGCGACCTCTCGGATGCCAGCTACCTCAAGACTCCGGAGAAATAGAGCGTCAATGGTTCCTTCTCTTGTGACGTAGCTGTCTACCAAAATAAGATGGACACCAACAGGGAGAAGAAAGACCCTTGCCCCGAGTGTGGGAGCTTCTTCCGATCCAAGTCCTGCTTGAACAAACACATACAGAAGGTGCATTCCTGGGCCCCACCCTGGGGTCCTCCTTCTCTCCCCAACAGAACATGACCCTCCTGGAGTACTTCGGCTTTCAGATTGTGCAGTCCTCCTTCGCCTCGTAGTTCGTAGATCTAGAGGTGTACCGGCAGCCAATGGGGCCGGAGGGAAAGTGAGGCAGGCTTGTTGTCCCCACTTACACAGCAACCAGATGTTGTGGACGAGGAAGGAAGTAATGTCATTGGGTTCTGCAGCTGAGGGAGTTTTCTTCATTTTTAAAACCCAGACTCCCCCCGCCCCACGCCGTTCCTAGATGCTCTTTAGAGGTAGCTTCTCAGGCCAAAGCCTCACGGGGAAGTCTGAGGTGGAGGACCAAGATTAGTACGCGGGGGGGCACAGCCTAACCCTACAGATGTCTCCGAAGCCACACTTGGACCGGCTTCCCCTGCTGGAGACTTCCTGAGGGACCCCTCCCCAGGGACATCCCGGGGCCCTCCCACCTGTCCTTCCCTCCATCTTTCCCTCCCCGACCTCGCTCCTTCCACCTGAGAAACCGCAGTAACCCGACCACCTGCAAACACTGATCAGTTCCCAGCTGTTAGGAAAGACTCCGGAAGCCTGTAGTATCTAGCAGACTGCGGTGCAGTGATCCTCCTCAGAGACTGAGAGAAGCCAGGACTAGGGGCTCCAAGATTCCCGAGCCCTCCCGAACGCCGCCTCAGAGGCCGGGAGGCTCTAGCTGCCAAGGACACCCAACATCCCAAGCCGGTTCTTTTGGTACCTTGTTCATCTAACTTGCTGTTGGGTTTTACTTCTCTAATTATTATTACTATTGTTATAATTTTTAGGACCTGTTGTAGTGAATTGCTACTGAAGGGCAGTCCAAGGACATGCAGAGCTCTTTTTAAGCAGCAGTCACATTAGGGTTAGTATTATTTTTTTTTTAGACATATCATAAGCAATAACTTGTCTAGTTGATGATTTAAGTCTATGGGAGAAATAGTTTTATGCAAAATTAAAAAAAATGCCAGTCTGTGCAGGGTGGTAGAAATTTGGTTTCTATATGGGTACCCCAAAGATGGGAGAAGCCAGGAACTGGGGACACTGTGTACCACTCCTATGTTGCGTTGAAATAAACCCAGTGTTGCCGAATGATGCGATTTGATCTGATCAGAACGTAATAAAAAAGTTAGTATGTTACTTAAAAAAAAAGTCAGTTCAGCAGAATCAGAAGAATGAAAAACATAGAAAAAATGCAAAATACTTCATTGGAAAAAAAAAAAACCTGACATAGAAAATGAATCCAGGAGACAATTTAAGAATTACCAGTCTATCTGAAAGCCATGATCACACACACACACACACACAAAGTTCCTGGACAGCATCTTTCTTTTTTTTTTCTTTTCTTCTCATTTCTTTTTTTTTTTTTAGATTTATTTTTAATATGTTTAGTTTTCAGCATTGATTTTCACAGGCATTTGAATTACAAATTTTCTCCCCATTTCTACCCCCATCCACTCCAAGATGGTGTACACTCTGGTTTCCCTGTTCCCCAGTCTACCCTCCCCTCCGTCACTCCATTCCCCTCCCATCCCCTTTTCCCTTCCTTTCTTGTAGGGCAAGATAAATCTCTGCGCCCCATTGCCTGTGCATCTTATTTTCTAGTTGCATGACAAAAAAAAAACTTTTTCACTTTTGAACATCTATTTTTTTAAAACCTTGAGTTCCAAATTCTCTCCCCTCTTCCCTTCCCATTCACCCTCCTTAAGAAGTCAAGCAATTCAACATGAGCCACATGCATGTCATTATGTATAACCCCTCCACAATACTCATGTTGTGAAAGACTAACTATATTTTGCTTCTTCCTAACCTATCTCCCTTTATTGAATTTTCTCCCTTGACCCTGTCCCTTTTCAAAAGTGTTTGTTTTTGATTATCTTCATCCCCATCTGCCCTTCCTTCCATCATCCCCCCTTTTTTTTATCTTCTTCCTCCTTCTTTCCTGTGGGGTAAGATACACAACTGAGTATGTATGGTATACCCTCTTCAGGTCAAATCTGATGAGGGCAAGATTCACTCATTCCTCCTCACCTGCCTTCTCTTCTCTTCCTACAGAACTGCTTTTTCTTGCTGTACCCCATTCTCCTGGGATCTATT
>CM053623.1:259666319-259680248 GCA_028646595.1 Phalanger gymnotis | reverse complement strand
GAGATCTATGTTCCACGCTTGGGCGGATGCACTGGAAGCACTCCTCCTACCCAAATACCCCACTCGGAAAAGGGCTTGAATCTTCAGATCCGCCACTTAATTCCTCCCACCTGGTGGGCCTGGGGCCAGAAGTAACTGCAGCTGAATTTCTAGAGCTGCCCCGCCTCTGGAAGTCGAACCGCAAACTCCGATTCCGTCCCGCTGCTTTCCCCACTGACCTTTTGCTGTTTGTGGGTTGTGAGGTCTGGTACATGCCACAGCTCAGTAATTCTGCGAGCTTGGGCACCCTCGGCTCCACTCCAGGTCTCGTCGGTCAGCGGTCTGCTGCGCTCGCGCACTGGGCTCTGCTTGGCTTAGCTCTGCTCCCCTCGGCTGGGGGCTGGGAGTTCTGTTCGGGACAGACCTTACCCCGAGACCATCCAGGCAGACCTGGGCTGGAGTCCTGCTTCCCTCTGCCTCTTTGTGGGTTCTGTAGTTCTAGAATTGGTTCAGAGCCATTTTTTCATAGGTTTTTGGAGGGACTTGGAGGGGAGCTCACACCAATTACTGCTTTCCAGTCGCCATCTTGGCTCCGCCCCCCCAATTCTGGTTTTTTTTTTTTTAGTCATTCTACTCATTGGCTTTTTGAACCTCTTTTGCCACTTGGGTTAGTCTATTTGTTAAAGTGTTATTTTCTTCTGTACTTTTTGGGTCTCCTTTAGAAAGCTGTTGACATATTTTTCATAATTTTCTTGCATTATTCTCATTTCTATTCCCAATTTTTCTTCCACTTCTCTTACTTGATTTTCAAAATCCTTTTTGAGCTCTTCCATGGCCTGAGACTAATTCATAATTTTCCCTGGCCATTTACTTGAGTTTTGAGCTCTTTTTGAAGGTATGACTGCTTCCAGAGTGGAGAGTGGTCTGTCCCAAGTTTCGGGGGTTTTGTGCTACTGTTTCCAAGATACTTGTAGGCACCTGTAAATTTTCAGTTCTTCTGAGGTAGTATGATCCAAGGAGAAAGGTTTGTTCCTCTCTTGGCCTGTGCTGTGATCTGCGAGCAATCTCAAGCACTCTTTTCTGCTTTGGAACTGCCAGGAGCATGACTCCTTCTCCACAGCCACAACAAACTCTGTCACACCAGCACTCCTCCTCACCCCAGCACCACCAGCAAGGACTGCAACCCTGATCTAAGCAGGGCAAAGCAAGAGAATCTTGCCTCAGAAGCAGCAAAGAGCTCCCTGTACTCTCACTCCGATCAGACACACACTTGACCCCTCCACTGTCTGTGGGCCTGGAGCACCTGAATCAGCCACTGCTGCTGCCACTGCAGTCACCTCCACTGTCCTGGGGCTTGGGCTAGACTGTGCCCTTCTCTCACCCAGATCCAACGGAGTTTTTCCACTGACCTCCTAACTTATCTTTGGCCTTTGTGGGTTGAGAAGTCTGGAAACCACCACAGCCACCAGTCATTCTGTGCCCTGAGGTCTGCTTTGCCAGGTCTGGTCCAGTCTCATCTGTGCTGGCACAGCCCATGCTGGGCTATGTTCTGTTTCTAGCCTGATGGCATATATCCTTCCTGTTGATCTTCCAGGCTGTCTTGGTCTGTAGATTTGTTTCACCCTGTCATTTTGTGGGGTCTGTAGCTATAGAATTTGTTTAGTCATTTTTACAGGTTTTTGGAGGGATTTGGAGGAGAGCTCAAGCAAGTCCCTGCTTTTACTCCTCCATCTTGGCTCCACACCCCAATCCTTAAAAATTCTGAAATTCCTTCTAAATCATCCAAGAAAAATTAAATGTTCAGTATAGTTTAAATGTTGGGCAATTCACTGCGTAATTTTTGGAAACTGGCAACTCATGGAATAGATATCAATTTCATTTACCAGAGTGATGATGCTTGATCATTCCTCCTACATATTATTTTAATATGACCAAACTTAACTGTGTTAAGTCCTAACCTAAACTGATATTTTGTAGCAGCCAAGAGAGAAAGCAAACAAACAAAAAGTGAGACAATAGGAGAGTAGTGCAAGATAAAAGATGGATACATAGAGTTGGGTTAGATTTTTAAGGGTCTTTGAAAGGTAGTCATAAGACTTTGCACTTTATATTTTGTGTAATAGGAAAACCAACAGTTTTTGAGCCAGGGAATTGCACAGTAATGATATTGCTTTGGAAAGATTAACATTTCAGCTGCATAAAGGGTAGATCAGAGGAGATGTGGGTTCAAACAGTGCTCACTGCAAAGAGACCTCACTGCAGTGAGGTCATTGCAATAATCCATTTATGGGATGATGTATTAAAATGTGGATAGTGGTGTTAGAAAGGAAGAGGTAAGACAGATAGAAGAGACATTATGAAAAAAAATGACCAAAAGTGGTGAAAAGTTTAATTGATACAATAACACCTAGCACTTATATAGAACTTTATGTTTTGTAAAATGCTTTACAAATTTATTTTTGTTTTATCTTCACAAGGAACCTATGAGGCACATATTATTATTCTCATTTTACTAAAAAAGGGAAGTAGGACAGATAGAGTCTAAATGACTTGCTTAGGGTCACACAGCTAGTGTCAGAGGCAGGATTTGAATACAAGGCTTCCAGAATCTACATCCATTGTTCTGTCCACAGTACATCTTATGACTCTTTCCCTTCTTCTATCAAGGCATGAGTCAAAGATGAATGAAAGTGTAACAGACAGTGTGCTATCGTGGGAAGTGTGATTGACCCTAGCTTGGAGAGAGCTAGGTTTGAATCCTGCCATAGACATTTACTGGCTGAATTAGATTCTATTGAATGTTCTTTCATCTCTAAAATAAGTATAAGAAAACCTGTAGATTCACCTCACAGAGTTGTTGTGAGAATCAAATGAGATAATGGCTATGAAACAGTTTTCACATCTTGAAGTGATACACAAACACACACATATATACACATACACACATACAAACACACATATACACATAAGTACACACATATACATTTATACACATATATACACATATGCACAGATACATATATACACATATACAAAAACACACATATGTGTAAATATACGTATGTGTGTACACATATGTGTATATACATTTGTATATATATTTATACATACATTGTGTACACATACATACATGCATACATACATATATTATTAATCTAAATCCCCATTCTGGGAGATTATACTAATAAGAGTGCTGCTGACAGAAATGAGGCAGTTGAAAAGAAGAGAAAATGTGTACATGTGGGTGGTGAGAAATAATAAAATTTGTGGAATTTGCAGTCTTAAATAGATATCCAACAAGAGGTATACTAGAGTGAATCACAAGGTGAGAGACCAGAGCTGTATATACTGTCAAATGGATGCCAACAGCAGAGATGTCAATGTGATAGATGAGAACTAAGATGAATAATGGTAATTTGTGGTTGTCTAAGTCAATATGAAACCACCAGAGATCTATTTATATTTGAGTTTGACAACACTGAAGAACTGAGAGGTTTAATCAATTAATCCATAAGCATTTATTAAGCACCTGCATTTTGCAAAGCATTGTGAATTGGACTGGGGATAGAAAAAGAAAAAAAAATGACAGTTCCTGCCCTCAAGAAACCTTACATTATGTTAAAGGAGATAAAATGCACACACATACACACGTATACATATATACATTCATACATGCATATATACATTTTCTCTTTCTATATATGTGAGTGTGCATACATATATGTGTATTCATAGATTTTATATACACATGCACACACACCATGATTTCATAGTAATTTTTCTGGGAGATAATAGTAGCTTAGGAATAAGAAGGGCTTTATTTTGGAAACAACTTTGCATTGAGCTTTGAAAAATCTCCCAGGTGGAGTTGAAGAGGGAGTGCATTTTCAGGCACACTCTGTGCAGGGAGGGCTTGCCACGTCACACAGCTAGGTTTTGTCAGAGGAGGCATGAAATGACTACAAGGCTTCTCAACTCTAAGGGTGGCCTCCTATTCCACAAGGTGGCCTCTCAAATGTGAGCTTACCATTCATTATTCAGGGAGAATAATGGGACTTTAACCACAGCTATTCTACTTTTCTGATCTCAGTTACTTTTAGCCTCCCTTGTTCATATCTTGTCCACCAGCTGGTGGTTGACAATTTAACATTTCGGAATAAATGAGTCTGTCTATCTGTTAAGCCCACAACTTTGCCGGATGTATGGCAGCCTCATTGATTCCTTTGCTTGTGAAATGCTGTTTTAGGTCTACTCTCTCTCTTCCTTCCTTCTAGCAGTGAGAGAGCTGAGGTCAAGGAAAAATAAAACCCATAATAACCATGTACAATGCCTATCTCCCCTCCCCCACTGGAAACTTTTAAGAGCCTGTCTTTTTCATTTATATTTGCCATTATCACAATTATAATGTGTGTACTGTTTCCTTTCCCAGCAGGGTAACTCCTGGGAATACTATAGCAGCAATCAATACATACCAGTCATCAATAATCTTTGTGGGAAAACTTTCTTCGGGAACCTCTTCAAGGTGGCTCCCTTACAGCCTGCAGGTGTTCCCAGGGTGGTTATGGTCTTCTGTTCTAGAAGGATTTTGTTACTACTTTACTACTACTCTTTCAAGTCAACAATATAATTTTATTTTCAATCTTTGATACTCTGTTTTTATCCTTTTTAGCCAACTGATAACACTTGTGTATGTTATTAGTTACTCAGTTTCAAAAGAAATGCATACTTTTCCTTTTTATTTTGGAAAGCTAGAGAAACCGAAGTGAGAAATAATCAACATTGGGTTTAATGTTTGAATTAGAGAGAGTTAATGAATTCTTTAGATGTTCCACTTATTGCCCATGAATGGGGGGAGGGAGGGGGGACATATTTCAGCTTAGAAAAGTACAATTTAGAACTACAATTGCTTTCTCTCTACAACAACTTTTCATAACTATCATCTCAATCTTTATTTTCCTTCAAGAAGGCTTATAAATCCTACTGTATACTTATCTAAAGGACCTCATAATTCAGCAAACATTTATTAAGCCCTTATTATAAAGAGGTTAAAAATTTTAAGTGTCACAACTTGCAAATAAATTTTCAATGTCAACTTATCACAGGAGCATAGATTTAGAACTGGAAATGATCTTAAAGAGCATCTGCTGCAACCACCTCTTTTTGAAATGGAAAAAAAAAATTGGAACCTGGAATGGTTATATAAATTACACGGGGTTAGATATTTAATAAGTATCTGAGGTCCACTTTGAGTACAGGACTTCCTGGCTGCAGAACCTATGCCGTGTTTACTACATCATGATGGTCCTCTAATCTCCCTCTTGAGTGAGAAAACCAAGCAGTGATAATATTATCTAAGGGTAGAAGGCCATAAACACCCTAGGAATTCCTATAGTCAGTCAAGGAGCTGACTGTGGAAGGTGCTTATATGAAGTTTTCCACAAATGTTACTGAAGACACATGGTAGGTGTTTAATAAATAATACTGTGTTAGGCGGGGGAGATATAAAGATACCAACAGTCGTTGACCTCAAAAAACTTATATTCTATTGGGCAGAAACAACCTACCTGCAGATAAATGATTTTGAAATAAACAAGATCATTTTCGGTGAGAGAAGAACCACACTAGTTATGGGAATCAGGAATAGGCTAATTGTCTTTGGGAGTGAAGTATCATTTGAAGTAAGCCTTGAATGGAAGTAAAGTTTCCACAAGACAGAGGAAAGGAGGTAGAATTAAAAATAAAAATTAAAATTAAAAAAGAGCTTGATTGGGATTCATAGAAAACTCTTTAACCAACCTCCATTTTAAGAAGAAATGCATACAATACGGAAGGTAATTGGAGATGAATATAAAATGAGGTCTTATAATGGCAGTGTCGAGAGCTGAGGTTCAGAATAAGATGAGACTATAAATTGATATGAAAGACAACAAAAAGGATTCTTTTTTTTAAAGATTTGAGGGAAGGGGAATGAAGAAGATCCAAAAGGAGATTAGATATTGCTTGAGATAGACAGGACAATAATATTTGGCAATGGAAACTTGCTTTTTCTTTTCCCTATCAAGAAGAATTATTTCTCGATTAGCAGAATAGAACCCAAATCCCTGCTTGTCAGGAATTTAAAAATCAAGATATATGAGAAAGTGGCAAGAGAACCCTTATCTGCTCTTGAAAAATTAAAGACCCATGGACCAAATGAATTAGCCTGTATCTGCCCTCCATGAGTTCAAGATTCAAGGCCCAGATGAATTCCATTGTAGGTTACTGAAAACAATTATAAATGTGATGGCTGAAATATTGTCAGTGATGTTTGAAAAATTGCTGATAGTTGTTGATATGCCAGTGTTAGACACGGGTAATTGCTCTTGTTTCAAAAACAAAATGGAACATAAAATAAATAAACAAAAAGGAACTAGAGAAGAATGAAACATGAGAACTATAGGCTAATATCCTGGAGTTTGATTCTAAGCAAAATTATAGGACATATTATTGAAGGGAGGCAATATAGTCTGATAGAAAGAATACTAACTTGAACCCATGGAGAGGTTATTTATCATTGACACTACCCCTGTGACTTTGGGAAAGCCACTTAACATCTCTGGGGCTCAATTTCCTCATCTGTAAGATAAGAATATTGGACTAGATTGGCCCTATTTGAGCTCTAGATCTGAGATCCTATGATCTATAACTGATCTTTGCTACTGTCAAGAAATAGAAAGAAGAATCTCTAAGAGCTCAAAAAGACTCGTCAAGATTTGATAAGGCCTGACCAACCTAAATTCCTTTGTTTAAAACAAAAAAATCTTTAATTTAGTATTTTATTTTTTCCCCAGTTGTAAGTAATGATGGTTTTCTCACATCACTCTCATTTCTCTTTTCAATTTTTTCTTCTACTTCTCTCACTTGCTTTTCCAAATCCTTTTTGAGCTCTTCCATGGCCTGAGACCAGTTCATGTTTTTCTTGGAGGCTTTTGGTGTAAGCTCTTTGACTTCATTGACTTCTTCTGGCTATATGTTTTGGTCTTCTTTGTCACCAAAGAAAGATTCCAAAGTCTGAGACTGAATCTGCATGCGTTTTTGCTGCCTGGCCATGTTGCTAGCCAACTTACTTGAGCCTGGAGTTGTTTTGTTGGGTTGTGACTGCTTGTAGAGTATAGAGTGTGTTGTCCCAAGCTTGAGGGGCTGTGCTGTTGTTTTCAGAGCTATTTATACACAGCAAGCTCTGCCACACCAGCACTCCTCCTCCCCCAAGGACCACCAACCTGGACTGGACTCAGATCTAAGCCGGCTCTGCACTCCTGCTCAGATCCACCACTTAATTCCTCCCACCAGGTGGGCCTGGGGCTGGAAGCAACTGCAGATGTAGCCCTTTAAGCAGCCTCAGAGCTGCATCACCTCCACTGTCCCCGAGGTGGTGGCCAAACCACAAACCCCTTTCACTCTGTCCCCTGCAGTTTTTCCCGCTAACCTTCTCTGTTATCTTTGGTGTTTGTGGGTTGAGAAATCTGGTAACTGCCACAGCTCAATGATTCAGGGTGCTAGGGCCTGTTCTGCATGGCTGCCAGTCTGGTTGGTTTGGAAACACCTCATGCTGAGCTCTGCTCTGCTCCCAGGTCTGTGCGATAGACCTTACCCCACGACCATCCGGGCTGTCCTGGGCTGGAGCCTTGCTTCTCTCTTCTATTTAGTGGGTCCTGCAGTTCTAGAATTTGTTCAGAGCCATTTTTTATTGGTGTTTGGAGGGACCTGGCAGGGGGAGCTCACTCAAGTCCCTGCTTTGCAGCCGCCATCTTGGCTCTGCCTCTATCATTTCTTATACTATAATAGTATTCCAAGATAATCACATGCTACAATTTGTTCAGCCACTTCCCAATTGATGGGGTTCCCCTCAACTTCTAATTATTTTACCTCAGAAAAGAGCTGCTATAAATATTTTTGTGTATGTATGTCCTTTTTCATTTTGTTTTTTTTATATCTCTTCGGATACAGACCTAGTAGTGCTATTGCTATGTCAAAGGGTATGCATGGCTATATGGACCTTTGGGGATAGTTCAAAATTGTTCTACAGAATAGTTGAATCAGCTCACAAATCAACAAGCAGTGGATTAAACTCTCATTTCTTGCCACTTTCATGTGAAATAATTTTTACCTCTCCCTTTCTTTCTCTCAGTGCATTTCTCTCTCACCCCTTAATTTTATTTTTCACATGTTATCCCTTCATATTCAACTCACACCTCTGCCTCCATCTATATATACTGCTTCTAACAACCCTGATAATGATAAAGGTCTTATGAGTTAGAAATATCATCTCCACATGCAGGAATGTTAACAGTTTAACCATATTAAGTCCTTCGTGATTTCCCTTTCCTGTTTACCTTTTAAAGTTTCTCTTGACTCTTATATTTGAAAGTCAAATTTTCTATTTAGCTCTGGTCTTTTCATAAAAAAATGCTTGAGATTCCTCTATCTCATTGAATGTCCATTTTTTTCAACTGAAGGGTTAAATTCAATTTTGCTGGGTAGTTGATTCTTGGTTGTAATCCTAGTTCTTTTGCCCTCCAGAATATCAAATTCCAAGCCCTCAGATTCTTTGAGGTAAAAACTGCTAAATTTTGAGTTATCCTGACTGTGGTTCCACAATACTTGAATTGCTTCTTTTTGGCTGATTGAAATAATTTCTACTTTACCTGGGAATTCTGGAATTTGGCTATAATATTCCTGGTAGTTTTCATTTTGGAATTTATTTCAGGAAGAGATCAGTAGATTCATTCAATTTCTATTTTGTCCTTGATAATTTTTTGAAAGATGATGTCTAGGCCCTTTTTTTGATCATGGCTTTCAACAAGTCCAGTAATTTTAAAATTACCTCTCCTGGATCTATTTTCTGGGTCAGTTATTTGTCCAATGAGATATTTCACGTTGTCTTCTATTTTTTCTTTTTTTTTTTCTTTTTTAATTGTTTCTTGATTTCTCGTAAAGTCATTAGATTCTATTTCCTCCATCCTAATTTTTAAGGAATTATTTTCTTCACTGAGCTTTGGAACCTCCTTTTCCATTTGGCCAGTTCTGATTTTTAAGGCACTCTTCTCCTCACTGGCTTTTTGGACTTCTTTTATCATTTCATCTAATCTGATTTTTAAGGTATTATTTCCTTTAGAAAGCTGTTGACCTCTTTTTCGTGATTTTCTTGCATCACTCACTTCTCTTCCCAATTTTTCCTCTACTTCTCTTACTTGATTTTCAAAATTGTTTTAGAGTTCTTCCATGGCAAGAGACCAATTCATATTTTTCTTGGAGGCTTTGGATGTAGGAGCTTTGACTTTGTTGCCTTCTTCTGAGTGTGTTTTGATCTTCCTTGTCACCCTAGTAACTTTCCATAGACAGAGGGTTTTTTTTTCCATTGTTTGCTCATTTTTCCAGCCTATCAGTTAACTCTTTGCTGAAGTAGGGCTCTGCTTCCAGTGTGTAGGGTGCACTGTCCCAAACTTTAGTGCTTTTGTGCAGCTGTTTTCAGAGTTACATCTAGGGACCTAGAGGAATAAGTTTTCAGTTCTTCCAAGATGGTATAATCTAAGGAGAAGTGTTTACTACTCTCCTGGCCTCTGCTCTGATCTGTGAGTGACCAAAAGCACCTTTTTCTGCCCTGGAACTCTGAGAAGGGGGCTCCCTCCACTGTTGCTGTAAGCTCTGCTGCATTAGTGCTCCTTGCCCCAGGACTGCCACCTAGGACTGCAATTTGGATCTAAGTATGGGTAAAGCAACAGAGTCCTCCCTCAGTGCTAGCAAAATGGCTTCTGTAATTTCCTTTAGATCAATTGTTTGAGCCCCTTATTCTCTGTTGTCTGAGAGTTCTGGAAGTAGTTGCTATTGCTGCTACTGCTAATTCAGTAGCTCCCAAGGCCTTTTCCTGGTTTCTTGGGGCCAAGACTGTGCAGACAGGGCCTGTGCTAGACTATGGTAACCCAGGTACAACAGACCTTTCTTGCTGATTTCTAAATTGTCTTTGGTGTTTGTGGGCCAAAAGGTATTGAAACCATTGCTGTTGCTGCTGTTGCTTCAGTCACTCCTAAGTCCTGCTTCTGGTTTGTTGGGGCTGGGGCTGTGCTTGCATAGCCTGTACTGGACTGTGTTCCTGTCTCACTCTGGTACAACAGATCTTTCCTGCCAACCTTTCAAGTTACTTTCGGCTGGAAATTTGTTTCACTCCATCTTTGTATGGGTTTTGCTGCTCTAGAATTTGTTCAGAGTCATTTTAAAAAATGTATTTGGAGAGGTTTGGGGAAGAGCTCGTGAGAGTTTCTGACTTTTCTATGCCACCTTGGCTCTACCCCCTCTGTCTTTAACTTCCTTTTTTGACAAGGTTATTACAGGGGCAATTCAAGGTAATGCAATTATTAACAACATATTTCAGCAAAACATTTGAGAGTGTCTCCTCAAGTGTCTCTGCAGACCATATCAATAAATATGGACTGCAGGGTAGTAGTTTGGTGGATTCAGAAAGAGCTGCATGAACAGATTCAAAGTGGGGTGATGAATGAAACCTCGAAGGATGTCTTAAGTAGAACATTCTAGGGATCTGATCTTAGCCTTAGTAACTTTTTTATTTATTTATTTTTTTATTAACAATTTTTAAAAATTATTAACATATGTATGAAAATGAGAAAAGAAAAAAAATTCCCATTTACACAGCAGAATATGAGAGGATTTGATATAAAACAATAAATTTCCATTTCGAGAAAGCCTAGCTTTTCTTTGCTTCCTTGTAGGTTTTCTTGTTTTTTCCCTGTATATTTTTTGCTTTATATTTTCCCCCTCTATCCCCCCACGCCAACCCAAAGAAGGCAACAATTAAGCACAGATATGCATATATGTATACATTTACATCTACATCTAAATCTATGTATACATATATACACAAACACATATACATATATGCATACATATACACATACCGAGATATCTATAAACATACACATTTATACACATATAGACTCACACACGCACACACACACACACAGGTGTGTGTTAATGTATACTGTATTATGCTCATTTC
Source organism: Phalanger gymnotis (assembly GCA_028646595.1). Taxonomy (NCBI): domain Eukaryota; kingdom Metazoa; phylum Chordata; class Mammalia; order Diprotodontia; family Phalangeridae; genus Phalanger; species Phalanger gymnotis. The sequence continues at coordinate 259,669,219 of CM053623.1, read as the reverse complement.
TTTTTGTCATCTGTTTCCCTTAATGGAGATAGCATCTTCCTTCATAAGTCCAAATCTTTCCATGTTTTTTTTTCTAAATTAATTACTTAGCAACATTTTAACAACAACAACAAAAAAAAAACAGCAGCATTTATATAGCAAATTAAGGTTTGGAAAGCATTTTGCTAAGGTGATCTTATATTCATATTCCTAGGAGCTTTGTCCAATGACTAGCAGACTAAGAACTTAATAAATCCTTGGTAAAGAGAATCAAAGAAATAAAAATGTGAAGGAAGGTGGCCTAGTAGTGACAGATTTCAAACAATATTACAAAGCAATAATCATCAAAACAATCTAACACTAACTAAGAAACAGATCAGGGGATCAGTGGACTAGTAGAGGTACACAATGCACATTAGTACAGGATCATCATAATTTAGTATTTGGTTAACCAAAAGATTCAAGGTTTTGGGGGCAAAATATCGCTATTTAAAAGAAAATGTTGCTGAAAAAAGTAGAAAGCAATTTGGCAGAAACTAGGCATAGGTGAGCATTGCACAACATAAACCAACATAAGGTCAAAATTGGCATGATTTACACATAAAAAGATGATATCATAAGCAAATCAGGAGAGCATGGGAAAATTTCTCAGATCTATGGATAAGACAAGGGTTTATGATCAAATAAAAGAGAGGATCATGAGAAAAATGGATAATTACAATTACAGGAAATTAACAAGATTTTAGACAAACAAAACAATTGAAGCCAAAATTGGAAAGAAAGCAGGAAAGTGAAGAAAATTTTTTTCAATAAGTTTCTCTAATAAAGGCCTACTCTCTCTTTCTACTTCTCTCTCTCTCTCTCTTTCTCTCTTTCTCTCTTTCTCTCTTTCTCTCTCTCTCTCCCTCTCTCTTTCTTTCTCTCCATATGTGTGTATACGTTTACACATACACACATACATATACACATATACATACACATATACATACATATACACACAGATATACCTGCATAGATGGAACTAAGTTAACTTCATAAAAACAAACAATGTTACAATAAAGTAGACACATGTAATAAACAAATTATATATATTTAACATTCATATATTCATATATATTGCATATGAGTATATATCTGCATGTACATATGTACATGCTTAGACATGCACACATACACATCTTCATAGATACATACATGCATATGCACATATACATACACTCATATGCATATATACATAAATATGGATACAGATATATATCTGAATCCATGTATGTGTACATAGGGCCAGGACGAGCATTCTATGTGAAGGTTCTGCTGTGGAGGGCTGAGGAGCATTGTCAAGTGTGTCTTGGAGCCTGGTGAGCAGAAACTGCTGACCCAAGGAGATTTGGGCTGCTACTCATATGTCTCTGCCAATGTGCAGGAGCCTTCCAAATCAGTGTGTGTACCTCTGCTATGACTTCTGCCTGGATCTTCCTTGGTAGAGGCCTTGAGGTTCCTCAACCTTAGCAACTCAGGTTGAACCTAAAAATTATTACCCTAGACAAAAAGCATTTAAGGGGGCAGATATAATTCTAGCCCAGTACCATATCTCTGAGGAGAAGAGTGGCCAGTTTCATGACTCTTTTTCCCTTCCTGGCAAGTCTTCCTCAGAGAAAAATGGGCAGAAGAGACTGTAGAGATATCTATTCATCTTTCTTTTCCAGTCACATTTAGCAGAACTATGTGGTCACACCTCACACATAAACTACACAGGCAACAAATGCAAACATACATGCAAACACACACACACACACAGATACACTCTTCCTATATATTTAAAGCATTTTGGAAACCTTAAAGTAGCCATATATGTGCTAGCTTTGGTTATTATAAAGAAAGCAAGAAACAGACTAGGTGACTTTGGTTGTTTTGCAGATAGTGAATCTCTGAGGCAAGATTTGTACTCAGAGGTTGCTTATTTCAAATCCACCATCTAATTCTCTGTGCCATCCCAACTTTTCTCATATAGGTCAGTAAACAAAGACTTAACCTCGATTTCTCTTATTTTCAGGGAACTTAGTTTTTCTTGAGACTAAAATTTTATGACTATAATCATCTCTATGTCTCTCTGTCCCTGTCTGTCACTATCTCTTTCTCTCTCTTCTTTGCTTTATCTCTTCCCATATTAAGAGCCTAATAAATGTTTTATTCATTCTCACAGAAATATCATATTTTTAAAAAAATGGACAGTTGATAATTTGTCAAGTTTAAGGTAGCTACACTAGTTTGTTTTCTAAGATGGCCAAAATGTTTTGACTCCTCTCCATCCCCCTCAGCTCCCAAGCTTTCTACATGATTGACTAGTGGACTGACATTGATTGACAGTTATGTCAGGAAAAGGCAACCTCTTGAGGTGGCTCCTTGTAAAGGGAATTTGTGGGTATGTAAGTACATACAGCAATTTACAAGTAAATACAGCATTTACAAGTAAAATCCCATTGCAACAAATACCATTACAAACTTGAACTATTTTTAATAAAGCCCTTTTCATGACTGTGTAAATTTAGTTTAAACCTTTTTTATTTTCTGTGAATTTAAAATAAATTCAGCGGGAAAAAGAAAACACACACACACACACTTCAGCCCCCTCAAGAATAAAAAGAAAGTCATCTTTTGTAAATGAGTGAATGAATGAACAAATAATCACTTATCAAGCTCTTACCAGGTGCCAAGGAGAGGCAGCTAAGTGGTGCAGAGGATAAAGCTGTAGTAGGAAGGCCGAATTTATAATCTCAAATATAATCATGTATATGTTTGAATGGTCCGAAATCGCAAGGTATGAGAGATTCTCTAAGTAGAAAGCAGCAAAACATTTATTTAGGCCCCACAGCAGCAGATCCATGAACAAGCCTCCCCATTCCGACATCTTGACAAAAAGT
>CM053623.1:259655548-259666219 GCA_028646595.1 Phalanger gymnotis | reverse complement strand
TGGTGTTCTCAAGCCCCACCTCAATGACCAGAGACCACTGGTTCCCGAGTTGGCCTCTCTTAAGTCATTAATCTACACCCACACAGGTTTCACACCTGATAGGGCTTTGGGCCTGAGGCTTAGCACTTAACAGCTGAAAGTACTTTCACTCAAAGTAAACAAAAGCCAAACTCCTGAAGTGCTAAAGAGCCCATTTTGCCTTACCGGCACACTCTACCCCTGTGTTCTAGGATACATAATTTAATGTTCTAGGATACATAATTTAAAATTTATAGTGTGTTGTTAAGCAAAATGGGCTCCTTAGCACTTAGTTCAACAAGTGCCCTTGAAGAGTTTAGCTTTTGTTTGCTTTGACCAATTCAGCTATTTCATTGAATTTTGTTAAGTGCTAAGCCCCAGGCCCAAGATTTGGGTGTCCTTGTTGCCTCCTTGCCTCAGGGAGGGCTTAGTTTAGACGTGAGTTTGAGTGACATGTCTGGGACAGCAGAGACTCTTAGACCACGTGGGTTTAAGTCTGCCTCTTTGTGACAATTTTAGGTTACGTGGGTGAGTCACATCTGTGACTCACCCCTGACGCTGACAAAGATATAAAAAGCCAGAGGTTGGCCTCTTCTTCCTTGGAGCTCTGAGACGCAGCAGGAATGGCGTGTGACTCTGAGCCAGCCTTGTTGAGCTCCCAGGTGAACTCAGATGTTGATGGTTCCTTGATAACTATGAATTGGGTCTATCTGTTTGTAATTTGATTAAAGGCCCTTGAGATGGTGTTGATGAAGAGACTCCGGGCAGCTGTAACTAAGGAGCCCTCCAGCTTGTAAACCTGGATGCTGAGACGTTGTTGAACTCTGGTAACTATGTATTGGGATTTGAATCAGACAAGGTCTGTAACTTGCTTGTATTTTGCTCTGAAGTTCAGGGTGCTGGCTTTTTCCCCTGAACTAAGTGAATGATATTTGTGTGCTGAATTAAAGTAAGCTTGCCAACCCCTTAACCTTGCTCTCCTTATTAAGGCAGATTAAAAGAACCTGGGCTTTCTGGCTGTCCTGCAGCTTTCAGGGTGCTGGCTGTGGGTGGATCTGGACCCCCCACAGAAGCTGCTAGCCGGATTGTTAAAACAAATAAGGCCTGGAGTCAAGAAGCCTTGAGTTCAAATCTGATCTCAGATATTTATGAGCTGTGTTAACCTGGGTAAGTCAATTAACCCTTTTTGACTCAGTTTCTTCATCTGTAAAATGAACTGGAGAAGGAAATGGCAAAACCATTTTTATTATCTTTGCCAGGAAAACCGCAATTAGGATCATGAAGGATCAGTCACAACTGAGCCACAAAGTGTCAAGAAATAGGGATACAGGTATAAAAAGATACCCTTTTATTTTTAAGGAACCTATATTGTGAAAGAGACAGGGCAGTTTGGGCCAGGGAGGGGTATTTTGATTTGGAAGTTTACAGGAATGTAAAGTGGCATCATAGGGAGTAGACTGACATGCATACTCTTTCTATAGTCAATGACAGAGTTGATTTGACTGGAAAATGATTGGGGTGGGGTTCAGGCAAAGAGGGGAGGCAAACACAGTAGAAAATCAGCTGAGAGTAGATGCCCAAGAAGGAAGTGAAGCATCATTAAAGCCACATTTAGTGACTCCTTTAGTTGTAGTTGTCTTCATGAGACACTAGTCAATGGAGAAATGGGAAAGTTCTGGAGGTAAAAGGCTTTGTTTCTGGTATAAAGAGCAAGGTGTCCAGAGAGAAGACAAGATAGCCTGAGAGTAAAGTATACCATAACAATATGGTGGAGCACTGACTCAGATAAGAATGCATCTCTTATGGGGCTTAGAAAGTGTCCTGAAACTGGGACCTGTCTATGATCCCACAGTGAAGTGCCAGAGGCAGAATTTGAAAACAGAGCTTTTTGACTTTATAGCCTACCATGCTATCTACATTGACACACTGCCTTTCTTATAAAGATATATTTCGAATGTAAATTATTCAGTTTATTTTCCTAGAAAGAAGGGCTGGGGACCAGTACAGACAAGACAGGGAAATTACAAAGAAATAAGCTCTCTCTCTCCCTCCCTCTCCCTCTCTCTCTCTCTCTCTCTCTCTCTCTCTCTCTCTCTCTCTCTTTCTCTCTCTTTGTCTCATTTAATCACCTAAATAATTATATATTGAATAGGAAGTACAATTATTAGAGACCATATTGCAGATAACCTGATAAAACTATGGTCTCTGAAGAGATTTTTGAACATGTTCTGACCATGGAAAGAAAATGACTTATTAAAAATAAAACAAGACATCCAGTATAACTCATAAGAATTAGGATTTACCTCTGCAATGACGATTGTATTCATAAGTTATGTGCCATCTTTTTTTATTGACAACTTACTTTTACATCGCCTACCTTTTCCTTTGTATCCCTCCCATATCCCATTAAGCTCCCTCGTATGACTTTTTAAAAGGGGGAAAAAAGAAAATGGAAAAAGCAGAGAAGGGGGAAAACCCTCAAAAACTAATTGATATATCAATTAAATTCAATCAAGCATATATTTATTTAACACCTACTAAGTGACAGGCACTATGTAAGAAAAAAGTAGTTACTGCCCAAGAGGAGCTCACAATTTAATGGGAGAAGAAAACACTCCAAAGCTGGATAGTGTAGTGAGGTGTGGAGGGGCGGGGGAGAGGGCAGTTGAGGGATATGCTTGGGAGTTGAAAACAGGCAGAGTTGTGGATAAAAAGTAAAGTGAGCATGAAGATCAATTTCTCTCTTTTGTACAGCAGAGTTTGGGAGAACTTTGGTTCTCCATCCTCCAATTGGAGGGGAGAGGAAGGTGAGGGAGGTGGTATCCGAAGTTAACAGCATCATTATGACATGAGAAGGGATGAGCTTTTCCTTTGAGAGGCATCTTGTTGCATGGAGTTGAGGCCAGGCAGAGCTTCAGATGGAAAGTGAAGACTATATATATATATATATATATATATATATATGTATATGTATGTGTATGTGTATGTATATGTGTATGTGTATATGTATGTGTATGCATGTGTATGCATGTATATGTATATATATATATATATATATATATTTAATCTGATATCATATACATGTTTCACACTTACAGGTACTCCTGCTCCTCTCCCAAGCATACTTTTTCAGAGGTGCAGATAGATGGAAGTATCTTCTCAAATCTTTTCTTTAGGGCCAGCCTTGCAATTTTGCTTGTGATACAGATTTTTTTTATTAAAACATTTTATTTGGCAGCCCCAAGATAATATGACCAAAATTTTTATTCATATCCAATGTTGATCATTTAATATACTGCTAGTGTCCTCTCTTCTTCCCAAATCCATTCCTCACTTCTCAAAAGAAACACACACACACACACACACACACACACACACACACACACACACAGAGAGAGAGAGAGAGAGAGAGAGAGAGAGAGAGAGAAATCTCTCTGACTTAGTTTTCTGAAGATTCCTTTATCTCCCCTCCCTTTATGTCACTTTCTTATTTTACTTAGTTTTAAATATTGATTCTCAATGGCAGTTTTCATCCACTCTAGCTTATTTACCTTCTAAATCCTTTTAGAATGTGAGTTTTTTAAACATTGTGGAGTTCCAAAATTAACTGTTCTTTGTTACATGTTTCTAGAGTTTGTCATTGTTCTTTTCAACTTCTTAGTTAGCACTACTCACTATGTTGTCTCATTTATATTCTAATTGGTAAAATTTCTTCAACATTTTCACTGAGGGACTTAAAATTCTCTTTTGATTCATTGTTTGTACATTTCAGTAATGAGTCCAGAGTATCCTTGACTTGCAGTATATGACATGACTCTATTTTGTATTCCTTTGTTTTACAAAGGGTTTCTTTTTCTTAAGTCGCTCTTAATATTTCCACAGGAAAACAAAGATGTTTGATTGAAGAAATTGTGCATATCATAGATAGATAGATAGACAGATAGATAGACAGACAGATGATAGATATTTATACACATAATATGCATATATTTCTATTATATATACATACATATATATGCATATACATACAAACATACATATATACATCTATACATACACACACATATGATTGTCCTCTTAGAAAGCAGGCAAGCATACAAAATGATTGCTAAGTGATGAAAGACTCCTTTACAACATGGTAGTCAGTGGAAAAATGGAGATTTCATCTCATGGAACAAGGAGCTGCTACTCTCAAAAAGCTTAATATTAAGGGGTGGATGCTGTTATGTCAGACACACTATAGATAACTAATGCAACACTCTATGCTTTTATTAAATTTTAATGGTCTTCACTTATCTGAGTTGAACCATGGACTTATAGAAATCATCTGACAATATACAGTTCAAGAAGTATCTGTGATTTATGAGAAACAGGAAGAGAAGAAATGGGGGTAAGAACACATATTCTTCAAAGACAATTATATTCTTTAAGAATGATCTAATAGTGCAATTTTTTAAAAAATGGACTATAAATTCAGAATGTTATGCTATATTTTGTATTCAATGGAATAGATGTATTTATTTGGATGTTAGTACTGAAAACTGAAATAAAAGTTGCAGCAAGTATTATTTTCTCACTTGAAAATATCATTAACAGAAAACCAAATATTGGGAGAAGTTCAGCTAATTGTGTTGAAGGATTTTTTTTAGCAGAAAAACAGAAGAAAGTAAAAAGAAAAGAAAAGAAAAGTTTCCAGGGTTATATTACAATGGAACAGGTATGTAACAAAGTATGGAGCCATAACTACAAATTCTTATATATGGTGATAAAGTCAATTGATTGGGGGTGGTAGTGGTAGCAGCATAAAGTACAATATGAGCACAGCTACATTCAGATGGGGATAGAGGGCAACTGGAACCTTCCCCCGCCCCCCCCCCCAGAAAGTATAACTTTTCCTTCTCACATAAAATTAAGGGACAATACAAGTCCTGGGATAGGGTGATAGGAACCCTGAATTGGGGTGGCCCAGGGGTGGCTGTGCTTTGGTTGTTGTTGTGTTTGTCCTGCATTCTCCAAGAGGACCATGACATCAAAGAAATAATGACATGAATTGCATTTCACTTTGATTTGAGTGAGAGAGGGCTGTGCAAGGTCATCAGCCTCATTTGCTCCTCCAGAGCCACCTGGGTCCAGTGGCCTGATATGCACCAGGACGACTGGACATGGCCTAGGATGCATCGGGAGACCCTGGCCCTTTTAGCCTAAAGTGTTTTAGGTGCTCACTGTGAGTGAGGTTTGTGCCTTGGTACAAACCAATGGAACACCATGAAGTGAGGATCACAAGTGGTAGCCACTGCACCTGCCAGAAGTATGTTACTCTAAAAAGGAAGCATTTCTTGTCCTTCTCCACTCCCAAATCCCTGCTGATCTTGGTACCATGAAGCAAAACCACAGTCCCTCTATTCTAGTTATACTTCTGGGTCACTTCAAAAACAAAAATAATAACAGGAGGTATTTGTACAGTACTTTAAAGTTTTCAAACCTCCCCTCATCCTTACCCATTCCTCTTTGATGAGAGAAATATGACCATTTGCTCAATAAAATGACACTCTTAATAACCTATATTATTATAGCTTATAATTTAGGGCTCTTTGGCTAGTATTTATACATATGGGTGTAATATTAATGTGATCAAAGATCTTCCCCACTCATTCAATAAGCCTCAGGTGGGGCTAGGTGGCAAAACTTGATTATGTCTTTGTAAGTCGGGCTAAAGTCTCTACTTACTAGGTACTAAGCTGATTTGGGTGTGAAGCTCTCAGGGCCCTAGGGGGAGTTGCTAAGACCAGAGCCAATGCACTTAGGTAGGTGCACTTAGTTCTCATCAATTATGAATTCAACCAATCATAGACCTCAGTTCCAGCCAATCAGACACCAGCTAGGACTGTATATAAGGAGAGCCCACAGTGTGTGAGAACCAGAATTGAAGAGGAACAGAACTGAAGAGAACACAGGCAAGCAGACAATTAGGATTCATGAGTGATTGTTTACGTGAAGGCCCTATCAGGGCGAAGGTTATACGATGACTTAGTATATATTAGTATAATACTGTGCTATAATTTCCTTGTTGCTACATAGAGGCAGACTTACTGGTTTGGGAATATAATTACTGCTGTATCAAATTGGAGTTAGTGGTCTTGGGATTTTATCCTCTAGAGTATAAATAAATTTTATACTTCCTCTGCCTTCTACCTAGAGAATTTCTTATGCTTTGCAATTCCAAACCTTTCAGGCACATTCATGGTCATCCTTGAGGTCATGAATCTTGCCTTACTGATACAATGGGGAATGAGTAAAGATACATCCATATTATCCCCTTATATACTTATACAACTTTCATTCATAAGTTTTCAGTTCAGGGATCTGTTCATAAATTCATCCTGTACTTATTCTAAATCAGATTCCATTTAACCATATTCCAAAAGACTATCCAGTTTATTCTTAGATTGGGAAATTTATTGTTTTGAATATTGCTTTAATTAAATGAACCAGTTGGCTTTAGACATTTTCTTAGAGTTTTATTTGTTTTTAAAGTATTTATAATCTGATTTAGTATGTACTCTTCAGTATTCTTTTCTTGATAATAATCCGTTGATATCTCATCATGTCACACTAGTCAGAGACTTCTAGAATTCCCCACAATTTTGTGTGTTACCAGGGCATTAAAGAGAAAAACTTATGACTCCATCCATGTTTTTCATTTCCTAAGCATCGGTTTTATCTAATGGTTTCTGACATCACTTGGTTTTACCCACACAGTGGGGTTTTGTCAAAAAAAATTGCCCCCAACATTGCATTAAATTGTTCTTTTTAATACAAAGTACAATTTTCCTAGTATCTCCTTGATGGTCATATTTATGAGAAAATGGAAGAAATTCTGAATGAGTGTTGACTTGTTTCAGATTATACTTTTTCCTACAATATAATATTAACTCTGATTTTAACTTAATCACTACTTTTTTTTCTTTATTCATTTTGTTTTCATGCAATCTTATGTGAGATCAATTATAGAGATATCCATTACAGAAGGTCTGTGAAGGGGAGCATATTTGACAGGAAAATAGTTTGTACCCTCCTGTCAGTGTCATTACTTTTATCCTAAAGTTCTTCTTTCTCATGGATCTGTGGTCAATAAAGGTATCACCAATGCCAATATATCATTGATTTCTCTCTTTATATATGCATCATAATTTTTCTGAAAGCTCTGAGCAGGGAAAAAAATTTTGCTCATGTGTCATATTTCAGAAAGAATGTTGTTGACAATTAGGCTTAGAGGGATAAATGTATGGATAATCAAAACATTAGAGTGATGGATATTTAGTTCAGATCAACAAATGTTTATTAAACATCAATATGTATGTATACAAGGCACTGCATAAGTGAGACATGCTATGTGTAAAAAGATAAGTAGATGTAAAATGGACCTTGACAATATGTAATAATGGTTTGGTGTGATGAAATGTATGAATGTTGTTGTTGTGAGGATATTATTAAACAGTCCTGAAGTAAACAAAATAACAGAATATTATATATGAATAGAAGTATTGTTTACAAAAATTATCTGCATGTGTCAGGATCAATCAATTATTATGACTTCAGCTGATCCATGATTATCTGACATATGCCCTTCTATGATCCTCTACATCTATGAGTTGCAATTGTGGCTGATGTTGACAGTAGAGAAGAAGAGGTATGAAATTCATTGATTCTCTGTTTTCAGTTTAAAAAGTCAAAGTCAAACGTCCATGAAATAGCAGCTGGGAGGAATCTTATCGGTCTTCTACTATAACCTCATACCAAAACAGCAATTCTCTCTCTAACATCTAGGACAGATGATCATCCAACATCTGTCGAACGACTTGGAATAATGAAGCACTAAATGTTTTATGAGGCAGCCCCCTTTTATGAGTAATGCTGTTTGCAAAAAAGTTTCTCTCTTTTTAGTGAAGCAAAAATATATCTCTCTCTTATCCATAGTGAAACTAGTTCTGCATTCTGAAGCTTTGGAGATCATTTACTCTTTATTTTACATGTTAGCCCTTCTAACATCTCAATATACTTAACCCATTCCTCATAATTATTCTCATCTGCTTATTTAACATTGAGGAGCATATTGTATTAGTAGTAGCACTGAATCTGGAATTGGAAGCCATCTTTCCAACTTTAGTTCTGCTCTTTACATATGTAACCTGAGACAAGTCATTTAACCTCAATAAATCTCAGTTTCTTCATATGCAAAGAAAGTAGCCTATACACAATATCTTTAAGGGTCTTCCCAGTTCAAAATTCCTGTGATGCCCAAATTTTCAAGCAATATAGATTCCTAGACCCACAGTTTTCTGATTTAATTGGTAAGCCCATCTTTTCCATTTTTTCCAACTATCTTGCATTTTCATTTCCCTTTAGCTGTGATCTACCTTTTCCTGTTTGAAGATCATTCTCTTTGAAGAACAACAATGTTCCAAGAACTATACTAAGTGTTTTTGATATTCCATTTTGTCAAAACAAATGCAAAAATAAAGACTAGGTAGTTGTATTTCCCTTGTGTCTTATAAGTCTAACAAATCTTTAAAAGCTATAATTGATCTTTTCTTGCCCTGAATACAGATATACAGACCCTTTTGTTGTTGCTGTTGTTCTAAGCACTCTTCTAAGCCTCAGTTCATCTTGAGGTTTACCATTCCTGAGGCCGCTTTTTTTTAGAAGTTCATCTTTTTATTTGTTCTTGGTTGTGGTTCCCTCCTGTATTTTGTTCATAACCTCTTAAAATCAATGTTCATCAGAGAGCTCCCTGTGCAGCATATTGATTTCTTTAGATTCCTTCCTTTTTCTCCCTCATCGGGACCATTTGTGATTTTATTTTGGAATTTCAGTTTTTAAATCTACACATCCCTCCTGAGCTATATACTTTTTATCTTCCTTCAAGAAGCTCTGACACACAGCCTAAACATCTATAATTCTTTTAAACCAATTGTCATCTCTAAGATTTACATCTATCGAGGACTGGTGTGCTCAACCTTTGCTGTTACAAACTCTAAGACATCAAAGTCTCTTTCTTCGAATCTTTCCATTCTTTTCATATCAGCAACTAGTTCTTCCATATTGCTCAGAATTAATTATGTAATAGCTGTTTTCTCATTGTCATTTTGATTTTGGTCAAGTAAGGTTTTAGCAATGCAAGTCATAAATTTATTGTAAGCTCTGCTTTTAGTATGATTAGGAAACCAGCAAATATCTGGATATAAGGCCTCCTATCTCTATTCTGTCTTGCTTCTGTGCAATTACACTTTTTTAGATGTCATTACTATCTACATTTTATTTTGTTTTTAAATTTATTTAATACTTTCATTTCCAGCATTGATTTTCAAAAGAATTGGAATTACAAATTTTCTCCCAATTTCTACCGTCCCCCCCACTCCAAGATGACATGAATTCTGGTTGCCCCATTCCCCAGTCAGCCCTCCCTTCTGTCACCCTACTCCCCCCCATTCCCTTTTCCCGTACTTTCCTGTAGGGCAAGATAGATTTCTATGCCCCATTGCCTATGTATCTTATTTTGTAGTTGCATGCAAAAACTTTTTTTTGAACATATGTTTTTAAAACTTTGAATTCCAAATTCTCTCCCCTCTTCCCTTCCCACCCACCCTCCTTAAGAAGGCAAACAATTTAACATAGGCCACATGCGTATCATTATGTAAAACCCTCCCACAATACTCATATTGTGAAAGATTAACTATATTTTGCTCCTTCCTATCCTATCCCCCTTTATCCAATTTTCTCCCTTGACCCTGTCCCTTTTGAAATATGTTTGTTTTTGATTACCTCCTCCCCTTATCTGCCCTCCCTTCTATCATCCCCTCTTTTTTATCTCCTTCCTCCTTCTTTCCTGTGGGGTAAGATACCAAACTAAGTGTGTATGTTATTCCCCCTTCAGGTCAAATCTGATGAAAACAAGATACACTCATTCCTCTTCACCTGCCCCCCTCTTCTTTTCCAGTGAGCTCTTTTTTCTTGCCGCTTTTATGCAAGATAATTTACCCCATTCTATCTCTCCCTTTCTCCCTCTCTCAATATATTCTATCATCCCTTAATTTTATTTTTTTAAGATATCATCCCTTCAGAGCCTATGTTGGGGGCAGAGCCAAGATGGCGGCTGGAAAGCAGTGACTGGCGTGAGCTCCCCACCGAGTCCCTCCAAAAACCTATAAAAAATGGCTCTGAACCAATTCAGAGCTGCAGAACCCACTGGCAGAGGGAAGCAGGGCTCCAGCCCAGGACAGCCTGGATGAGCGGAGCTGAGCCTAGCGCGCATGGCGCAAACAGACCAGACGCGGACCTACCAGACCAGGAGACGAGCGGACAGTGCCCTACAGTCATGAATTACTGAGCTGTGGCATCTACCAGACCTCTCAACCCACAAAGAGCAAAGACAACAGAGAAGGTTAGTGGGAAAAGCTGCGGGACTGAGTTTGCGGTTTGACCACCGCCCCTGGGGCAGTGGAGGTGGGGTAGCTTTAGAACTATGGCTGCAGTTGCTTCTGGCCCCAGGCCCACCTGGTGGGAGGAATTAAGTGGCTGATCAGAGCAGGAGTGCAGAGCCTGCTGAAGATTTAAGCCCAGTCCTGGTAGGTGGTTCTTGGGGAAGGAGGAGTG
>CM053623.1:259575028-259655048 GCA_028646595.1 Phalanger gymnotis | reverse complement strand
CCAAGATCTAGCAGCTTCTACATTAAGAGACTGAAGGGCTTGGAATATGATATTCCAGATATCAATAGAGCTAGGATTAAAACCAAGAATCACCTACCCAGGAAAACTGAATATCATGCTCCAAGGCAAAATATGGACTTTAATAAAATAGAGGACTTTCAAGCTTTCTCAGTGAAAAGACCAGAGCTGAATAGAAAATTTGACTTTCAAACACAAGAATGAAGAGAAGCATGAAAAGGCAATCAAGAAAAAGAACAAGAAAAAGAAATTGCAAGGGACTTCCTAAGTTGAACTGTTTTGTTTACATTCCTACATGGAAAGATGATGTGTATGATTCATGATACCTCAGTATTAGGGCAGCTGAAGGGAATATGCATGTATGTATATATGTTTGTATGTATATATATATCTATGTATATATGTATGTATGTTTATGTATGTATATGTATGTATGTATATGTATATATGTATAAATACAGAGAGAGAGAGAGAGAGAACCCATAGGGTGAGCCGAAGATGAATAAAGGATGAGAGAGGAATATATTGAAAGAGGGAGATAGGGAGAGATAGAATGGGGTACATTATCTCGCATAAAATGGCAAGAAAAAGCAGTTCTGTAGGAAGAAAAGAGAAGGCAGGTGAGGGGGAATGAGTGAATCTTGCCCTCATCAGATTTGACCTGAAGAGGGAATACCATACATACTCAATTGGGTATCTTACCCCACCAGAAAGGAGGAGGAAGATAAAAAAGGGGGGATGATGGAAGGGAGGGCTGATGGGGATGAAGGTAATCAAAAACAAACACTTTCAAAAAGGGACAGGTTCAAGGGAGAAAATTCAACAGGTTAGGAAGAAGCAAAATATAGTTAATCTTTCACAACATGAGTATTGTGGAATGGTTTTACATAATGATATGCATGTAGCCCATGTTGAATTGCTGGACTTCTTAGGGAGAGTGCGTGGAAAGGGAAGAGGGGAGAGAATTTGGAACTCAAAGTTTTAAAATATATATGTTCGAAAGTAAAAAAAGTTTTTTTTTCATGCAACTAGAAAATAAGATACACAGGCAATGGGGCATTGAAATTTATCTTGCCCTACAAGAAAGGAAGGGAAAAGGGGATGGGAGGGGAGTGGTGTGACAGAAGGGAGGGCTGACTGGTGAACAGGGCAACCAGAATATATGCCATCTTGGAGTGGGGGGGGGTAGAAATGGGGAGAAAATTTGTAATTCAACTCCTGTGAAAAACAACATATTAAATAAATAAAAAAAAACCTCCCCTAACCTCTCCTCTAAGAATATGCTTGCCATACAACTTGGTGCATATATGTTGAACAACGATATTTCTTCATTGTTTATGGTGCCTTTTAGCAGGATGTAGTGTCCTTCCTTATCTCTTTTAATTAAATCTATCTTTCCTTTTGCTTTGTCTGAGACTAGGATTGCTACACCTACTTTTTTAGCTTTAGCTAAAGCACAATATTTTACTCCAGCCTTTTACCTTTACCCTGTGTCTACCCCCGTGTTTGAAATGTGTTTCTTGTAAATGGCATATTGTAGGATTATGGTTTTTAATCCATTCTGCTATCTGCTTCCATTTTATGGAAGAGTTCATTCCTTTCACATTCACAGTTATGATTTCTATGTGTGTGTTTTTCTCCATCCTATTTCTCCCCTGTTTATGCTTTTATTTCTCTCTTTCCCCTTCCAGTCCTCAAAAAAGTTTTGCTTTTGACTGTGGCCTTGCTCACTTTACCTTCCGTTTTGATTCCCCTCCTTTATCTTACTGTTTTCCACTTGCTACTTCTTCCCTCCATTCTGACCATGTCACCTCCCTTTTTTCCCCCTTTCCCCTCCTACTGCCTGTAGGACAAGTTAGATTTCTATATTTATCAGGGTATGTTATTCCCTTCTTGAACTAGATTTGATGTCAGTAAAGCTCAAATACTGCTCTTCTCCCTTCCCTCTACTATAAAGTGTTTTTGTGCTTCTTTACTTGGTGTAATTTACCCTTTTCTACTACCTCCTTACCTCTTCTCCCATAACCCTCCCTTATATCTCTTAATTATGTTTTTATCCTTATATCAGTTATTTTATTTACAGACATCCACAGTCTATGTGTATCCATTTCAATTGTCATAATAGCTGTACTATTCTCAAGATTGACATACATATATATTTATATATGTAACATACATAAGATGATATAATCCTATATAAAGATGTAAATAATTTGCCCTTATTGATTAGTAAGGTTTGTGAGGGTTTTTTTCCCCATTTACCTTTTTGTGTCTCTCTTGAGTTTTGTATTTGAAGATCAAATTTTCCATTGAATTCTGGCCTTTTCTTCAGGAGGGTCTGGCATTCCCTTATTTCATTGAATGCCCATGTCCTTGCCTGAAAAATTATGCTTAATTTTGCTGGGTGGTTGATCCTCGGTTGTAGTCCCTGCCCCTTTGCCCTTTGGAATATCATATTCCAATTTCTCCTATCCTTTAAAGTAGAAGCTGAAAGATCCCATGTAATCCTGATTGTGGTTCCATATTTGAATTGTTTCTTTTTGGCTGCTAGAAGTATTTTCTCCTTGACTTTGTAATTCTGAAATTTGGCTATAATATTCATTGGTGTTTTCAATTTGGGATCTCTTTCAGGTGGTGATCAGTGGATTCTTTCAATGACGATTTTACCCGCTGGTTCTAGGACCTCTGGGCAGTTATCTTCGACAATGTCTTCAAAGATACTGTCAAGGCTCTTTTTTTCTTCATGCATTTCCTGTATGCCGATAATTCTTAAATTGTCTCTCCTGGATCTATTTTCCAGGTCAGTTGTTTTTCCAATCAGATATTTCACATTTTTTTTTCTATTCTTTCGTTCCTTATATTTTGTTTTACTACTTCTTGATGCCTCATAGAGTCATTAGCTTCCACTTGCTCAATTCTAATTTTTAATAAGTTGATGTCTTCATTTTGCTTTTGAGTCTCTTTTTCCAATCGTTTGATTTTACCTCTCAGGGTGTCATTTTCTCTACATTCTGAATCTCCATAGACATTTCACCAATCTTATTTTTTAAGGACTTGATTTTGTCAGTGTTTTTTTTTATTTTTTTCCATTTTTTTCTTTTACCTCCCTAGTTTGCTTTTTAAAATCCTCTTTTAGCTCTTCCAGTAATGCTTTTGGGTTTGAGACCAGCTCGCATTCCCTTTTGAGGTATCATATATGGGTATAGCGTCATTGCTGTCCTCTTCCAAATTGGTATTTTGATCATGCCTGTCTCCAAAAAAGAGTCAATAATCCTTGGTTTTTTTGCGTTCTTCTTCGTATTGGTTAGCTTTTTCCTGGCTTTACAGTGAATTTTTGCTTTTGGGGCTCAGGACTCTCTGTCCCAGGTTTCTTGTTCTGGGTATTGTAAGTCTAGTTACTGGCTTTCTGTAGTACAGCCTTCAGTTTCCTGAGGTGTGGAGGAGTGGTCTGGCTGCTTGAAGTCTTCTCTTCCCCTGGGGCTGCTCTCCAGCACTGTTGCTCTTCAGCAATGGTCTCAGCTGTTTGTTGTTTGTGCTGCTGTCTTCCACTTCCCCTGGCGGGGGACAAGTGTTCATCTGGACTCCTGGTGTGGACCCCTGTTGGCTCTGCCCTGCTGGAACTCAGGAACCCCCACTGTTCAGCCACTGAAGCCCCACTTCTGTCTCCTCTATTCCAGCATTTTTTCCTGAGGAATTCTCTAGGTCAGAGGGGGAGAGATTAGAGCTGTTTACCTGACCATTATGTCTCCTGGAAGTTCAAGAAGACATGTTTCATACCTTTGGGCTATAAGCCCCAGTAGTTGATGTCTCACAACTGGTGGGCTTGTGCTGCTACCTCTCGTGGCTTCCGCAGACTCCCATCCTGTGTTGGAAGGCCTGGGGATCTCTGCAGGTTTGAGGCACCAAGCTTTCTCCCAGTCTGTGTTTCCTAGGTTGGTTTCCGCAGCTGCTTCTGCTTTGGTGCTGTCTGGCACACCTCTGTACACAAAGCACTCTCCCAGCCTACAGATCCGTCCTGTCAACCTTTCAGACTCTCCTGGCTTGGAAATTTGCCCCACTCAGACTGCTAGCAGTTTCTGACTCTCGCAAATCTACTCAGATCACTTTTGTATAGGTATCTGACAGAGCTTGTGAGAGAGCTTTGGTAAGACACTGTTTTCACGCAGCCATCTTGACTCCACCCCCTGCCATATTTACATTAGTATTTTTTTCTTGTTGCTCATATTTTCTTCTTGGGCTGGGGATTTCAGAATGTAGCTATTATATTCCTGTAGGTTTTCTTTATAGGATCTCTTTCAAGTGATGACCAGTGGATTTTTGTTTTCATTTCTACTTCTCCCTCTTGTTGTAATACTTCAGGACATTTTTCTTTAATTATGTCTTGCATTGTCTTTATCAAGCTTGTAATTTTCAAGGAGTTGTTTTCTTCCTTAAGATTCTGGATCTTCTTTTTTAGTTGGTTGGCTTTCTTTTCATAATCTTGATTTTCTTGTATTTTTCTTGTTTTTTAAATTTTTTCCCTCAATCTCTCTCATTTGATATTTAAAATCTTTGTAAAGTTCTTTTATGAGTTATTTTAGAGCAGTCAACCATTTTGTGTTATTCTTTGGGATATGAAGGGCTTTTTATTTTTTATTTTTTTGCTTCCATTTCTTCCTTTGAAGATCAACCATAGTCTTCTCTCATCCCACAGTAACTTTCTATGGTTTGGTTCTTTTTCTTTGCCTACTCAGGTTTTTTTTTCTTGTTTGTTGTTTGTTTTTATTCTAAGAGCTTGTTGTTGTAATCACCTCTAGTTTTAGAACATAGGGGATGGTGTCTTTGGCCTCAGATCCTCCTTCAAGAACTCCATCCTCCCGCAAATGCTGTAAATGCCCACAGCCAGAGGTGTCCCTGCCCCATCTCTTCTGCACTCACTGGGCATTTGTTGGTTCCTTCTCCCCCAGGACTGCCTCTTCATAGCACAGCTGGGCCTGGCATCCTTTATCAGTAGAAGTTCCCTTAATTTTTGCCTGCTCATATGCCTGACACCAAAGACTGTCCGGGAGGTAAAAATTCCTGTGGCTGGGACCAAGGCTACCTCCAAACCCAGCTATGCCCAGGGCTCATTGGTTGCTGTTTCAGCAAAACTATCCTGGAGGTGTTTGCACTTCAAGGTGATCAAACCTCAAAGCTTCTCTGGTTGTCCCAAGAGAACCCCAGTTCTACCTCAAGTTTTGTGTATTTTTATCACTCTACATTTGTCCTGATTCACTCTTTTGTCTTATTTGTGGAGGAAATCTGAAGAACTTGGCATTTTCTAACCTACTCTGCAATCTTCCTCGAATCCTCTGGTTAAATTGTACTACTCAGAGAGTTTCGGTAGGGACAGAATCTCTTCTCTTTTTGTTTGGGATAAAAGCTAAACAAATGAAAAAGTTAAATGAGATTTTTTTTTTGGTCTTTGTTAACTCGATTCTCTGGATTAGTATTTAGAAAGTGACATTCAATATACCACACATCACTTTAGTGACTCAGAAATAATATACCTTCTATATATGTATAATTTGAAACACAGACACATTAAGCAAAATGTAAGATCAAAATATAAACTCACTTTTGCATTTATACCCCCACTATCTACCACAATGCCTACCAAATTGGTTGATTGGTTGTTGTCCTTCATTCTTGAAGAGGACCAATTTTGCTTTGCTCATAAAGCACCTTTTTTTCAAGCAGTATTTTGTAAGGTTTACTTAACTCTCTACTTGCCTACACTATGGGTAAAAGTTTATATGAGCTTGATTTGGCTTTATACCTTTCCCTTTTTCCATACTTCATACAAAACTATGGCAATTATGGATAACATTTTTCTTTTTTTATTTATTATTTTGTTTTTCCCCAGTTACATGTAAAAATAACTTCTAACATTTGCTTTTCTTAAACTTTGAGTTCCAAATTCTCTCCCTTCTCTCCTCCCCACCCCATTCATTGAGAAAGCAAGCAATTCCATCTATTATACATGTGTAGTCATGCAACATATATTCATAATATCCATGTTGTAAAAGAAAACATAGATAAGAAAAATAAAGAAAGTAAAAAAAAAGTATACTTCAATCTGTATTCAGACACCATCAGTTCTTGGTCTGGGGATAGATAACATTTTTTCTTCATAAGTCCATCAGAGTTGTCTTGGATCATTGTGTTGCTGAGAATAGATAAGTCATTCAGATCAGATCATCTTACAATATTTCCATTATTTTGTACATAGTATATTTCACTTTGCATGAGCTCATATAAGTCTTTCCTGTTTTTTCTGAGAGCATTCTACTCATCATTTACTATAGCACAACAGTATTTCATCAAAACTACATACCACAAATTGTTCAGCCATCCCTCAACTTATGAAGGTACCCTCGGTTTTCAATTCTTTGCTCCCAGAAAAGATCTGCTATAAATGTTTTTGCACATATAACTCCTTTTTATCTCTCTTGGGATAAAAACCTAGCAGTGGTATTGCTAAGTTAAAAGGTATGCATGGTTTTTTACCCCTTTGGGTACAGTTGCAAATTGCTCTACAGAATGGTGGAAATAGTTCACAATTCCACCAGCAGTGACTTAATGTCTCATTTCCCCCCATTCCCTCTAAAATTTGTCATTTATGTTTTCTGCCCTATTAGCCAATTTAATAACTGTGAGGCAGTATCTCAAAATTGTTTAAATTTGCATTTCTCCAATCAATAGAGAGTTAGAGTATTTTTCCATATGGCTATAGATAGCTTTGATAATTTCATCTCAAAAGTTATTATATCTTTTGATCATTTGTCAATTGGGAAATTACTCATTTATTTTTTATAAATTGTACTCAGTTTTCTATATGTTTGAGAAATGAATCCTTTATCAGAGAACATTACTTCAAATGTATTTAACATTTACTATTGCCAACTACATTTCCCTCCATCTATTTCCCATCCCCCTTTTATTCTATTCTCTCTCTCCTTTCACCCTATACCTCCTCAAAAGTATTTTGCTTCTGATGGCACCTTTCCCCAATCCTTCCTACCCATCCCTTCTTTTATGTCCTTCACCTCCTACTTTCCTGTAGGGTAAGAAAAATTTTTATGCCCAATACAGTGTGTATATTATTTATTCCCTCTATGAGTCAGTTCTGATGAATGTAAGGTTCACTCACTTCCCTTCATTTCCCCCATCTTCCCCTCCACTATAAAAGCTTTTTTTCTTGCCTTTTTCATGTGAGATAATTAACCCCATTTTACCTCTCTCTTCCTTTTCCTCCCAGTACATTTCTCTCACACCCCATTTTATTCTTTAGATATCATACTTTCACATTCAACTCACACCCATGACCTCTGTCTATATATACTCCTTCTAACTACCCTAATAACAGAAAAAGGTCCTATGAGCTATAAATATCACTTTCCCATATAGGAATGCAAGCAGTTTAACCTTATTAATTCCCTTATGATTTCTCTTTCCTGTTGTTTCAACAATCCAGCTAGCAGCTGTTGTGGGGGTGAAAGACCAACATAAGCCCAACAACAAGAATGCTACCAGCACACTGCAAAAGCACAGGTTCTTTTGATCTGCTGTAGTAAGGAAAGCAATGTTAAGGGGTTGACAAGCTTACTTTAACTCAGCATACAAATATCATTCACTTAGTTCAGGGGAAAAAAACCGGCACCCTGAACTTCAGAGCAAAATACAAACAAAGTACAAACATCGACAGACAGACCTTATCTGATTCAAATCCCAATACATAGTTACCACAGTTTAACAAAGTCTCAGCATCCAGGTTACAAGCTGGAGGGCTCTTAGCTACAGCTACTCGGAGTCTCCATCAGCACCACCTCAAGTGAGAGCCCTTCGCAAATGGCTCTGTCTCCTCTTCTTAAAGCATTTCAGACGTAATAAAACATCATCTGAATGACCAGAACTTAGGCTCCTATGATTGGATCTTGAGTTAGCACCTCCGCTTAGGGCCCTGGGAGGTTCACACCCACATAGGTTTAGCACATAATAGGGGTTAGGGCCTGGGGCTTAGCACTTGGTAAGACTCAGTGAAATACACTGAATTACTCAAAGGAAACAAAAGCCAAACTCTTCAAGGGCACTTGGTTGAACTGAGTGCCAAGAGCCCATTTTGCTTACCAACACACCTGTTTACCTTTTAATGTTGCACTTGAGTCTTATATTTGGAAGTCATTGTTATATTCGGTTCTGGCCTTTTCATCAACAATATTGAGTCTTCTATCTCACTGAATGTCCATCTTGCCCCCAAAGAATTATTCTCAGATTTGCTGGGTAGTGTTCTTGGTTGTAATCCCAGCTCCTTTGCCCTCTGGAATGTTGTATTCTAAGCCCTTCAATCCTTCAAGGTAGTTGCTGCTAAATCTTGTGTTATTCATACTGTAGCTCCGCTATACTTGAATAGTTTTTTTTTCCAGATGCTTGAAATATTTTCTCCTTGACCTGAGAATTCTGGAATTTGTTTATAATCTTCCAGGGAGTTCTCATTTTGGGATCTCTTTCAAGAGGTGATCAGTGGATTCTTTCAATTTCTATTTTACCCCATGGTTCTCAAATAAAGGTCAGTTTTCCTTGATAATTTCTTGAAAGATGACATATAAGCTTTATTTTTTTCTTTTCTTTTCTTTTTTGACTATGGATTACAGGTAGTCCAATAAT
This sequence comes from Phalanger gymnotis, assembly GCA_028646595.1. Taxonomy (NCBI): domain Eukaryota; kingdom Metazoa; phylum Chordata; class Mammalia; order Diprotodontia; family Phalangeridae; genus Phalanger; species Phalanger gymnotis. The sequence continues at coordinate 259,646,345 of CM053623.1, read as the reverse complement.
TTTTAAATTATCTCTCCTGGATCTATTTTCTAGGTCAGTTGTTTTTTTCTGATAAGATATTTCACATTGTCTTGTTTTCTCCTCATCCTTTCAGTTTTAGTTTATTGCTTCTTGATTTCTCATAAAGTCATTAGCTTCCATCTCCTCCATTCTAATTTTTAAGGAATTGTTTTGCTTAGTGAGCTTTTGGACCTCCTTTTCCATTTGGCCAATTCTGCTTTTAAAAGCATTCTTCTCTTCACTGGCTTGGCCTGGTCTATTTTTTAAGATTTTCTTTTCATCAGTATTTTTTAATATTTCCTTTACCAAGCTGTTGACTTGCATCACTCTCATTTCTCTTCCCAAATTTTCCTCTACTTCTCTTACTTGATTTTCAAAATCCTTTTGGAGCTCTTCTATGGCTTGGAACCAATTCATATTTTTTTTTTCTTGAAGGCTTTAGATTTAGGATCTTTGCCTTTGTGGTCTTCTGAGCACATGTTTTGACCTTCCTTGTTACCATAGCAACTTTCTATAGTCAGAGTTTATTTTCTTTTGATTGCTTATATTCCCAGCCCTATTACTTGAATTTTAACTCTGCTTCCATGGTGAAGGGCAAATTGTCCCAAGCTTGAGGGTTTTTTTCTACTGTTTTTAGAGATATTTCTAGGTACCTGTAAGTTTTCAGTCCTTCCAACATGGTATGATCTAAGAAGAGGTGTTTACTCTTCTCCTGGCCAGTGCTCTGATCTGTGAATGACCACAATCATTCTTTCCTGCCCTTGAACTGTGAGGAGGGACCCTACCCCACTGCTGCCACGAGCTGTGCTGTGTTAGTCATTCTCCTCACCCTAGTACTGCCACCCAGGACTGTGACCTGGATCTGAGTATGGGCAAAGCAACTAGCAATCTGGCTGGTAAAGAGACTCCTATAATCTCCTTCTGCGTAATTTTTTGAGTCCCTTAGTGTCTGTGGACTGAGAGCTCTGGAAGCAGCTACAGCTATGGCCACTGCTGATTTATTCACTCCCAAGACCTGGTCCTGGTTTCCTAAGACTGTACTGAACTGCACTCCACTCTCACTCAGGTGTGATAAACCTTTCCTGCTGAACTTCTAAGTTGTTTTTTTTTTTTTCTGTCTGTGGGATGAGAGGTGTGGAAACTACCACTGCTGCCACTGAATAACTTACACTGAGGCTTGTCTCCAATTTTCCTAGGACCTGGTCTGAGCTTTCATGGTCTGTGCTGGACTGCACTCCTCTTTTTCCCTGCTGCAACTTCCTGCTGACCTTCCAAATTTTCTTGACCTGGAAATTTATTTCACACCATCTTTTTGTCAGTTCTGATACTCTACAATTTGTTTAGACTCATTTTTAAAGGTATTTGGAGGAGTTTGGAGGAGAGCTTAGGCAAAAACCTGTCTTTACTCCTCCATCTCGCTCCAACTCCTATGGATAACTTCAATAGCTATTGGCTATTTCAATAGCTATTAACTAATTTCATGAGTTAAACATCTCAAGCATATAAAAAAAAAAACTCCTCTGTCTTAGGGAGTTAAAGGAGGAACCTCTTGTGGCATTCTCTGAAGCTCAACATATTGGAATTTCTTAGCAAATGGAATATTCCCTATGCTTAGGACAATACCAGGCATGTCCAAGAGCCAGCTCAAATGGGCTTCCAAGAGGCAATTGTTAAATTTTCATCATTAGCATTTACACCTCAGAAATTAACAAATCTACAAACTAGGGCTTGATTTTTTTTATTGATTATCTAAACTTAAGTAGGTAATGGAGAAAATTTTAATAATGCAGATTAAATTTTAAAATGTGCCATGTACTCATTTACCTACCCGCCTACACCCTCCACCCCAAAACTGGTCATTAAACTTTTACCAATATACCTCTGTATAACAGATGCATTAATTTCCACCTGGAATAGAGCTCAAAAGTCATCTAGTCCAATCCCATCATATTTCAAGTGAGAAAATTGAGCCCTACAGAATTTAAGTGAATTCCAAGGTCCCAAAGATCAGAGATTGAGCCAGTATTTGTAGTCTTCTGACTAAAAGATGGGGCACTCTTCATTATACCATTATAACCCTTTCACTTTTTTTGTGTAATGTAAGTGTAGTGGATTTATGTTACTCACTAAATTGGTACACATTAACAGATCATTAGTGCAACTGACTACCCCAATATTTGTCCCTAAAATTAGTTTATTCTGAAGTCTTGCCTTGGTTGAGGCATATTCTCCTATTCTAGATGAATATTTTTTAATCTTATTTAACATATTATTTTTCCCAATTCACATAAAAAATTTTTTAACATGTTAAAAAAAATTATTCCAAATTCTCTCCCTTCTACCCCTCCCCCATTGAGAAGCCAAGCAACTTGACTAAAGGTTATACATGTGTAGTCATACAAAACACATTACCCTATAAATCATTCTGTGAAAGAAACCACAGACAAAAAATCAAGAAAGAAAAAATATCTTTAATCTTCATTCAGGCTCCATCAGTTCTTTTTCTGGAGATGGACAGCACCCTTAATCATAAGTTCTAAATAAATGTCTTGGATCATTATATTGCTCAGAATACCTAAGTTATTCACAGTAAATCATCATACAATATTACTGTTACTGTGTACCATCTTCTCCTTCTGCTTCTGCTCATTTCATTTCATATCAGTTCATATAAGTCTTTCTATGTTTTTCCAAGAGCACTTTACTCATCATTTTTAAAAACAAAATAGTATTCCATCACAACCATATGCAACAACTTATTCAGCCTAGTTGGGGGTCATCCCTTCAATTTCCAGTTTTTTGCGACCAGTAAACAAGTTACTATAAATATTTTTGTGCACATAGATCTTTTTCCTTTTTTAAATCTCTTTGGAATTAGAAGTGGCTTTATAGTTTGGTTTTGTAGCCCTTTGTGCATACATCCAAATTACTCTCCAGAGAACTTGAATCAGTGTACAATTTCACCAATAGTACACTAGTGTTTTTATTTTCCCACATCCCTTCCAACATTTATCATTTTCCTTTTCTGTCCTAGTAGGCAATCTGGCAGGTATGGGGTAGTATCTCTAATTGTTTTAATTTTCATTCCTCTGATCAATAGTGATTTAGAACATTTTTATATGACTATAGATAGCTTTGAGTACTGTGTCAGAAAACTGCCCATTCACATCCTTTGAGTGTCAATTGAAGATTGGCTCTCATGTACATAAATTTGACTTGGCTTTTATATGTTTGAGATATGTTGTCTTTATCAGAAAAACTCACTGTAATTTTTTTTCTGCAGTAATGATTACCAATTATGTATCTCCCCCCTTTTCCTCCCTATTTATCCTAAATATTCTCTCTTTTACCATGTCCATTCCAAAAGTGCTTTACTTCCAACTTTCACCTTCCCCAAACGGTCCTCCTTTCTATGAGCTACTCACTCCACTTCTCTTATTTACTTTTATTCCTACTTTCCTATATGGTAAGATAGATTTCTCCACCCAATTGAGTGTGTCTATTATTCTGTCTTTCAGCCAATTCCAAGGAGAGTAAGTTTCATTTGCTCCCCTTCGCACTTCCCCCATTTTCCTCTCCACTGCAAAATATGTTTAAGGTGTCTTTTGTTAGATAATTTATCCCATTCTACCACTCCCTTTCCCCTTCTCCCACTGCATTCTTCTTTCTCATTCCCTAATTTTATTTTTTTAAATAATCATACCATCAACTCACACCTCTGCTTTTTATGTAAACTCTTTCTAACTTACCTAATAATGAGAAACTTCTTAGGACTTGCAAATATCCTTTTCTCATATAGGAATATAAACAGTTTAACCTTATTCAATCACTTGTGATTTCTCCTTCCTTTTTACCTTTTTATGTTTCTTTTCCATTTTGTATTTGAAAGTCAGATTTTGGGGCATGAAAACAGGGACATCCCTGAGCTCTCCCCCAAATCCCTCCAAATACCTGTAAAATAGCTCTAAACAAATTCCAGAGCTACAAAACCCACAAAATGACAGAATGAAACAAGTCTCCAGCCTGAGACCTAGATGGTTTCTAGTAAGGGTCTATTGCACAGGCTGGGAGCAGAGAGCAGCCCAGTGTGAGCCACTCCAGAACAGACCAGTCTGGTGCAGAATGTGTGGAGCAGGCCTCAGTGCAATGAACCACTGGCAGCTGTGGCAGTTACCAGAGTTCTCAACCCACAAATGCCAAAGACAACTTAGCATGTCAGTGGGAAATCTGTTGGACTTGGGTGAGAGAAGGGCACTTGGGTGAGAGAAGGCACAAAAGTGTCTGGCTCCAACCCCAGGGCACTGGAAGTGACTTCAGTGGTAGGGGCAGCAGCTTTAGGGGCAGCAGCATCAGGGGCAGTTGCTTGCAGAGCTCCAGGCCCATAAATAGTGGGGAGAATCCATTGGGTGATAAGAGCAGGAGTGCAGGAATTGCTTTGCTGGTGCTGAGGCAGCATTCTCTTGCTTTGCCCTGTTTGATTTTGGGTCACAGTTCTCATTGGTGGTCCTTGGAGGAGGAGGAGGAAGAGCACTCAGGTGGCAGTGCTTGTGGTGGCTGTGGAGAGGGAGTCCTCTTGGTAGTTACATGGCAGAAAGGAGTGCTTGCACTCTCAAATGAGAGCACAGTCCAGGACAGGAATATCATACCACCTAAGAATAGAAGTATCTCTGAAAACAGCAGTGAAAAATCCTTGAAACTTGGGACAGAGCACTCCACTCTGAAAGCAGTGATACCCTGACAAAGAGCTCAAAGGTCAAGTAATTGGCTGGGAAAATGAGCAGGGAGTATAAAAGTACTCAAACTATAGAATCTTAAATTGGTGACAAAGAAGATCAAAACATATAGCCAGAAGAAGTCAACAAAGTCAAAGATCCTACATCGAAAGACTCCAAGAAAAATATGAATTGATCTCAGGTCATGGAAGAGCTCAAAAAGGATTTTGAAAATTAAGTAAGAGAATTAGAGGAAAACTTGGGAAGAGAAATGAGAGTGAAGAAAGAAAATCATGAAAAACGAGCCAACAACTTGCTAAAGGAGACGCCCCCCCTCCACCCCGCAAAATATTGAAGAAATTAACACCTTAAAAATAGACTAACTCAAGGGACAAAAGAGGTCCAAAAAGCCAATGAGGAAAAAAAATGCCTTAAAAGGTAGAATTAGAAAAATGAAAAGGAGGTCCAAAAGATCATGAAACAAATAATGCCTTAAGAATTGGAACGGATAAAATGGAAACTAATGATTTTAATGGAAATCAGGAACTTATAAAACAGAAACAAGAGACTGAAAAAAATGGAAGACAATGTGAAACATCTCGTTGGAAGAACCACTGACCTTGAGAATAGATCCAGGAGTGATAATTTAAAAATTATTGGACTACATGAAAGCCATGATCAAAAAAGAGCCTAGACATCATCTTTCAATAAATTATCAAATAAAACTGCACTGATATTCTAGAACCAGGGGGTAAAATAGAAATTGAAAGAATCCACCTACCACTTCTTGAAAAAGATCCCAAAAACTAGGAATATTGTAATATTTCAGAGTTCCCAGCTCAAGCAGAAACTACTGGAAGCAGCCAAGAAGAAACAATTCGAGTATTGTGGAAACACAATCAGGATAACACAAGATCTAGCAGCTTCTACATCAAGGGATTGAAGGGCTCAGAATATAATATTCCAGGGGGCAAAAGAACTAACCAAGAAATCTAGGAAAACTGAGTATAACACTTCAAAGAAAAATATGGGTTTTCAATGTAATAGAGGACTTTCAAGCATTCTTGATGAAAAGACCAGAGCTGGATATAAAATTTAACTTTCAAATACAAGAATCAAGAGAAGCATGAAAAAGTAAACGGAAAGATAAATCATAGGGGACTTACTAAAGTTGAACAGTTTACATTCCTACATGGAAAGATGATATTTGTAACTCATGAGACCTCCCTCATTATTAGGGTAGTTGAAGGGAATATACATATATATGGAGAGAGGGCATAGGATGAGTTGAATATGAAGGGATGATATCTAAAAAAAACAAAATTAAGAGGTGAGAGAGGAATATATTGGGAGAAGGAGAAAGGGAGAGGTAGAATGGGGTAAATTATCTCACATAAAAGTGGCAAGAAAAAGACGTTTTCATCATAGGAAGGAAAGAGGGGAGGAGGTGAAAGGGAATGAGTGAACCTTGCTCTTATCTGATTTGGTTTAAGGAGGCAATAATATACACATTCAATTGAGTATGTTACCCTACAGGAAAGTAGGGAGGAAGCGGATGTTGGGGAGACTATAGAAAGGAGGGCAGATTGGGGAAGGAGGTAGTCAAAAGAAAACACTTTCGAAAAGGGACAGGGTCAAAGGAGAAAATTGAATAAAAGGGGACAGGATAGGATGGAGGGAAATACAGTTAGTCTTTCACAACATGACTATTGTGGAAGTGTTCTGCATCAGGATGCATGTGTAACCTATATTGAATTGCTTGGCTTCTCAGTGAGGGTGGGTGGGGTTGGAAGAAGGGAGAGAATTTGGAACTCAAAGATCTAAAAACAAATGTTAAAAAATGTTTTTACATGCAACTGGGAAATCAGATGTACAGGCAATGGGGTATAGAAATCTATCTTGCCCTACAAGAAAATAAGAGAAAAGGGGTTGGGGGAGGGTGATAGAAGGGAAGGTCAGACTGGGGAAAGGGGCAATCAGAATACAAGCCATCTTGGGATGGGGAGAAAATTTGTAACTCAAAATCTTTTGGAAATGAATGTTGAAAACTAAAAATAAATTTAAAAACAAAAACAAAAGAACTTAGAAGGAAGCACAGAAAAGCAGTTTAGCTTTCAAAACAACGTATAGTATTATATATTTTTTTAAAAAAGTAAACAATGTTAAATAGAAATTGATTGTTTTGTACTGAATCCTTTTTTATATTATGCTGTATGCCTTGAAATGTTCTTTTTTGTCTTTTTGTATTTAAGTTCAAAATGAATAAATATAAGAAAAAAAGTCAAATTTTCTATTCAACTCTGGTCTTTTCATGAAGAATGATTGAAAGTTCTCTATTTCATTGGCTGTCCTTTTTTCCTCCCTGAAGGAAAATACTCAGTTTTGCTGGGCAGGTGATTCTTGGCTTTAATCCTAGCTCTTTGGCCTTCTGGAATACCATATTCCAAGTCTTACAATCCTTTCATGTAGAAGCTGCTAAATTTTGTGTCATCCTGACGGTGACTTTAGGATATCTGAATGTTTTCGGGTGTTTTTGGCTACTTGCAGTATTTTCTCTTTGATCTGGGAGGCCTGGAATTTGTCCACAATATTCCTGAGAGTTATCCTTTTGGGATCTCTTTCAAAAAGTAATTAGTGGATTCTTTCAAATTCTATTTTTACTCTCTGGTTCTACAAGATCAGAGCGGTTTTCTTTGATCATTTCTTGAAAGATGATTTCTAGGCTCTCTTTTTATGATTGTGAATTTCAAATGATCCAATAATTCTCTCTCTTGGATCTGTTTTCATGTCAATTGTTTCTCCAATGAGATATTTAACATTTTATTCTATTTTTTCATCGTTTAAATTTTGTTTGATTGTTTCATAAAGTCATTATTTTGTACTTGCCCAATTCCAGATTTTAAGGAATTATTTTCTTCTGTGAGCTATTGTACCTCCTTTCTATTTGGCCAATTTGACTTTTTAAGTGATTCTCTTCAGCGAATTTTTGTATATCTTTTTTTTTCCATTTGGCCAATTCTGCTTTTCAAGGCATTCTTCTCTTCGTTGTATTTTTGTGCCTCTTTTACCATTTGGCCCATTTTGGTTTTAGGGTGTTATTTAACTCCATATTTTTTGTGCCTACTTTATCATTCTATTGACTTGTTTGTTTTTCATGATTTTCTTGCATCATTTTCATTTCTTTTTCCAATATTTCCTCTACCTCTCTTTTTAAAACTTTAAAAAAATATCAACTAATTATTATTTATTTTTAGTTTACAACACTCAAGTCCACATGTTTTTGAGTTTCAAATTTTCTCCCTTTCCCTCTCCTCCCCCCACTCCCCCAAGACAGTATGTAATCTGATATAGGTTTTACATATACCTTCACATTAAACTTCTGTTCATAATAATAAATTTGTTAGGAAGAATTATAACCAATGAAATGAACCATGAGAAAGATGTAAGAAAACCAAAAATAAAATAAAATAATAATAAAAAAGAAAGCAAATAGTTTGCTTCAATCTGCATTCAGATTCCATAATTCTTTCTCTGGATGTGGACAGCCTTTTCCATCAAGAGTCCTTTCAAGCTCTCTTAGGACCTTTCATTGTCAAGAAGGGCAAAGTCCATCAAAGTTAGTCATAACAGAAGCAATGTGTCTGTGGTTGTGTACATTCTTCTTCTAATGATGCTCTTTTCACTCATCATCAGATCATATAAGACTCTCCAGGTTCTTATGAAGTCCAGTTGCTCCTCATTTCTTATAGCACAATAGTATTCATATACCATAATTTGTTTAGCCATTCCCCAATTGATGGGCATCTCCTTGACTTCCAATTCCTTGCCATCAAAAAAAAGGCTGCTAAAAATATTTTTGTATGTACAGTCCTTTTCCTGCTTGTATGATTTCTTTGGGATACAGCCCTAGAAGTGTTATATCTGGGTCAAAGGGTATGCACATATTTGTATCCCTTTGTGCATAGTTCCAAATTACTCTCCAGAATGAATGGATCAGTTCGCAACTCAACCAATAATGCAATAGTGTTCCAGTTTTCCCACATCTTCTCCAGCATTTATCATTTTCCTATTTTAACATGTTAGCCAATGTGACAGGAGAGATGTGGTACCTAAGAGTTGTTTTGATTTACATTTCTCTAATCAATATGGCTTTAGAGCATTTTTTGATATGACTATAGATAACTTTAATTTTTTCCTCTAAAAACTGCCTGTTCATATCCTTTGACCATTTCTCAATAGGGGAATGACTTGTATTCTCATAAATTTGACTCAATTCCATGTATATTTTAGAGATGAGGCCTTTGTCAGAGACACTGATTGTAAAAATTCTTTTCCATTTTTCTGCTTCCCTCCTAATTTTGGTTGCATTGGCTTTGTTTGTACAAAAACTTTTCAATTTAACATAATCAAAATTATCTATTTTGCATTTTGTAATGATTTCTATCTCTTGTTTCGTCATAAATTCTTCTCTTCTCCATAAATCTGACAGATAAACTATTCTCTTTTCTCCCAAATTGCTTATAGTATCAGCCCTTACATATAAATTGTGAACACGTTTTGACTTTATTTTGGTATATGGAGTAAGATATTGGTTTCTGCATAATTTCCATCATAGTATTTTCCAGTATTCCTATCAGGTTTTGTGAAATAGTGAGTTCTTATCTCAGAAGTAGACTCTTTGGGTTTATCAAAGAGTAGATTACTATATTTATTGACTTCTGCCTTTTGTGTACCTAACCTATTGAACTGATCCACCACTCTATTTCTTAGCCAGTACCAAGTAGTTTTGATGATTCCTGCTTTACAATACAATTTAATATCTGGTATGGCTACGCCTTCCCCCTAGCATTTCTTTTTATCAGTACCCTTGATATTCCAAAACTTTTGTTCTTTTGGATGAATTTTGTTATTATTTTACCTAGTTCCATAAAATAATTTTTGGTTCTTTGATTGGTATGACATTAAATAAGTAAATGAATTTAGGTAAAATTATCATTTTTATTATATTAACTCAGCCTAACCACAAACAACTGATGTTTTCCATTTATTTAGATTGACTTTGTATGAGAAGTGTTTTGTAATTGTATTCATATAGTTCCTGGGTTTGTCTTGGCAGGTAGACTCCCAAACATTTTATAGTGTCTACAGTAACTTTAAATGGAATATCTCTTTCTATCTCTTGCTATTGGGCTTTCTTAGTATTATGTTTGAATACCAGAGATTTATGTGGGTTTATTTATGTCTTGCAACTTTTCTAAAGTTATTCATTATTTCAAGTAGTTTTTTACTTGATTCTCTAGGATTATCTAAGTATATAATTAAATCATCTGCAAAGAGTGATAACTTAGTTTATTCTTTGCCTATTCTAATTCCTTCAATTTCTTTTTTTTCTCATTGCTAAAGCTAATATTTCTAGTACCAAATTGAATAATAGGGGTGATAATGGACATCCTTGTTTCACCCCTGATCTGAGTTTATCCCAATTACATATAATGCTTGCTGATGGTTTTAGGTAGATGCTACTTATAATTTTAAGGAAGATTACATTTATTTCTATGCTTTCTAGCGTTTTTAGTAGGAATTTGCATTGTGTTTCATCAAAATCTTTTTCTGCATCTATTGAGACAATCATATCATTTCTGCAGATAGTTTTCCTAATATTGAACCAGCTTCGCATTCCTAGAATAAATCCCCTGGTCACAGTGTATTATTCTCATGAAAAGTTGCTGTCATCTTTTTGTTAATATTTTATTTAAAATTTTTGCATTAATATTCATTAAGGAAATTGATCTAAAATTTTCCTTCTCTGTTTTGGCTCTTCTTGGTTTAGGAATTAGTGCCATAATTGTGTCATAAAAAGAATTAGGTAGGATTTCTTCTTCATGTGTTTTCCCAAATAGTCTATAAAGTTTTGGAGTTAATTCTTATTTAAATGTGTGATAGAATTCACTTGTAAATCCATCTGGCCCTGGAGATTTTTGCCAAGGGAGTTCATTGATGGCTTGTTCAATTTTTTTTTTCTGAGATGGGCTTATTTAGGTATTTTACTTCCTCTTCTGTTAATCTTGGCAATTCATATTTTTGTAAATATTCATCAATTTCCCTAAGATTGTCAAAGTGATGGGCACACAATTGGGCAAAATAATTCCTAATTATCATTTTAACTTCTTCTTCATTGGAGGTGAATTCACTCTCTTCATTTTTGATACTGGTAATTTGGTTTTCTTCTTTTTTTTTTTTAAATCAAATTGACCAAAAGTTTATCAATTTTGATTTTTTTTTCATAAAACTAGATCTTAGTTTTATTTATTATTTCAATAGTTTTCTGGATTTCAGCTTTATTAATCTCTCCTTTAGTTTTCAGTGTTTCTAATTTGGTATTTAATTTAGGATTTTCAATTTATTCTTTTCTTTTTCACTTTCATGCCCGCTTCTTTGATCTCCTTCTTCTTCATTTTATTCATGTGAGCATTCAGAGATATAAAATATCCTCTAAGAACTACTTTCACTGCATCCCATATGTTTTAGTATGTTGTCTCATTATTGTCATTTTCTTGAATGAAGTTAATGATTGTTTCTATGATATTTGTTTGACTGACTCACTCTTTAGGATTAAATTATTTGGTTTTCAATTAGTTTTTAGTCTATCTTTTCATGATCCTCTATTACAAATAATTTTTTTATTGCATCATGATCTGAAAAGCATGCATTGACTATTTCTGTCTTTCTGCACAGGATTGTGAGATTTTTATGCCCTAGTACATGGTCAGTTTTTGTGTATGTGCCATGTACCTCTGACAAAAAAGGCATATTCCTTTCTATCCCCCTTCAGTTTCTCCAGAGATCTATCATATCTACCTTTTCTAAAATTCTATTCACCTCCTTAACTTATTTCTTATTTATTTTGAGGTTAGATTTATCAAGTTCAGAGAGGGGGAGGTTGAGTTCCCCAACTAGTATTGTTTTACTGTCTATTTCTTCCTGTAACTCCCTTAACTTGTCCTCTAAGAATTTGTATGCTATACCACTTGGTGCATGTATGTTAAGTAATGATACCACTTCATTGTTTATAGTTGCTTTTAGCAGGATATAATTTCCTTCCTTATCCCTTTTAATTAGATCTATCTTTACTTTTGCTTTGTCTGAGATTAGGATTGCTACCCCTGCTTTTTCTACTTCAGCTAAAGCATAATATATTCTGCTCCATCCTTTTACCTTTACCCTGTGTGTATCCCCTTGTTTCAAATATATTTCTCGTAAACAACATGCTGTAGGATTATAGTTTTTAATCTATTCTACTATCTGCCTCACCTTTATGGGAGAGTTCATCCCATTCACATTCACAGTTATGATTACTGTCTGTCTTTTTCTCTATCCTATTTCCCCACCATTTATGCTTTTATTTTTCCTTTCTCCCTTCCCCTCCTCAAAAGGGTTATGCTTTTGACCACTACCTCCCTCAATTTTCCCTCCTTATCAACCCCCTTATCTTACCCTTTTCCCTTACTACTTCTTCCCTCCTTTCTTACCACCCCCTGCTTTCCTTCCCCTTTCCCCTCCTGCTGCCTAGAAGACAATATTGATTTCTATACTTATCATAGTATGTTATTCCCTGCTTGAACCAAATCCAATGAGAGTAAAGCTCAAACACTACTCTTCTCCCTGCCTTCTTTCCTTCTACTATAATATGTTTTTGTGCTTCTTCATGAGATATAACTTACCCTTTTCTGCCTCCTCCTTACCTCTTCTCCCAGAACAATCCCTTTGGACCCTTTAATTATTTTTTATCATCACATCAGTTAATTCATATTCATTCCTCTATGTATATAATTTTCAATTGTCATAAGTATACCATTCCCAAGATTAAAATACACATATAACATTTATAAAACAATATAATCCTATATAAGGATGTAAATAATTTGCCTTATTGATTAACAAGGTGTTTTTCCCCACTGTTTACCTTTTTATGTCTCTCTTCAGTTTTGTATTTGAAGATCAAATTTTCCATTGAGCTCTGGCCTTTTCATCAGGAATGTCTGGAATTCCTTTATTTCATTGAATGTCCATCTCCTTACGTGAAAAAATATGCTCGATTTTGCTGGGTAGTTGATCCTTGGTTGTAGTCCAAGCTTCTTTGCCTTTTGGAACATCATATCCCAGTCTCTCTGATCTTTTAATATAGAAGCTGCAAAGTTCTGTTTGATCCCAACTGTAGGTTTGCCATATTTGAATTGTTGGCTTCTTGCAGCATTTTCTCCTTGACCTGATAATTCTGGAATTTGGCTGCAAAATTCCTTGGAGTTTTCAATTTGGGATCTCTTTCAGGGGGTGATTGTTGGGTTCTTTTGATGACTACTTTATCCTCTGGTTCTAGGACCTTGGTGCAATTTTCCTTGATGATTTCTTGGAAGATACTATCCAGGCTCTTTTTGTCATCATAGCTTTCCAATAGAACAATACTCCTTAGATTGTCTTTCTTGGATCTATTTTCCAGGTCAATTGTTTTTCCAATCAGATATTTCACATTTTCTTCTATTTTTTCATTCTTTAGATTTTGTTTGACTGATTCTTGATGCCCCATAGGATCATTAGCTTCTACTTGCCCAATTCTAATTTTTGAGAATTGTTGTCTTCATCTAGCTTCTGAACTTCCTTTTCCGCTGGTTAATTTTTCTTTTCAAGGAATCATTCTCTCCAAATGGATTCTGAACTTCCTTAACAATTTTGCCAATTTTGCTTTTTAAAGATTTCTTCTCATCAGTGATTTTTTTACATTTTTTTTTCTTTTACCTCTCTAATTTGGTTTTAAAATTCCTCCTCGAGCTCTTCCAGGAATGCTTTTTGGGATTTAGACCATTTCACATTCCCTTTTGAGGTTTCAGATATGGGTACAGTGTCAATGCTGTCCTCTTCCGAATTGGCATTTATATTTTCCCTATCTCCATAAAAAGAATCAATAGTCCTTGTTTTTCTGGATTGCTTGTTGTAAAGGCAATCAGTAAATGGGAAGATCTTTCCCACCCATTTGAATAGGCTTCAGTAGGGGCTCTCAGGGTTCTAGGGGGAATGGCTAAAACTGGAGTCAATAGCAGGTGCCTGAGTTCTGGTCACTCAGATGATGTTCTAGTCAATGGGATGATGTCTGGTGACTATTTATAAAGGAGAGAACAGAGCTTAGTTGAGACTTAGTGGAGGGAGGAGAAGGAGAAGTGGTGGCACCAGCAGCAGTGGAAGTGGCTCAGTGGCAGCAGGCACTACTAAAAGCAGGACTGACCCTCATGCAAACCAGAGAGTGCTGGGCAAGGGCTTGAGGCCAGTGGGTAATCTTCTTACTGGAGGGTCCTAGCATTGAGGGAGAGCACCAGTATGGCTTGGCTTGCTGCCATAATATTTTTTTCTGTAACCTCCTGATCACTACTGTGAAATGGATATATTGGTTTTGGAAGGTTCTTGCCAGGATACTGAATTGGGGACACTGGTCCATGGGTCCGCTATTTTGAAGCTTGAGTAAATGCTTTAACTCCTCTGCCTTCAACTTAAAGAATTCTTTATATACTGTGATTCTGGACCATTCAGGCATATTCATGATTTTCTTTGAAATCATGAATTCTGCCTTAATGATATACTTCTTCACGATGGCTGTCTTTTTCCTGGATTTTTAAACTTCATCCCTGCTTCTGGGGCTGAGGGGCCTTTGTCCCAGTCTTCTTGTGCTGGTACTGGCTTTGTGTGCTGTGGCCTCTGATTTTGCAAGGTGTGGAGGAGCGGTGTTCTGGCTACTGGAAGTCTTCTCTTCCCTTAGGGCTATGGTACAGCATGAGTGGTCTCAGCAGTTGTCTGCACTGGTGTCCACCACTTCCCCTGGCTATGCAAAGGCATGTTTGGGTTTCTAGTGTCAATCCTGTTATCTTATGAATTAGTATTTTAATCTTCCCTGTCTCCATAGCATGTATTAATGGTCCTTGTTTTTCTGGATTGCTTCTTAATGGTGGTTGTCTTTTTCCTGGCTTTTTAAGCAGATCTCTGCTTCTTGGGGCCAGGGGGCTCTGTCCCAAACTTCTTGTTCTGGGAGCTAGGGCCTGGTTACTGGCTTTGTGTGCTGTGGCCTCTGGTTTTGTCAGCTAGAAGCAATATACTGCTGCATCTCACCTGATGCTGAGCTGAAGCTGGTTTGCATGTGTGCCAAATATTGAGGCCCAGTGAAGTCTTTCTGAGTATCCCTATGACAGTCACAGTGTGAGGTGTGGGAGAGGGGTGATCTGGCTGCTAGAAGTCCCTTGTTCCCCTAGGGCTGAACTATATAGCATGGGTGGTCTCAGCCATAGGTCTGTGATGGTCATGTCTGCCAATTCCTCTGGCTATGCAAAGGCATGCCTGGGGTCCTGGTGATGACCCTTGCCATCCCCATCCCCCTGGGGCTGAGGCTGGGACTGTCTGCTAAGTTGGATCCTGCTGGGACACCTCCCTTCTTCCACTGATCTCCTTCCATTATTGCAAGAGTGGCCTCTAGAGATAAAAGACTATTGAACCCCCACTTCTGGCTCCTATATTCCAGGGTTTCTCATAGAGCAGTGTTGTCTAGGTTTATTCAAGGGAGGGACCAGAGCTCTTACAGTTTACTGAGTCATCATAGCTCCCAGAAGTTCATGAAGGTGAGTTTCAAACCCTTACATTGTGGGCTGATAGCTCCATGTGTACCTGCTGCTGCTGCTGCTGCTTTAGGCTCTGTCCTTTGCCTCAGCTAGCTCCAACAGACTCCCATTGTGTGCAGAGAAGTCTGCTCCTGCTCCCCTCCAGTATGGTTTAGCTCTGTGTGCCCAGGTCTCTCCCAATCCAGTCCACTGGCTGGGTTCTGCTGTTGCTACCACTCTGGTGTAGTCAGATGCAGTTCCATGCACCTGGTGCTCTCCTTGCCCACAGGTCCATCTCTTTGATCCTACAGGCTCCCTCCACCTGGAAATCTGCCACACTGTCTCCTAGCAGCTTCTACCTCTTTCAGATCTGATCAGATTCACTTTTTGTAGATATCTGACAGAATTTGCAAGCAAGCTGTGATACGTCACCGGTTTCACTCCGCCATCTTGGGTCTGCCTTTCTTCTACCTCTCTTGATTGATATTTAAAATCTTTTTGAGCTCTTCCATGTCCTGAGACCAATTCATATTTTTCTTGGAGGCTTTGGAGAAAGGTCCTTTGGTTTTTGTTGTCTTCTTCTCTGTGTTTTGATGTTCCTTGTCACCATAGTAACTTTCTATGGTCAGAATTTGTTTCTGTTTGTTCATTTTCCAGCCTATTTCTTGATTTTTAACTCTTTGCTAAAATGAGGCTCTGCTTCCCAAGCAGATCAAGGTCTCAAACTTCAAGGTTTTCCGTTTGGTTATTTTCAAAGGTAATTCTAGGGACTTGTAAGTTTTTGGCTCTTCCAAAGTGGTATGATCTAGGGAGAGGTGTGTTTACTACTCCTCTGCATTGTGCACTGTTTTGGGAGCGACCACAAGCACTCTTTTCAACCTTGGAATTATGACTAGGGTCCCTGCTCCCCTGCAGCCACAGTCTCCTGACACTAGGACTAAGATACAGGACTGCAACTCGGATCCAAATGTAGTCAATAAAATAGAGTCTTGCCTCTAGTGCCAGCAGAGGGACCCCTGCAAATCTCCTGACCTGCTGTCTGATCCATCTGTGGGATGAGAGGTTTGGAAACTGCCACTGCTGCCCCTGATTCAGTTATCCCAAGGCCTGCTCCTGGTTTCCTGGGGCCCAGTCTGCATTGGCATGGCCTGTTATTGACTGTGTTTCTCCCTCACCCTAGTACGACAGACCCTTCCCACCAAATTTCTAAGTTGTCTTGGGCTGTAAAATTGTTTAACTCTAGCTTTTTGTAGGTTTTGCCACTCTAGAATTTGTTTACAGTTATTATTTAAGGGAGTTTAAGGAGAGCTTGGGTAAGTCCCTGCCTTTACTCCATCATTTTGGCTCGACCTCTGATGTATACAAGACTAAAACAACTCCAATTCACTTCTGAAAGTTGCTCATATATTTTTCTTTCTCAAAATAACTAAAGTCATTGATAAATAGATTTTGTTGATACTTAAAAGTGCATGATTACATCTATAATGCCACATAAGTATTGTGTGAAACTTAAATACACAGGGCAGACTTGTGGCCAGAGTTACCATAAATTACTCTAGAGATTTAGCATGATTTTTTAAAGTTTTTTTTATTGACTTTTGTAGCTTATTGTATTTTCATTAGCAAAAGGGAAACATGCTTGCATTTCAAAGGTATGCCTGAATTCCATGAGTCTTATATTTTATGTTCTATAACACCTCTATAACACATTTGCTAATTAGTTACTAATTGACTATAACAAAAGCAAAAGACAAAAGGAGTTTTCATGAAAACAATAAAAGCCTTTGGGCTTGCCTCTAGCACAATTCAAAAAAAAATGTTCATTTTTTCTTAATGTTTAGGAAATTGAGTATAATTTAGTCTCAAGGGTTAGAAGGGACTTTATGCATTGTTTGTCCAAACCATGTATCTCTTTTTTAAGATCCTCCCCCCAAAAAGTGATTGTTCAGCCTCTGTATAAACATCTTCTAGATGGAGAAATCAGTAGATACCAAAGAAGTAAGTATAGTGGCCAAAGAATTAAACATGGTGGAGGGTTAGAATGAGTGAAGGAGGCCTGAGCAAGAGCTGTTCCAGATCTAAAAAAAAAATGTGGACTTTCTTTTAAAAAAGAAGGGAAACAATAAAAATAATCTGAAAAAAGGTAGGCAGCTAATCTGTTGTGTGTCTGGAGGCTGGCGCATAAAATTCTGTAAAGAGAAGCAATGGGAAAAGGACATGAATGTTTGAAGGTATGGAATTGGTACATGGCTCTTCCCAAGGAAGGAATAGCTGGGTCATCTATGGGTATAGTTTTTCATGCTCCAAGGAATGAAGATGTGAACCCGCAGAGTCCACCAGGGTCTTTGTGCAAAAAATTTTCAACTTAATGTAGTGAAAATCATCCATTTTGCATTTTATAATGTTCTCTGTCTTGTTTTGTCATAAATTCTTACCTTGGCCATAGATCCGATAGGTAAACTATCCCTTGTTCTCCTAGTTTGCTAATGGTTCCAGTCTTTATATCTAAATCGTGTACCCATTTTGACATTATCTTGATATAGTTTGTAAGATGTTGGTCTATGCCTATTTTCTGCCATACTGTTTTCCAGCTTTGCCAGCAATTTTTGTTAAATAGTAGGTTCTTATCTCAGAAGCTGGGGTCTTTGGATTTATCAAATGGTAGATTATTATAGTCATTGAGTGTTGTGTCTTGTGTACCTAACCTATTCCACTGATCCACCTCTCTATTTCTTAGCCAGTACCAAGGGGTTTTGATGATTACTGCTTTATAATACAATTTAATATCTTTCCTTGCGTTTCTTTTCATTAATTCCCTTCATATTCTGGACTTTTTGTTTTTCCAGATGAATTTTGTTACTTTTTTCTAGTTCTATGAAATAAATTTTTGGTAGTTTGATTGGTATAGCACTAGATAAGTAACTTAATTTAGTAGAATTGTCATTTTTATTGTATTAGCTCAGCCTACCCATGAATTAACATTTTTCCAATTATTTAGATCTGACTTTGTTTGTATGAAAAGTGTTTTTAATTGTGTTCACATAGTTTCCGTGCTTGTTTTGGCAGGTAGACTCCCAAATATTTTATAATGTCTACAATAATTTTAAATGGAATTTCTCTATATCTTGCTCTTAGGTGTTGTTAGTAATATATAGAAATGCTGATGATTTATGTGGGTTTATTTTATATCCTGTAACTTTGCTAAATTTCTTTATTATTTTAAGCAATGTTTTTACTTGATTCTCTAGGATTCTTTAAGTTTCCCATCATATCATCTGCAAAGAATGATAGCTTTGTTTCTTCTTTAGGAATCGTTTTCTTCAGGGGATTTTTTCCCCTCATTTGGCCAATTGTATTTTTTAAGGGATTGTTTTCTAGAGTCAATTTTTGTCCTTCCTTTTCCAAGTTGTTGACTTTCTCTTGTATATTTTTCATTTCTTTGCCCAGTTTTTACTCTACCACTCTTATTTGACTAATGAAATCCTTCTTCAGTTTTTCCAAAAAGGCTTTTTGGGATTAACACCAATTCATATTTTGCTTTTAGTTTTTGGATGTAGGTATATTGGCAGTGTTGTCTTCTCAGTTTGTGTTTTGATCTTCCCTGTCACCATAGTAATTCTCAATGCTCAACGTTTGTTCTTGCTTCTTCTTATTATTTTGTTTTATTTTATTTTACTATTTTGTGGCTTTTAAAGTTCTGCTCTCCTATTGGAGCACAGGGACACTGTACCAAGCTTCTTGTCCTGGGGGCCAGAGGCCTGATTACTGGCTTTGTGTACTGGCCTCAGGTGCTGGAATCTGGAGCCTTTAGCAGTCTTGTAGCTTATCTGGTGCTTAGCTGACATCCTATTGATGGTGTCTGGTGTATGCTGAGGTCATGTTTGGTTTCTCTGCACTTCCCCAGGATTACACTGAAGCATGTGGAGGTCTGGTTGCTGAAGGATGCCCATCCACCTGAGGCTGTGCTGAAGCACATGGAGTTCCGGCTGCTGGAGGATGCCTGCCTGCCTGGGGTTGTGCTGGTGCACATAGTAGTTCTCCAAGCTGGAGTTTGCTGGTTCTCCTGCCTATACTAAGGTACATGGGGGTCCTGGTGTTGATATTTGCCTACCCCACCACCCTGGAGCTAAGGAGTTCCTGTAAGTTTGCTGACACTCCTGTACTAGAATGTACTCCACTTTTACCTAAGTGATATGAAACTTTTTTGCTGATCCTCCAAGTTTGCTGTACTAAAAGACTGCTCTACGTCTTCCTGCTGGCTGTGCATTCCAGGATATTTCCTGGGGTGGTATTTTCTATTTTCTTTTTTGTTTGTTTGGTTTTTTTTTTCTGTTTTTATTTTCCCCACAGAGAACAATAAGGGAGAGTGATAGCAATTTACTGCTTACTTCACCATCTTGGCTCCCAGAATAAAGAAAATAATTTCTTAAAAGTTAGAATTAGAAAACTGAAAGCAAATAGGTCCAAGAGAAATCAAGAAATGATAAACAAAATGAAAAGAAGAAAAAAAAGAAGAAAATGTGAAATTTCTCACTGGAAATATCAAGGACCTGGAAAATAGACTGATGAGAAATAATTTAAGTATTATTGGACTACATGAAATCCATGATAAAAAAAAAAAAGCTTGGACATCATATTTCAAGAAATTATATTTTTTAATTTTTTAATTAATTTTTTTTAATTTTTAGTTTACAACACTCGGTTCGACATAATTTTGAGTTTCAGATTTTCTTCCCTCCCTCTCCCCCTCCCTCCCCAAGACCTCATGGAGTCCGATATATCTTCTACATGTAAGTTTCCATTGAACTTATTTACACACTAGTCAAGTTGTGAAGAATTATGACCAATGCAATGAATCATGACAAAGAAGAAACAGAAACAAAAAAAAAAAACAAAAACAAAAACAAAAGAGAAGAAAAAGGTAAAAAAGGCGAGCATAAAGTATGCCGCAATCTGCATTCATACTTCATATTTCCTTCTCTGGATGTAGATAACATTCACCATCATGAGTCCTTTGGAGTTGTCTTTGCACCTGGCTCCACGCCTTGCCCCACGTTTGGGCGTCATTTGTAAGGGTATTCTGTTACCCCATGCTCCCAGGCCTTTGTCCAGCAAAGGCCTGATCTCGCAGGCAATGATGAGACGGAAGCCAAGATGGTGAAATAGCTCCGTTTAATTAAGACAGTGACCAGATTTTATAGCCTTCATTACGTAGTACTAGGACTGCCTTGATCCGCCTACTCTCCGCCTACTCCCTGCCTACTCTCCGCCTATTCTTCTCCTGTTCTCCTCCTATTCTCCTCCCCTCTTTTTCCCCCGCGCTCTCCCCATGATTCACCTGTGCTCAGGTGAACCCGGAAAAGAACCCTGCACCACGTTGCCAACAAGGATGAGACCCTTCCTCCAAACTCCATCTTGTTCCTCCCATACCTCAGAACCCTGATGTTATCTCAGCTGGTCCTGGTCGCAGAGGTCCAACGATGCCTTAGGGTCTGCTATAACTCGTCCCATTACACGGAACTAAATAAAACTAAGCACGAAATAAACAAGAAAGTAGTTATAGAGGTAAATAGAATTCTAGAAAAGTTAGATATGATAGATTGCTGGAGAAAATTGAATAGACAGAAAAGAAAGAAATGTACTTTTTCAGTAGTACATGGCGCCTGCACAAAAATTCACCATTAGGACATTAAAAAATTCACAACCAAATGCAGAAAAGCAGAAACATTGAATGCATCCTTTACAGATCATGATATAATAAAAATTATGTTCAAAAAAAGGACAATGGAATGATAAATTAAAATAAGTTGGAAACTAAATAATCTAGTCCTAAATAATGAATAGGTCAAAGAACAAATCATAAAAACAATCAATAATTTCATTAAAGAGAATGAAAACAATGAGACAACATATCAGTTATGGGATGTAGCCAAGGCAGTACTTACAGAAAATTTTGTATCTCTAAATGCTTATATTAGTAAAATTACAGAAAGAGCAGATCAATGAATTGATCATGAAAGTTAAAAAAAAAAAAACTAAGAAAACCAACCCAAATTTAAAATCCTTCATTTAACACCAAATTGTAAACCTTGAATAGCAAAGGAGAGATTAATAAAATTGAAAGCAGAAAACCATTAAAATAATAAATAAATCTAAGAGCTAGTTTTATGAGAAAACCAATAAAATTAACTTGATTAATTTGATTATAAAAATGTTAGAAGAAATCAAATTACCAGTATCAAAAATTATAAAGGTGAATTCACCACCAATGAAGAGGAAGTTAAAGCAATTATTCACAGCTATTTTGCCCAAGTATATGCCAATAAATCCAGAAAATTAAGGGAAAATGATAAAGATTTATACTACTAGGGGCAGCTAGGTGGTACAGTGAGTAGAACACAGGCCCTGGAGTCAGGAGGACCTGAGTTCAAATACGGCCTTAGACACTTGACACACTTAGTAGCTGTGTGACCTTGGGCAAATCACTTAATGCCAATTGCCCTGCCTTCCCCCCTCAAAAAAAGATTTATAGTACTATAAATTTCCCAGATTAACAAGAGAAAAATAGAATACTTAAATAACCCGATCTTAGAAAAATAAATTGAACAAAACATCAATGAATTCCCTGAAAAAGAATCCTTAGTACCAGACGGATTCAGGTATTCCTACCAAATATTAAAACAAAACAAAACAAAACAAAACAATTAATCCCAAAACTATATAAACTATTTGGAAAAAGATAGCCAAAGAAAGAGTCCTACCATATTATTTCATGACATATATATATATATGTGTGTGTGTGTGTGTGTGTGTGTGTATGTGTATATATATATATATATATATATGTATATATATATATATATATATATGTAGAGAGAGAGAGAGAGAGAGAGAGAGAGACTGACAGACAGATAGACAGATATAGTACTGATACCTAAATGAAGAAGACTAAAAACAGAAAAAAAAGAAAGCTATAGGGCAATCAATTCACCTAATGAATACTGATACATAAAAATTTAAATAAAATACCAGCAAGGAGATTATAGCAATACATCATATACTATGACCAAGTGGGATTTATACCAGGAATGCAGGGTTGGTTCAATATTAGGAAAACAATCAGCATAATTGACCATATTAATAACAAAATTAACAGAAATCATGTGATTTTCTCAATAGAAGCTGACAAAACCTTTGACAAAATACAACACCCATTTCTTTTAAAAACACTAGAGAACATAGAAATAAATGGAGCTTCCCTTAAAATGATAAGCATTCTCTTTCTAAAACCATCAACAAGCATTGTGAGTAACAGGAATAAGCTAGAAAGCTTTCCCAAAAAATCAGAAATGGATCATAGATACTCATTATCACCACTATTATTTAATATGTACTAAAAATGTTAGCTATAGAAATAAGAGAAGAAAAAGGAATTTAAGAATTAGAATAGGCAATGAGGAAACAAAACTATCACTCTTTGCATATGATATGATGGTATACTTCGAGAATCCTAGAGAATCAACTTAAATACTACTTGAAATAATAATTTTAACAAAGTTGCAGGATACAAAATAAAACTGTATAAATCATCAACATTTTAAAATATTACCAACATTGTCCAGCTGCAAGAAAAAGAAATTTAAGATAACCGTAGACAATATAAAATACTTAATAATCTACCTGCCAAGATAAATACACTTACAAAATACTTTTCACAAAAATAAAGTCAGATTTAAATAATTGAAAAAAATAATTGCTCATGACCAGGCTTAGACAATATAATAAAAATGACAATTTACTGTAAATGAATCTACTTATTCAATGCTATACCAATCAAACTACCAAAAGATTATTTTCCAAAGCTAGAAAAAAATCATAACAAAATTAATCTGAAAGAACAAAAGTTCAAGAACATCAGGACAATCAATGAAAAAAAAAATTGTGATGGAAGGCAGCCAAGCTGAACCAGATCTCAAATGAAATTACAAAGCAATGATTATCAAAACAATCGGGTATTGGTTAAGACAGAGATTGGGATCACTAGACTCTGTTAGGTACATTAGACATACTAATAAATGACCATAGTAATCTAGTGTTTGATACACTCAAAGATCCAAACTTTTGGGACAAGAAGTCACTATATGACAAAAACAGCTGGAAAAAGTGGAAAATAGTATGTCAGAAACTAGGTATAGATTAATGTCTTATGCCATATTCTAAAATAAGGTCAAAATGGATATATGATTCACATATAAAGGGTGATATCATGAGCAAATTAGGAAAATATGGAATAGTTTAACTCTCAGATCTATGGACAAAAGAAAAAATGTAGGACAAAAAAAGGGATAGAGAGCATTATAAAATATAGAATAGATAATTTTGATTATGTAAAAATTAAAAAAAATCTCACAAATAAAACTAATGCAATCAAAATTAGAGGGAAAGCAGAGAACTAGGAAACAATCTACAGCCAATGTCTCTGATAAAGGCCTCATTTTTCAAATATTTAGAAATCTGAATTAAATTTATAAGAATACAAGCCATTTCCCAGGTGATACATGGTCAAAGGATATGAACAGGAAGTTTTCGGACAAAGAAAATGAAAGTATTTAGTCACATGAAAAAAAGTGCTATAAATAGCTATTGATTAGAGAAATGCAAACCTTAAAAAAAAAGGCCTGCCCTAAAAATCCTTCCTTAGACACTTGGCAGCTGAGCAACCATAGGCAAGCCACTTCTGCCTTATTTTTCTCAATTGTAAAAATGTGTCTCTTAATACTATCTCCCACTCAGGGTTGTTGTGTCAGGGTGTTGTGAGGAGCAAAAGAAATAGTTTCTGTAAAGTGCTTAGCACAGTGCTTGGTGTGATGTGTATACTCTATAAATGCCTATTCATTCCATGTATCTATGTATCTATCTATATATTTATCTATGTATCTATCATTTTTCCCCTTAATAGTATTTTTTTTTCCAATCCCATATAAAGATGGTTTTCACATTCACTTTTATAAGATTGTGAGTTCCATTTTTTTTTCCTTCCTCCCTCCCCTAGTCTCTCCTCCCCTAGAGAGTAAGCAATCTAATATAGGTAATACATGCACAATCATATTAAACATATTTCTCTATCTAGATGTAAGTATATATCTTGGTGTAGTAGATACATAGTTCCCCTCAGAGATGGCCAAACTTGGTTTCAAATCCCACCTCTGACTATGTAACCTTAGGTACACTATATAACTTCTCAGTGCTGAAAAAAGCTAAGGTTGAAGGAAAGGTTCCAGCTCAAATTGATAGAGGAAGTCTCCTCACCTTAGGACTGATTGCTTATGTCAATGAAATCAGGGGTCCATTCTTTATCTCTATATTTATGTATGTTGAATGTATAACTTAGCACATTATATACATACACAAATGATACTGTGAAAAGAGCACTGAATTGAGAGGTAGAGGACCTGGGTTAAATCCTGTTTCTGGTGTTCTTGTTCATCATTCTGGAAAAGGACCAATTTACAACCTGTGTGAACTTGGGCAAGTAACTTAATCTTTCTTGATAACCTTTAACTTCTCATTCATAAAATAAGAGGGAGGTGAACTGGATGACCTCTAAAGTCCCATTTCAGCTCTAGTCCTCTGAAAATTCTAGGAACATATGCTCAAAAACAAATGAGATTATGCTTTAGGTTACATAACTATACCCAAAGGATTTTTTGACAGAGTCCTCAAAATTTGGATAGATACCAAAAAGTTATAGGCAAAAAAATTGGGAAATGAGTATTATAACATTTCTTACTGAAGAATATTGCTTAAAAATTGTTATTTTAAGCAAAATCATAACCATTTAAAATAGTGATACAGTTCTGCACTTAAAATTTTGATGTTCCTACAAGAATATTTTATTAAGTGGCTAAATCTTTTACTTTGGGACTGAGCTACTTTAGCAGGATAAAGTAATAATCTTTTATTTTAATTTAAAAAATAACATCAGTTTCTGTTTCTGTAGAGAAAATAAGTTTTCCACTGATTTTTTTTTAAAATCCTTCCCCTTATCTCTTTGATATTATATCCTCTTACCAGTGGTATTATAAGATATAGATTTTCTTGTGATAGTTTTGATATCAGTGCTTCTTAATAAAACAAGTAAAAATTTAGCAGATATCCATACTGATGGTATCCCTACAGTATAGTGGGAGGCACAATGGACCTCCAAGTTTTGGCCTTTGAATCAGGAAGTTCTGGATACAAGTTTGTACCTGACATGTCCTAGCTATGTAAACCTAAATAAGGCAACTTCTCAATGTCCTCAGGCAACTTCCTGTGACTATATTACCGAGAGTCAGTATTATGTATTAGTGGAAATAGTATCCTCTTCGTGCCCGATTTCCCCCTCAACCCCTTCAAACAAGCAAAAAAAGCAAGTCATGTAGATAAGCTGTGTAAAATAAAGGCAATCCTTTGGATGTGTGCTGACAGGTCGGTCCTTTCTGGACTCTTTTGTCTAAGGCATATGAATGTCATGTTAATATTATAACCATAGAAGCAATGAAGTGCTCCTTCCATCTGTATGATCTAGTGGGAGCCAACTGTGGACTAGATCATTAGTCAACACAATTCAGAAGGACTGGTAATAAAACATGCTGTCCACTTCAACAGAGAGAGAGAGAACTGATGAACTCAGACCAAATTAGAGTATATTTTTTTCACCATATTTTTCTTGTTTTCTTTTGCAACAATGTTAATATTAAAATATGCCTTATATAATTTCACATGTATAATTGATATCATATTGCTTGCCTTCTCAATGTGGGGGAGAGGGTCTAGAGAGAGAGAGAAAATTTAGAACATAAATGTTTAAAAAGACTGCTAATAAATTAATAATACTTTTAAATAATCGGTCAATCTGTCAATAAGCATTTATTAAGTGCTTACCGTGTGCCAGGCACCTTGCTAAGCAATGAGAATAAAAATACAACCAGAAAGGTAGTTTCTGCCCTCAAGGAGATTGTGGTCTGATGAGGTAAGGGATTTAAAGGTACTTGGTTCTGGGGCAAGGTAGAGGAAATCCTGTGGAGATGAGTCACCAGGGCAACCTGGAGAGGGATATGCCATCAGTAGCCAAGGACAGGACAGCAGCAGAATGAATGCACTACAGATGTCAGAACCTTCCTTGGTGGTGTTTTATGTATAGTAATACTGCCCTTTCCCCCTGTTCACCTTGTTATCTCCTAGGTCCACTTTTAAAAAAAAGTTATTTTGGTGTATTTACAGATAAAAGAGAATTCCCTGCCTTATTCCCCCCATCAGAAAATATGCCATATGGTATATGAACGGGGAGGGGATCTAGATACCACAATAGTGGCTGAGATGATGTAGTGCTCCAAGTCACAGCCGCAAAGCAGTAGAGAGCTGAAATGAATCTAGAGAGCCATGGATGTAGAGGGCAGACTGTTAAAATAAGCCTATGATGTAACCAAAGTTCTCTTTAATGCCCTCTAAATAGTGATACAGTCAGTCCTGTCTTGTTCATGTCTCCTCTGGAGATAGGATACTTTTGCCTTTTACACATAGGCCATCTTTGTTGAAGAAAGTCAAGGTAACGTTAGCAAAGTGTCCATCAGTCTAAGATTAAAACCTCCATCACAGACTTTCCCAGATCTAGTTCCTAGTGACACTGCCAACCAGTAAGTAGAACTTAACAATCTTACCTGCAGAAGCTGGAACAATCTCCCGAGTTCCTTTAGGGAAATATACCTTAAGGATCTCCTCTGGCAATTTTAAGAAAGTACCCTTCAGAATGATTTTGCAGATGGCAGTTTTGATACCAGTGGATTTAGGTTGACTTGCCAAAGTATGGGATTTAGCTTTGAGGTTTTTAATTTTCACTGGTAGCTATGGGCTGGACCTGTTGATCCACCATTCATATTAGGTAAGCTCATGCCCTGTGGGAATTCTATTTTGTCTGGTTTTGGTTTTGATTTTGGTATATTTTTATTTATAGCTTTTGTTTTATGTCATCTAAATTCACCCCACCATTCTTCCCTGCTATTCCAGAAAACCATTCCACGTAGTAAAGCAAATTTTTTAAGAAAAAAAAGGAGTTAGGAAAACATCAGCAAAACTGACATGTACATTGAAAAAAAATCTGAAAATATATAGGCAATGTTTTATACCTTGTACCTCTCATCTCTGAAAGGAGCGTCTGTGTATGTGGTTAGAGGGAGGTGAGGTTCTCATATCTCCTCTTTGGGGTCATGTTTGTTCTTTGTAATTCTATAACATTCACTTTCAATTGTTTTGTGGTTATTCTTCCATTTACTTTATTGTAGTCCTTGTGTATATTGTTTCCTTGGTTTTGCTTACCGTGAACTCTATTTTAAGAGTCCTAATATAAGTCTGTAATGTTCCCAACTTTAAAGAAGACTCACATAAGCCTCCTTGTCTCTTCCTCTTGAACCTATCTCTTCTGTTCTGGAAGCAAGCTACTTTCCAAATTTGACCTTTCAAATATGAAACAATAGAGTTTCCAGCCTCAAAGACTAGATTTCCCCACGCTTCTCTTGACTTTCACCACCACCACTACTTTATACTTGCTGCTGCTTTCATTTTTCATTATGGTACTGTATATGTACCCTTGGTTGCCATGACATTCAACTCTCCTGATTTTCTCTCTATCTCTGACACTTGTCTCCTTTACTTTGCTGTTTATCTCCTGTTAACCATAGGCATCATATTATATTTTCTTTCTTTCTTTCTTTCTTTCTTTCTTTCTTTCTTTCTTTCTTTCTTCTTTCTTTCTTTCTTTCTTTCTTTCTTTCTTTCTTTCTTTCTTTCTTTCTTTCTTTCTTTCTTTCTTTCTTTCTCCTTCTATGTTATTCCTCCTCCTATCTTTTCTACTTTAGGGTCTTGTGTATGTAGTTGACTTCCAAAATTCCATCTTCAACGATGGACCCAGAATGATGGGTGTTCTATTCCCGACATTCCTGAATTTGGTGAATAAATGTACAGGGTGCTCTTATCTGAGTGGGATTTACTGTCATTCACTATCTTTTTCCCCTAAATAATTTTTCAAAAAGAGTAGGTAGACAAATACAGAGTTAGGATGGGTGCCAAGGATCTGGATAATCTGGGATTAGAAAAGATAGGATCAGGAAAAAAAAATATTTGCAAAGCACCTTAACTAAGAAAAGGCATCTCCCTCCTCCCAACCTTATTACATAGGTAATATAAATATTATTATCCCTATTTTAGAAATGCAGTAAACTGAGGCTCTGAGGATTCTAATGTCAGTGTTCTTTCTACTGTTCCACACTGCCCCTAAGCAAGGTTAAGGCAGGAGCTTAGGGCCATCATTGAAATAACAATTTGCTGAGCTCAGTGCATATGCCTTGCTGTGAATGACAGCCATACATTGTCACTTCCCATCCAATTGGAAGAGCTGACATAAGTTGCAATCCATATACTTGTCAAAAAAAAGTTTAGAAAGTGATGAACATTCTCAGGGAAGTTCTGATAAATACAGTACAGAGCAGGGTCCAAGTTTTGCACAAAGCTCTGTTATTCCCTGTGTACTCAATATACTCCTAGAAAGAGAGAATACCACTCCAGTTGTATTCAAAGGTAAGCTGAAATGATAACGTGGGGTGTGGTTGTATGGGGGTGTGTGTGTGTGTGTGTGTGTGTGTGTGATGATGATGATGCAGGTTATGTCCATTCAAGAAAAGATGAAGTAGAAAAGGACTCTTCAGACTAGAGAGATGAAAGCTGAGACAAAGATATGATAGGGGCCAATAAAAGCAAGAATGCATAGATAAGATAGATATTTATCAATAGGGACATTCTTGTTTACACACGTGTGTAAACACGCATATGTATATATACACATAAATACATGTATATGTGTCTTTGTATATTTATATATGTAATGTGTATATGTACACACATACAAAGACATACACAAGTGTGTGTATATGTGTGTGTATATACATATATATGTATTTGCAAATATATATACATATATATTCATGTATGTATGTCTGGTCGATTTGGTGGGAAGGTGCCTAATTGGAGTAGTGCAATAATATTGAATGTTATTGTGTAGAGGAGAAGTAGTTGCCTTGGAGACAAGGTGACTCACCTTCCCCAGAACATGGCTGAGCACACATCCCTTGAGATTGCACAGCCCATATTTTGGATACCATTGCTGTCCTAAATGAAAAGGAAAACAAAGGCCCTACCTTCATGAAACTTCCAATCTATTTGGAGTAACAACATAGTCAATTGAAAAGTAAGCTACTTCTGCGATGGGTAAAAAAAGCTGACCTCTATAAAATATGTATATGTATGTAAACTTGTTTGGCAAATTTAAGACAAAAATTAGGGAGTGAGAAGTACTCTATTCTCAGCTCTCATCCCCCACAGAAAACATTCTCAGCTAGGTGGTTCAATGGTTGGACCTCTAGACCTGGAGTCTCGAAGACCTTATTTCAAATCTGGCCTCGTACACTTATTAGCCTGTGTGACCCTGGTCAAATAATTCAACCTCTGTTTCTTCAACTATAGAATGGGTATAATAGCAGTAAATAATTCCCAGATTTGTTTTGAAGATCAAATTAGACAATGTTTGTAAAGTACTCAACATATTCAAAACAGTTTTGTTTGTTTTTTTCTTTCATTGCTGTCACAAGAGAGAAGATACTGAGTTGAATGGACCAGTGGCCTAGGACTGTATGACAATTCCAGTTTTCTTATATCTTCCCAATCTAGCCCTTCCCCCACATGGCTGGTGTCATAGTTTATATAAGCCTAAATATCATCTCACAACAGCTTGGTGGGACAGTAGATAGAGTGCCAGTGAGTCAGAATGACTAATCTTCCTTAGTTTGTATTCGGCCTGAGATACTTGTTAATTGCGTGATCTTGGACAAGGCCCTTAAACCTGTTTGCCTAAGTTTCCTCCTCTGTACAATGAGCTGCAGCAGGAAAGGGCAAAGCAGTATCTTTGCAGAGAAATACCCAAGTGGGGCCATGGAGAATTGTATATGACTGAAACTACTGAATAACAACACTTGAAAGGGGCTCAAAACTTAGGATCTTCTTAATTGTTCCCTCTTTTCATCTCTATCAGTGACCTCAGAGTCTAAGCCTGTCTGCTATACTCATAGGAGACCATCGGATAATTGATGTAGAGTTGATGAAGCCTATATAGATACAAATGAGGAATTTGAGGCCTAAGAATATTAAAAGCCTTGCCCAAGGTCACACATGTGGCAGAGCTGTCCCTGCTCTTCCCTCATGATATTTGTTATATTTTGCTCATCCCACTTTTCTATTCTCCTTCCATTCCTTCCTCTTCATCAATCATTTTTTCCCCTTACTTATAAGAAAACACTTCATGAAAGGTCTTGCATATTTACAATGCACACATGGGAACAGTTATATGTGTTTAGAAAGTTAATCCTACTTTATAAAAATGGGAGAGATAGTCAGAAAAAAGACAGAGACAGACAGAGGAGAGGAGAGGGATGGAGAGGAGAGGAGAGGAGAGGAGAGGGGAGAGAGAGAGAGAGAGAGAGAGAGAGAGAGAGAGAGAGAGAGAGAGAGAGAGAGAGGGAGGGGCAGAGAGAGGGAGGGAGAGAGAGGGAGAAAAGAAGAAGAAGAGAAGAAGAAGAAGAAGAAGAAGAAGAAGAAGAAGAAGAAGAAGAAGAAGAAGAAGAAGAAGAAGAAGAAAATGATTTTAATTGACTGGGGGGAAGGGAGACCTGAATGAAACCTCATTCTCATGCCTCTCCATGGCACCCCTGGAATTGGGGTGGGTGTGTGTGCGGACATGAGAGATAGGAAGCTATGGAGATTCAGAGTCTTCCCCATTTACTCTGGTTTTTGTCTTCTTCACTGGTGCTACTACTATAGTATAAATGACACATTCCCTTTTTTGCACAGTATAAGAGTTTGGCTCAGCCCTCATTAAATCATCCCCAATGCTGGGACTTAAACACTCATCTTCAATGTGTTTGTGAATGGGTCAATACGTTGGCTTCTAGAAACCCTGATCATCCTCATGGAGAGGACATTCTCATTTGTATAAATGAAATATAATTGGGTATGGCTTTAACTTCTTAGGGATGGTCGATCAGAGTCTTTAGGAATGAATTGATTAATCAATCCATAAAGAGGAGAGAATCAATCACTCCAAAGAATTTCAACTTCAGAGACTTTCCTGCATAATTAAGGTCTCAAATAATAGACTCCTTTTTTGTTTTTAAATCTTATGGATTCATTTCATTGTCTCTTGATAAATAATCTATAATGATATTAACTCAACAACAGTATTCGGTTTTAACCTACTGATAACTTTTCAACATATTAAGACAGAAAAGGAGGTCACAAAACCCATCATACCTTCAGGTCAGCCTCAAGGGATCTTCAGAGACTACATTGCTTTCAATAATGTAATCATTGTACAGAAGCTTGGTTTATATATCACACAGATGGCTCATAGAAACCAAATATTATTTGATTTTACAATTATATCTATTGTCTTTCCCAACACTTACAATGCACCACAAATAAATTAGAGATTGAAATTTATACTTTGTTCCAGTCAATAAAAAGTGCAATTAAGTACCATATTTAATTTGAATCATTAAAATTAAACCCATAATAAAGACAGTGTAAACTTTGAAATATTAACAATATCGTCATTAGAATGAAAAGTGGATATTGGAGAAGTAGTAGTTTTTGACAACAGACAATCCTAAAATTGTTTTGTTGTACTAATTCCTATTTACAGTGGGTAACAGGAAAAAAAGGTTGAATGAGGTAGATAAATGCCAAAAATATACATAACAGTTATTTTTCACACATGTCAAGTAACAACAAATGACATTTAAAGCTCCTTATCTAATCATATTATTATAACAAAGTTGAAGTGACATTCATCTTAAATCATGAGGTATTATAATTCTGGTAGAACCTGTAAGTGGAAAGCTTAGTTACACTAAGGTTGACTTCAAATCAAATCAAGCCAAAAAGCATTCCTTTCATTCTCTGTCTCTCTGTCTCTCTCTCTCTCTCTTTCTTTTTTAATTTTTAAATTACATAAGATAGTATAATAAAAAAAGATTGTACATGAAATTGAAAA
The DNA here is from genome assembly GCA_028646595.1 of Phalanger gymnotis. Classification (NCBI taxonomy): domain Eukaryota; kingdom Metazoa; phylum Chordata; class Mammalia; order Diprotodontia; family Phalangeridae; genus Phalanger; species Phalanger gymnotis. Next base: position 259,613,862 of record CM053623.1, on the reverse strand, counting down.
TTTATTATGTCCAACTTGCTGCTCCTTTTAAATACATGACAAAGTTATCATATAATAACTTTTCTTCCCTTCTCCTTAACCTAGAGATAGCTACCATTAGACCTAAATAAGTATGTGTGTGTGTATACATATACACATACATATATATGTATTTAATTCTATATATACTTCCATTTATCAGTTCTTTCTCTGCATATGTATAACATGTTTCTACATAAGCCTTTTATAACTTTGGTATTTATAATAGTTAATATGACATACTCTCAAAGTCATTTTTAAAACAACATCTCTGTTACTGTATACAATGTCTCTTGGTTCTTCTCGTTTCACTCTTCATTATTTCATGCAAATTCTTCCATGTTTTTCTAAGGTCATTAAGCTTATCATTTCTTATAGCGTAGTAGTATTCCGTCACAATCACATACCACAGATTGTTCGGCCATTTCCTAACTGAAGGGCATCCTCTAATTTTGCAATTCTTTGCCACCACAAACAGAGCTGTTAAAAGCATTTTAGAACATATAGGTTCCTTCCCTTTTTCCTTAATCATCTTTAGAAATAGACCTAGGTTTTTTTTTTTCTGTTTTGCTATATTGCTGGGTCAAAGGTATAGGCAGTTTAATAACATTTTGAGCATAATTCCAGATTTCTGATCAAAATGTTTGGTTGAGTTCACAATTCCACCAGTAATGAATTAGTGCCCCAATTTTTCCACATCCACTTCAAATTTTATTTGGTAACAATTGTTGGAAAAACTGGAAAGCATTTCTTAATAACATACTTTATGGCAGGTTGAGGCAATGTAAGTATTGTTAATAGAGAATTTGCCTCAAGGTCAGGAAAACACAAGTTTAAGCCCTACCTCTTACACCTACAGATCATGTGACCCCTGTAGAAATCACTTTTCCCTCTCAGTGCTCCAGGCTACTTTCTAAGACTCTTTAATTGTAGAGGAGATGGAGGGAGAACTTATTGTGAGCTACTTAAATCACAGATTTGCTTCCTCCCTCAGCCAAAAAAAAAAAAAAGAGAGAGAGAGAGAGACAAAAATGAAACAAAGTGGCTCCCTTCAAAACAACCATATTCTATTGGACCCTGAAACTCAAAATCTCTTTTGGGACAAAACACTCCATCAAGACAAAACTTTTATAAAAAATTTGAGAGGAAAACATGTATGCATGTCCTCATAAACATGCAGAAGTTCAGAAATATGTATTTTATGCAAATTCACTTTATGATTGTAGCATATATATTTTATCATGGCATTATAATGTTGCAGTGATATGGAACTCTTTCTTTGCAAGTTGTATTTCAATATGCTTTAATTAATTAGTGATTTTTTGCAATAAACTTTCTTTACCCTTTAAAGTGGCAAATCACATACTTTTAGGGGGGAGGGGATAAATTGAATTAAAATTTATTTATGTAAAAATTATATGATATCTTCCCATATCTAATTAATCACTTTTTATTGGTTGAAGCAAAGCAAGCTTTAGAAAGTATTGCACAATTGAAATATCCCAATCAGTTCTACTTTTCATTCAAAATAATTTGTCTATTTTTTTAAAGTATAATCATTTTTATTACTAAGTTCCATGCTCCTTTGTTTTTATTTTGTTTTGTGCAAAAGTACTAAATTAAAAGAATATTTTCCATCATTTCACATGTGTTTAGAATTCTTTTTTGTAAAGTGAAGATGACAACTGCACGTTTTAAGTACATTGCATGAATTTCTTGTTGGCTATGTCTAGAAAGCCAGTGTCTCTTTGAATAGGAATGATTACCTGAAAGATCTTTCTAAGTCAGGGTCTGCTGCATCCTGATTCAATGGTTGAATTGACTGGGAACAATAACACCAAAAAGTCCAGTTGTTTTTAGTGAATTTAGTATTGACAGGATGTTACCCTCGGAGTCAGAAAAATGAAGGGTTGAATTCTGTCCTATTAATTGTGTGATTATGAGCAAGTTACTGAATTTCTTGTCTCAGTTTCCTAATCTGTAAAATAGGGCTTATGATACCTGTCTGTACTGTCTGCCTCTCTGGGTTGTTTTAAAACAATTGAGATAATGTGTAGAAAGCACTTTGCAAACTTGAATGAAAGCAATGTATGCATCAATTAAATATATGGCTAAGGATCTGATTTAAGAACTGATTTAAGCAGTCAGTTGCCTATTTTTTCAGCTTTGTAATTCTTTGCCTTGTGTTTCTATTTACTTTCTCATGATTATTAAGATTGTTTCTAGTTGTCAGAGGAGAAAATTTTCTTTTTCAAAAGAAGCTTTCCAACTCTATTGCTTCATAATGTCATAGAAGTAACCAACCTTGGGTTCTCAGCCAGCTGAACATGAGTTGTCAGTTTCTACCATGTTGGAAAGTCCTTGAAAATGGTCCCAGCAGCAGATCCTGTATGTTCGCCAAGGACTAACTTAACTAAATTCAGAAATAATTTCAATAGTAGGCTATTCACTGATAAAGAATGCTTTGGTCATATCAAGCAATGGAACAAAGGTTAATTTTTATGCAGCAAAATCTAATAAATTCTGCTCTTGTTTTATTATCATATGCAACTCGCATCTCATCTTGAGTTCTAGTTTTAGCAGGGGAAGTGTTTTAGACTTTGACCTACAGGTGAAAACAGAAAATGTCCCAGTACTTTAAGATCTTATTAGATAATGTATGACTTATAATATTATTCTTGGCATTATTGGTTTGCTGCTCGAAAAAGTCTATGGAAGTTTTCTTGGTTTTGAGGTCTACAGTAAATCCCTACAGTCATCTAATGTCAGCTTTCAGTTTCCTTGTGTCTTCAAGCATGGCTGGGTAAAAGAAATTGAATAAAATTAACCCTATTAAATATCTTGCTTCACACCATTAGCAATGGGAAATGGACTGGACAATAGAAAACACTGCTTTCTGTGAGACTTGCTTCTCGCTTACAGTGTATTTTCTGCATCTGACTTTCTGTCTCTTACACACATCCAGATGTTCCAACATTTGCTGCCTCATTTTTGAGAATTTTTTCCTTAATAGCAAGTTCTTTCCTCTAATGTTCGGCAAGTTTTTTTAAATTTGTAAAGTGAACATTGTATTAGATCTATCCCTTGATTAAGAGTTTAAAAATTAAAGGGTAGGAGTGAAATCTTTGTCTAGGCATATAAATGTGTATTTCCAGGAAAGCTCCCTTTTGATATTTCCAAAAGAATTCAAGTTTTCATAAAACATATCTTGAGTATAATAATGTTATGTATATATGCATCAGGTTGTACCTTTGATTTTTTAATATGTGTTCAATTGCATGCCAATAAAAAAAGGCTTTTGCTATTAAAAAGTTAGGTAATAGTGAAAGGGAAAAATCTATTTTGACACCCATTTGGGTGATAGGAATAAAGAGAATCACTTTTAATCGTTACTTTCAAAGTTGATTGAGTCATTCATCTTGAGTGACTTGACTTGAACCTGAAGACTAATTTGGAATCTGGTGTTTCTGGCTATCAGTCATTCATTAACCACAAGTTCAAAATATAACCTTGAAGGCAAGAAGTTTCATAAAATTCATTTATCACCTACTATCAGATTTTTTTTCCCAATTAACTATTGCATGCTTCTCTTTTATTCTTTTGGAATCTGTCAAAATGTAAAATAACACATCTGCTATCTAAATATTCCTATTGAAGATGTGCCGAAATGAAAATCCTTTCTGCTGGTGGATACTAAAATATCACCTGCTTTGGTTAGTTAATTGAACTAGTAATTACTCTTGAACATGTGGGTTGGTTGTTTTCTGCCTGAAATAATTACCCAATGAGGCCTACACCAGGGTTATCAGCAGGAAGCTAACAATTGGTGTATTGGTAAGAAGAGTTTATAAAGCACTTCTATGTTTCCTGGCAGATGGAGAAACAGATGGGTGCGTAATAGATGCAAAACTAACCACATGATCCCCAAATCTTATCAGTATCCATTATCAACAAGGTCAAGCCTCCTAAAAAATCAAACCTTTCAAACAACCAGAATGAATGGAAACAGTTAAGAATCAGGTCATGTTTTCAGGTCTACCTAGTTATGTGCCAATCATTTTCTAATTTGTTAAAAAGTATTTTGTTGGCATTACTAAAATGTCTCATTTGACATATTTTTTCTTAATACAATATTCCAATATCAATAGGCCGTTCCACTTAGAAAAGTAAATGGCCACAATCTGATGTTACAACCCCTGACCCCCATGCCACACACACACACACACACACATACACACACACACACACACACACACACACACACCCCAGGAAATACATTCCTTGGTATACCTTTTCCTCAAGAGCTTCCCTCTAGAATTTTATAAGAAAGATTTTATTCTAAAACAAATAGTGCATCTGAAATATTTAGTCCATGTTATTTTGCTCCAACATCGAAAGGCAGTGAATAGAGATCAATTCACAGAATCAGGAGGAGCTGGGTTTAAATCCCACTTCCACGAGCAAGTCATTTTACATCTCAGGCCCCCAGGCACCTCTCTAGGGTGTTTAAATCTTAAACATGGTACTGATCTGCATTAGTAGAAAAAGTCTCTTCCTCAGAGCTCTCTCTACCAATCAAATCACAAGTCAGTCCAGTCTCCTCTGCAGGGAGGAGGGGGAGACCCAGAGAGTGACACATAGAAAAAGAAACAGAGAGATAGAAAGAAAACTAGAGACAGAAATAGTGTTATAGTATGGGTCAAACTAGATTTGGAGTCAAAAAGACCACAGTTTTGTTTTGAAACTTACTAATTAATCTCTCACCCAGGGCTCTGTTGACCATGGGGAAGTTAGTTGCCACTCTGAACCTCAGACATTTTTTCTAAGACTCTAAGTTGTAGACACCTTAACCTATAAAACTGGCATGTGCCCAATGATTTTGAAGTCTAAATTACTTTTTGATATTGGGTTTTTACTTGTTGCCACTGTACTATGAACTGAATGAATTAATGAACAGAAGTGAGTTGAATTCACTTTAGGAAATTTCACATCTCTTTTGCTGACTCCAAAATTCTTCTAGAAACAAAAGAGAAGCTTATTGATGCCTAGATTATTCCAATGATATTGTGTGTAAGATAATCATTATGTGAACAAATGAATGAATAAAAAGAACCATTTATTTAGCACTGTGTTTAAGGTTAGGGATACAAATACAACAGTGAGACAGTTCCTGACATCAAAGAACATTACAAGACAATTTTAATATGTGGAGTGTTAGCCAGGGATGAGGATTTTTCATTGGAGAAGTCATGATTGCTTAATATAATCTTTTCAGTAGTAATGGCAGTATTGATTTGATTATGGCTCCAATTGCAAAGCAGAGGATGAGGGTACCATACATGTGGGGAATAGCAGAGAGCAAAATCCTGTGGTCCATATGGTGAAGTAGATGTCAGAGCCAATGGCAAGAAAATAGGAATTAAAATATGATTAAAGTTTTGTGTTGACCAAAGGGCAATCAAGAGGCAAATGTTGGGTGTGAAAAGGCTGTAACATATCATGAAGAGTCATGCATGAGAAGGTGTTTAAAGTATGTTATCAGATTAAATATGCTTAGCATAAACAGCCCTGTTGTGTGTGTGTGTATATACGTGTAAACATGTATACACATATATTCCACGATTTATCATTGTAATTTCTAACATCTGTTAATATTAATCGTAGCGTATCTTTGGCCTTGATATTTCACACAATGGCCTGGATACTAATTTCAGATAATAATAATTCCATTCATATTAAAATATTTGCTGAAGACCTTCCCTGTAAGGTAAAGATTGTATGAACAACATATAGTAAGTTATTCCTAGGATCATGAGTTTTAGAACTGGAAAGTATTTGAAGATCATGTATTCCAAATTCCTCATTTTATAGATTAGGAAACTGGCGTAAGAGAAATGAACTAACTTGTTCAAGATTATGTAGTATAAATTTAACTGCCTTAAACTTAAAGATAATAAAGATTAGGCTGAACATGGTTAATATGATTCCACAAACTAGTAACCGCAGGATGTTGCTAGAGTTTAAACCAGGATCTCTAGAATATACATTTGATACTCTTTCCATCATTCCATGCTGAAAGGTGTGTTAGGGATTGGGAATAAATAAAAAGATAAGAAAGAGTTCCTCATATTAGTCTGGTTCATGGTCCATTTTATAAAGAACAACAGCCCATGTAGAGGACTAAGTATTACTCACCTTCAGTGGTGAAATGTAAATGATAATATTGAATCTTTTCATTTATTCCTCTTAAGATTAAATATTAGTTGGACTTTTATAGGCCGTAATACTCTGGAGGTCTAGGATTATGTATGCATCTTTTTATTCTCCATGGTGTCTAGCACAATTGATTGCACATTGTGGCATATGATCAATATTTATTCATAAATTTGACTAGCTAGATGATGTGGACAGTCATTAAATTTTGAAATTATAACCATGACATATATAATGGAATTCATTGTCTAATGTTTACTATTTACATTGTTTTATGACTCATACACTGTGGTATATACCAGTGTATAATCCTTCACCTTCAAATTATAAACAAAATACTGCCAGTTCGTATGTTTCTGTGCAACTTCAGCCTTGAACTATTTAGGGGGCATATTCCAAGGTTTTTTGAATGTGTAGTTCAATGACTCAAGTTGTTAATTTTACAATTTCCTTGATAAATCAACAATCAATAGGAATTTGTGAAATACCTACTACGTTACAGGAACTGACAATTAAATAACAAAAACTAAACCAGTCGCTGACCTCAAAGAGCATTTTATTGGTGGTTGGAAAGGGGAGATAAATAAAAAACATATAGAAAGTAAATGCAAGGAAGTTTTGAGGAAAGAGGAGCTAGCAACTTTGGGAATCAGGAAGGAACTGTTCAGTAGGTGGTGCTTAATCTGAGCTCTGAAGGAGACTATAGATCTAAGAGGCAATTGAGGAGAGAACAAATTCCAGGCAAGAGTTACATGAAAAGGAATGGAAATGAGAGTTAGGATGTCGTGATGCATCTTCTATTTAGAAATTTTACCATCAAGAGGATCCCTATAGCTGTACCTGATTTCCATGTAGTACCTATTGCTGTCAGTCACAAAATCTGAAAATATGTTTTTGAAATGGAGGAACTTGTTTTAAATACTATCTTCTCATGGAAGAATCTGTGAATTGTGTTTGTGTAAGTGGGTGTGTGTTAGTGCCTCCAAATTTTAGTAGATTTTGAAAGCATAAATATGAAGAACTCTGTCATGTAACTTTTTATTTATCCTCCAACCTGAGTATATCTTTCATCTTGGGATGGTGTAACAACAATGCTACTTGCCACTACTGTAGCTGTGTAAGACCAACACCCTCACACAGGAGGGCTGCTAACATAGGTTCTTTGATCTGCTTTTCCAAGTAATGTAATTTTAATGGGTTTACAATCTCACTATAATTAAACATACATATATCATTCACTTAGTTCAGGGGGAAAAGTCAGCTACCCCTTCAATCAGGGAATCATAATCAGGATTACACAGGATTTAGCAGCTGCAACATTAAGAAGTCATGAAATATGATATTCTGAAAGGCAAAGGAGCTGGGACTACAAACAAGAATCACCTATTGGGATAAAAGTCATCCGATATAATATAAGAATTTCAAACTTTCACAAGGAGAAGACCAGAATTAAACTAAAAATTTCTTCTCCAGTATCAAGAACCAAGAGAAGCATAAAGAGGTAAAAAGGCAAAAGAAAACATAAGGGATTCAATAGAACTAAGCTGTTTACATCTACATCCATACATGGCAAAATGATACTTGTAACTCTTAAAAATAGTACAATTAGAAGGAATATAGTTAGATAGATAGATAGATAGATAGATAGATAGATAGATAGATAGATAGATAGACAGATTTAAGATATTGGCATAAGGTGAATTTCAGAGATGAGAAAAGAAGAGTATGCTGGATATAGGAGGAAGGGAAAGGTTGAAGGGGGGTAAGTTATTAAAAATCAAGAGATATGAAAGACCTATCACAGTGGAGGGGTGTGCCAGTAAGGCAAAATGGGCTTAGTTTAATGGGTGCCCTTGAGGAGTTTGGCTTTTGTTTATGGTGAAAGTACTTTTATCTGTTAAATGCTAAGCCCCAAAGCCCTATCAGGTGTGAAACCTGTGCAGGCGTAGACTAAGGACTTAAAAGGGGCCAATTCGGGAACCAATGGGTCTCTGGACTCTGGTCTCTAGTCGTTGAGGCAGGACTTGAGAATGCCAGAGCCTTGGCTGTGAGGAGAGGTGAGAAAACTATGGCTGGAAAAAAAAAATCCGAAGCAGAGGCGACCCCTGTGTGGACCCAGGAGTTCAAGCGTGAGGTCTTGAGGTCAGTGAATATGATTTATGCCATCTTATTTTTCTGTGGCCTCCTGGCTACTCTTGTGAGGCAGGCCTACTGGGCCTGGAGGCTTGTGTTCATAATACTGGAATCGGGAGGTTGGTTTGCTAATTTGTTGCTCTGGGCTCTGAATAAATTTTTTGATGCCTTCTGCTTGGAGAATTCTGTATACCCAATGATTTCGAACCATTCAGATATTTATATGATCCTTTTAGAGATCATAAATTTGGCCTTCCTACTATAAGGGGCAGATGGGAGGGTGGATGATGGACATCACTTTAATCTTACTCATATCAATATTGGCTCAAAGAGGGAATAATATACACAGTGAGTTGAAAATAAAAATCTATCTTATGTGACAGAGAAGTCAAAGGGGTGGAGATTAAGTAAAGGTGGCAGAGGGAGGGACTGACAGAGGAGAAGGCAGATCAGGGGAAGTGCTGGACAAGAAAACACTGGTGAGGATTGGCTAGAGAGTGGGCAAACAGGGGGAAAAATAGGATGGGGGGTGGGGAATAGAAGTAATCATAACTGTGAATGTGAATGGGACATACTCACCTATAAAAGGTAATATATTCCTTACAAGAAACACCCTTGAAGCAGAGAGAACAAACACAGAGTAAAAGTAAGGTGTTAGAAACAAAGGAAAGTCACCTAGAACTACCAGATCTCAAACTATTTTATGAAGCAGTAGTCCACAAAACTATCTGGTACTAGCTAAAAAATAGAGTGGTGGATAAGTGGAATAAATTAGGTATATAAGACACAGTAGTCAATGACCAGAGTAACTTAGCATTTGATAAACCCAAAGACCCCAGCCTTTAGGATAAGATCTCATTATTCAACAAAAACTGCTGGGAAAACTAGAAAACAAAGGACATCACATACCAAGATAAGTTCAAAATAGTGTTGCATGATTTAGATACAAAGGGTGAAACCATAAGCAAATTAGAAGAGGAAGGAATAGTCTACCTGTCAGATCTATGGAGGCAGGAAGAATTCATGACCATATAAGAGACAGAGAGTATAACTAAATATAAAATAGATAATTGTGATTATAGTAAACTGAAAAGGTTTTGTACAAACTAAATCAATGCAACCAAGATTAGAAGAAAAGCAGACATCTGGGAAATAACCTTTACAGCAAATATTTTTGATAAAGGCCTCATTTATCAAATATATGGTGAATTGAGTCAAATTTATAAGAACAAAAGCCATTTCCTAATTGATAAATGGTCAAAGAATATGAAAAGGCAGTATTCAGATAAAGACATCAAAGCTCCATATAGATATAAGCATATGAAGAAGTAATCTAAATCACTTTTGATTAGAGATATTCAAATTAAAACAATTCCAAAAACAACAAAAACAACAACCACTTCACACCTACCAAATTGACTAATATGACAACGGAGGAAAATGATAAATGTTGGAAAGAATGTGGGAAATTTGGGATACGAATACACTATTAGTGGAATTGTGAACTGATACAACAATTCTGAGAACAAATTGGAAATATGCCCAAAGGGCAACTAAACTGTGCATATCCTTATCCAACAAAAGGAGGAGAAGGGGTGAAAAGTTTGGAACTCAAAATCTTATGAAATTTATGCTAAAATTGCTTTCATATGTAATCGAGAAAAAAATAAATGCTATTGTAAAATGTATTTAGTCTTAGAGTTTCTTGGGAAAGAGAGAGGTTAAACAACTTGCTCAGTCCTACAACTAATATAAATCAGAAGTGGAACTTGCACCCATGTCTTCCTGACAGTGAGGACAACTCTCTATCCAATATAGTATATTTGTTTTCATAATTAATCATACAATACAATACAAACAGCATTAGGGATTAGTACTCACTAGAATTTTTAGAGGCTGATCATTCTATATCCTTACCTTCCACTAAATTAATTGACTTAGAGACTATGTTTGATCAACCATTCAGTGAATTAGTCAAGAATCTCTATTGCTTCTTAACTGGGTTCCCTAAAAGGAACCCCTGACCGACCCTCTAGTTTTGAGCTTTTCTTTCTTTTTTTTCTGAACTATGAGATAGTAGGCTTAAATAATCGCAAATCATCTTTTCCTATCTAACCTTTGAGTAAAACTAGTCATTTCAAAATAGATTGGACACTAAATAATTGGCAACAAAGGAAGAAACATGTGGAATGAGGAAACAATTCATGACTAAATAGAGTTGTTAAATATTCTCTGAAGAGCAATGGATATTCATTTTAAAAGGTGAGAAATTATCATAGCCTTGAATAATCCTCTAATTATTTTTTTTGTTGTTGAGACCATCTATAGTTGTCAAGGGAACCAGACTTTAACAAACAAACTACTTGAAAATAACTGGAAAACCTAGGAACATTAGATTTTTTTTTTATTCTCACTTTACAGATTCATGAATTCAATGACGAAAGTAATAATATAGGGAAATTCAAATGACTGTAGGAAACAAATATTGGTGCAAATTGAATCCAAAGTTGTTTAAAAAAATATTTGATGATGAATAAAGGCTTTAGGAAAAAAATAAAATAAAAATTTATTTTCGACATGGTCTGAATTGATGAAAAAAATTAAGGAGACAGTATGATGAAACAGATAACTATTGTTCACCTATTTTTTGAAGAGGACCAGTGACATCACAGGGTGATGTGTTGACTTGCACATGGATTGGAGTCACATCAGAATCTGAGGGAATATTACAATCAAGTTAGTGGTGAAGAAAATTTGCACAAAACCTTTCCCACGAGAAATGTTAGGACATCCTCCAACAAATGTACAGAACATTAACTGGAAGAGTATGCAAACATGATGATCACATGAACGAATGTAATGTAGGGAGGTCCTGTAATGTCATTTATGGATGTCACTGTGCTATTGCTCCTCTCACTCAACAGGGACAGAATCTCCCCTGGGTCAACTTTTTTTTTTTTTCTGGGCTCACAGTATTTGTTGCTCATCTCTAAAAAAAACAAACAAACATCTTCATTTAAAGTTTTGATTTCTAAATTCTGTCTCTCCCTCCCTCACCACCTCTTTCCTGAGATGGTAAACAGTCAGATATAGGTTATACATGTGCAATTATGTAAAACACTTCCATATTAGTCATTTTGTTCAAGAAGGCTCAAATAAAAGAAAAAAAAGAAATAAAGTGAAAAATAGCATACTGTAGTCTGCATTCAATCAATATCAGTTCTTTCTCTGGGAACAGTGAGTATGCTTCACCATTAGTTCATTGGGATTGTCTTGAATCATTATATTGCTGAAAATAACTAAATCATTCACAGTTCTTCATCAAACAATATTCTTGTTACTGTGTTCAACATTCTCCGGGTTCTGTTCACTTCCCAATGTATCAGTTCATGTAAGTCTTACTGTTTTCTGAAATCATCTTGCTTGTCATTTGTCATGTCAGAAACTTGATAGAGACTAGCATCTCATATCATATACCAAGATAAGGTCAAAATGGGTACATGATTTACACATAAATGGTAATACCATAGGCAAATTAAGAGAACATGGAACAGTTTATCTGTCAGATTTATCAATAAGGGAAGAATTTTGGACCAAACAAGATTCACAGAGCATTACAAAAATATAAAATAGATAATTTTGATTATATAAATTTTTTCATAAAAGGTTTTGCACAAACAAAACCAATGAAATCAAAATTCTAAGGAAAACAGAAAACACAATGATATTCCTCTACAATTGTATAAAATTAGAAGCTAGTTTTATGAAAACACCAGTAAAAAAGATAAACAATTGATCAACTTAATTAAAAAAGGAAAGAAGAAAACCAACTTACTATTATCAAATATGAAAGGGGTGAATTCACCACCTATGAAGCAGAAATTAAAACAATAATTAGGAGCAATTTTGCACAATGATATTCCTTTACAATCGTATACCACAGCTTGTTTAGACATTCCCCAATTGATAGGCATCCCCTTGAATTCCAATCCTTAGCTACCACAAAAAGAGCTACTATAAATATTTTTGCGCAAATGTGTCCTCCCCCCCCCTTTTTTGAGATGTCTTTGGTACATAGACATAGCAATGGTATTATTGGATCAAAGGGTATGTACAGTTTAATAGCCCTTTGGACATAGTTCCAAATTTCTCTCCATTGAATCTGTTCACAACTCCACCAGCAGTGCATCAGTGTTCCAATTTTCCCACATCCTCTCCACCTTTCAACATTTTCCTTTCCTGTCCTGTGAACTAATCTGATATGTGTGAGGTAATACCTTAGTATTGTTTTAATTTTCATTTCTCTGATCAATAGTGATTTAAGCATTTCATATGACTGCAGATAGCTTTGATTTCTTTGTCTGAAAACTGTATGTTCATATCCTTTGACCATTTATCAATTGGAGGATAACTTGTATTTTTATGCAGTCAGCTCAGTTCTCTATATATTTGAGAAATGAAGCCTTTATCAAGGATTCTTGTGAAAAAGAAAAAAAATTCCCCAGTTTTCTGTTTTCCTTAGAATTTTGATTTCATTGGTTTCATTTGTGCAAAACCTTTTATGAAAACATTTATATAATCAAAATTATCTATTTTTATAATGCTCTGTGAATCTTATTTGGTCCAAAATTCTTCCCTTATTGATAAATCTGACAGATAAACTGTTCCATGTTCTCTTAATTTGCCTATGGTATCACCATTTATGTGTAAATCATGTACCCATTTTGACCTTATCTTGGTATATGATATGAGATGCTAGTCTATATCAAGTTTCTGACATACTGTTTTACTGTTTTCCTTCGAGTTTTTGTCAAATGAGTTTTTGTTCCAAAATCCTGGGTCTTTGGGTTTCTCAGATACTAGATTACTATGGTCATTTACTACAATTGGATTTATACCTAACCTATTCCACTAAAATATCACTCTATTTCTTAGCCAGTACCAGATTGTTTTTGATATTTACTGCTTAATATTAGTTACCTATTCTAAATGCTTTAAGTTTTTTTCTTCTATTATTGCTATAGCTAACATTATAGTACAATATCAAATTGTAGAGGTGATAATAAGCATCCTTGTTTCACTCCCAATTGTATTAGGAAGGTTTCTGGCTTATCCCCATTGCAAATAATGTTCCCTGGTGGTTTCAGATAAATATTACTTATTATTTTAAGGTAAGCTCCATTTATTCCATTGCTTTCTAATGTTTTTTTAATAGGAATGAGTGATGTATTTTGTCAAAAGTTATATTTTCTACATCTATCGAGAAAATAAATTTCTGTTGATTTTGTTTTTGATATGGTTGATTATGCTGATAGTTTTTTCTCATACTGAACCACCTCTGCTGCATTCCTGGTATAAACCCTACCTGGTCATAGAGTATGATCCTTGTGATATATTGCTGTAATCTCTCTACTAGTATTTTATTCAAAATTTTTGCATCAATATCCATAAGGGAAATTAGTCTATGATTTACTTTCTCCGCTTTGGCTCTTCCTGCTTTGGGTATTGGCACAATACTTGCAACATAAAAGGAATTTGATAGGACTCTTTCTTCACCTATTTTTTCCAAACAGTTTATATAGTATTGGGATTAATTGTTCTTTAAATGTTTGGTAGAATTTTCTTGTAAATCAATCTGTTCCTCCAGATTTTTTCTTAGAAAGGTCATCGATGGCTTGTTCAATTTCTTTTTCTAAGATTGGGTTAAGCATTTTATTTTTTCTTCTGTTAATCTGGGCTATTTATGTTTTTGTAGATATTTATCCATTTAATTTAGATTAAGAGATTTATTAGCATATAATTGGGCAAAATTGCTCCTAATGATTGCTTTAATTTCTGCCTCATAGGTGGTGAATTCACCCCTTTCATATTTGATACTAGTAAGTTAGTTTTCTTGTTTCCTTTTTTTAATTAAGTTGATCAATTGTTTATCTATTTTACTGGTGTTTTCATAAAACTAGCTTCTAATTTTATGCAGTCATTCAATGGTTTTCTTACTTTCAATTTTCTTAATCTCTCCTTTGATTTTCAAGATTTCCAATATGGTGTCTCATTAAAGATATTTAATTTGTTCTTTTTCTAGGTTTTTTTTTTTTGGTAACATGCCCAACTCTTTGATCTCCTTTTTCATTATTTTATTGATGTGAGCAATTAGAGATATGCATTTTCCCCAAAGTACTGCCTTGGTTGCCATAAATTTTGGTATGTTGTCTCATTGTTGTCATTTTCTTTAATGAAATCACTGATTGTTTCTATAATTTGTTCTTTAACCCACTTATTTTTTAGAATTAGATAATTTAATTTCCAATTAATTTGAATCACTTTTTATTGTCCATTATTAAATGTAATTTTTATTGAATTATGATCTGGTAAGGATGTATTTAATATTTCTGCTTTTCTACATTTGGTTGTGAGTTTTTTGTGTCCTAATACATGGTGAATTTTGGTAGTTATCATGTCCTGCTGAGAAAAGAATATATATATACACATATATATATGTGTATATATACATATATATATATATATATTCCTTTCTATTTCCATTCATTTTTATCCAAACCTCTATCATCTAACTTTTCCAGAATTTTATTTACCTCCCTAATTTCTTTCTTGTTTATTTTGTGGTTAGATGTTGAGAGGAAAGTTGGGGTTTGCAATTAGTACAGATTTATTATCTATTTCCTCCTGGAACTCATTCAACTTCTCCTTCAAAAATTTAGATGCTATACCTTCTGGTCCACATATATTTAGCCTCTTTGTCTATGGTACCCTTCAGCAAGATGTAGTTTCCTTCATTATTTCTTTCAATTAGACCTATTTTAGACCAAATTAGACCAAAGCTTTTGCTTTGTCTGGCATCATGATTGCTACCCCTTCTTTCTTTGCTTCTCAGCCTTTTATCTTTACTCTCCACTTCAGATGTGTTTCTTGTAAACACTATATTGTTTGACTCTAGTTTTTAATATATTCTGCTATCTGCTTCTGTTTTATGGGTGAGTTCATCCTATTCACCATTATGGTTATAATAACTGTGTATTCCTTGCCATGCTATTTTTTACTCGTTCCCTTCCTTCTCTCTTATGCCCCACCTTTACCCTCTCTTACAAGCATTACTTCTGATCACAGACTTCCCCAATCTACCTTCCTTTTTATTAGTTCACCTCCCCCATATATTATCCCCATCCCTTTTTATTTCCTTGTAGGTTAAGAGAGGTTTCTTTATTCAATTGAATGTTTTTGTTATTCCCTCTTTGAGCCAATTTTGATGAGAGTAAGGTTTAAGCTTTTGGTGCCACCTCCCACCCCCAATCTTCCTTTCCATTATTATAGCTCTTTCATGGCTCTTTTATGTTGGATAATTTATCCTATTCTATCCCTCTCTCCTTCTTCCAGTGCAATTTTCTTTCTCACCCCAATGTTTGAGGGTTTTTTGGGTATTATGCCATCCAAGTCACATTTATACACATCCTCTATCTAAACATATTCTTGCTAATTGCTCTCATAGTAATAAAGTTCTTAGGAGTTACAAATATTATCTTGCCATATAGAAATATAAAGAGTTTAACCTTATTGAATTTCTTATGCTTTATCTTTCTTGTTTCTTTTTAAACCTTTTATGTTTCCCTTGAGTCTTGTTTTTGGAGGTATTTTTTTTTCTTTAACTCTGATCTTTTAATTAGAAATGCTTGGAAGCCCTGTAATGTCCACTCCCTCACCCCCCGAAAGATTATGTTCAATTTTCTTGAGTAAATGATTCTTGATTCTAAGCTTAAATCTTTTGCTTTTCAGTATATCATAATTCAAACCCTCTGGTTCTTTAATGTGGAAGCTGCCACATCCTTTGTAATCCTGATTGTAGCACCACAATATTTGAGTTGTTTCTTTTTTGTGACTTGCAGTACTTTTTCCTTGATCTGCGAGTCCTGAAATTTGGTTGTGATATTCCTGGGATATTCCTTTCAAGCAGCTATCTATGTATTCTTTCAATTTCTATTTTGCCCTCTGGTTCTAATATATCAGGGCAGTTTGATAATTTTTAGAAGGATATTGTGCTGTTTTTTTTTAATCATGACTTTCAGGTGCTCCAATAATCCTTATATTATCTCACCTGGATCAACTTTGTAGGTCAGTTGTTTCTCCAAAGAGAAATTTCACATTTTCTAATTTTTAAACTTTTAATAAAATTTTTGTTCCTCATATCTTGATGTTTCATAGAGTTATTATGTTCAATTCTCATTTCTCTCAACTTGTTCAATTCTCATTTTGAAAGAATTTTCTTCAGTGTGCTTTTTTATTTCCTTTTTCACTTGGCCAATTCTATTTGTTAGGTAGTTATTTTCCTTGGTAAATCTTTGTATATCTTTGCATATCTTTGCCCATGCTATGGACTCTTTTTTCATGGTTCTCTTGCATTACTCACATTTATTTTCCTAATTGTTCTGCTACTTCTCTAATTCACTTTTTAAAATCTTTTTAAATCTCTTCAGGAAATCTTTTTTCAGCCTGGGATCAAATTACATTTTTCTTTGAGGCTTCACATGTAGCCATTTTAACACTACTGTCCTCCTATAAATTTGTGCCTTGATCCTTCTTATCACTATAGTAACTTTCTATACTCAAGCTCTTTTTTCTTTGCCCATTTTTCTGTCTTTTTTGTGACTTGATGTTTTTCTATGTGAGTTCAGCTCTGGTCCTACACTGTCCCAAGCCCTTTGTGCTGGGGTTCTGGGTCTTACTGCTGGCTTTCACTGGGCTTTAGGACTTAGTTGTTTTCTTTCTCTGGAGGGTAGGCTTCTTTCTGGCTCCTACTGAGGAATGGGGTCTTACTGTTGGCTTCCCCTGGAGGAGAGGCCTTGCTGCTGGATAGCTATGGAAACAGGGTCTCTCAGCTGGTAAGACCCAGCGGTGGGGTCTTGCTATTGGACAGCCCCAGACCAGGGCTTCATTACTCATCAATAATGAGGTCAAAGCCTCACTGGTGCCTTGTGCTGGTGGTGGGATGAGTGGATTCTATCTCTTGCAGCAATGCATAACCTATTCACTTGCCTAGGGGGCTGCTGCTTTTTGGGATGGCAGGGCTTTCCTGGTCAATTGCCCCAGGCTTGGAGCCTTGTGGCAGGCCCCCTGCTGTGAGGCTAGCTGCTGCTATTTCTCTTGGACATGGCTTGTCTCATACCCCAGTGAAACAAACCTTTCTTGCTGTGCTGGTAATCTGCTTCTTTGCTCCTAGATCAATCTGATGTGGTTTCCTAGTTTTGTGGAGGGTATTTTGGGAGGGCTTAAGAGAGTTCCTTCCTCATTCCACTGTCTTGGCACCAGAAGTCCACCTCATCTCTTTAAAGCCATCTTAGCTGGCTCAATTTCAGCTTCTAGGTTAAAGTGGTAAAAACCTCTCTATGATAAGGGTAGGCTGATAATTCTTTAATCATAATCAAACCCACGTAACAGAATCCAGGCAGAATACATACAGACTAAGATCAGGTATTTCTTTTCAATCCACTAGAGGATCACTGCCTTCTGTTCCAGATGACTTAGTATTTAGACAATCCAACACAATCCCAAGTAATGTAGAACAAAACATACGCTGAGAAGAAAAAGTCTGAGTTCTTCACAAACCAAGCACAAATCATTGTCTTTTTTATGTTTATTTGTCAGTAGTAACTATGTAGCTAGTAAATATCTAAGGTGGTGTATGCATTGTAACCAAAAGAAAAATCTAATAATTTCTTCGAATGTCATTTGTAGGAAAGCTTCTGTAACTATGCTTGTTTTACATCTATCTGTCTGTCTATCTATCTATCTTTTAGAGAAATCAGAGTAATTTTGCATTGTATTTTGGCCAAAAAGTCCTTAGTCTCCCTACACTAACAAAGTCACTAAGGAAAGTAGATCACTAAAAGTGCTATTAGATCATTCCCATTTTTGTTTTCATTTTTGGTCAGACCACTTTCACTTTCATCTTACCTCCTGCTACACATTTTGCAGGTTGAATTTCTCTTCTTTTTCAGCCTCCTTGTTGTAGAGACTGGCCTGTACTGATTAAACATTCCTTAAGAAATGGCAGTAGTCCATGTCTTTGCTTTTGTCCATTTCCCATATTTGCAAAGGTCACAGTATTGAAAAATATATTTCACTGGAGCTGATGCTACTGGTCCAATGTCTTATCATCAATACATTTTTTTTCTTCTAATCCAGGGTTTATTTTTTTCTTTGCTGTATAAGATTTGCCTGTATGCAAGCAGTATATTCTGAAATGATTCTCATATCTTTGACCAGTCATTTCCTTGATTCCTTTGTTTTGTTTCCCACCATGACCAACAGCATCTGACTCTAAAAAAAGTTTTAAAAGTCTATAGTAACTTTAATAAAATGATCATAATAGTGTCCTGCCTATTTCCATGTTCCATTCTGTTCTATTTCTCTAATATTTTTATCTAAGAATTCAGATTTTATATGATTATAGGTACTGGGTATGTTGTTCTGATTCTGGTTTTTTTTCATTCAACATCAATTTAAGTCTTCCAGTATTTCTTTGCCTTCTTCATAATTATAGCTGAGCTATTTTTAATTTATTTTGCTATTATAAATAAAGCTGCTTGGAATTTTAAAACCATTCTCACCTTTCTATAATATTCTTAGGACAATGCCTTGATAGTGAGATCACTTAAGTATATGAATTTAATATATCTCATTATTTATGGAAACATTGCTTTCCAGAAAAAATTGTATCATATCTCCTTCATCAGTATAGCACTGGGCCATTTTTTCTCTACTTCGATGCATATTGAACTTTATAATTTTTAACATTTTTTTTTTACTAAATTAGGACGTAAGACACTATCTTAGCTACACTAATTTACATTTGTTATTTTCTTACAGAATTTGGAAAAAAAATCAAATAACTAATGATAATTTGTAATTTGCTTTGAAAAAAATCTGCCTATCTTTTATCACAAAAACATTGTAAAAATAAAATTTTCTCTATGAATTTTTCTGAGTTACTTAAAGATTAGGATACCAGATGTATAATAACAACATTTAAGGCAATTTTTTTCCCAATCTCTTAAAAAAAAATCCTGATGAATTTTTAGTATATTTTTGTAATCAAATCCATCTTTTTTCCTCATTTATTTTATTCTTTCAACAAATAAAAATTTTCCTTTTCTTTAATTTTTGTTGTCTTTCTTGCTTTTATATTTTATCAAATGCTAGCTACTCGTTGTAAATAAATTCATTATATCATTTTAAGGAAAAAATATTTTTGTATTTGACTTCATAGTTTGTCTAGTATAAATGTGTTTTATCCAAGACCTGTGTTTATTTTCATTCACATATATATGTATATATGTATGTATGTATATATATATGTATATATTACATATACATACATATATATGTATATAATACATTATATAAATACATGTACTTCTTATATATTTCCTCTTTTATAATGGTATTTTGGTACATATTCCTTCAATTAATTGATGTTCTTAGTTTTGCTTACATATTGGATATATTTGAATGTCTTCTGCATCTAATCAAGGAAAGCTTTTGCAACCGCATTTGTTTTAAAAAAATATTTTCTCTACAAACTAACCTGGGTTGCTTAGGAACAAGATGGAAACTCAGTTACTTAGGATTGACTCTTCCTTTAATGACTGAAGTGTGTGTGGGGGGGTATTATTGTGCATAAAACTAAATACTTCTATACTGTAGGCTTAGACACCTGCTTCAAAAAGTAGGACTTAAATATTTTGAACGAAATGTTATATGTAAAAGGAGATCCTTTGGTAATCTACTATTTTTCTAGCAAAGAGTTAATTATAGCAAAAACTCTATACTTATTCATGATTCCAATTATTGAATATGAAATTTCAAAAGCAGCAAAACTTATTAAAAGTACAGAAACCTTTCTCCAAAGTGCATTAACCTTCGACTCATCAGGGATCAATCTTGCAGTAACCTCAACCCTCTGGAACAAATTCCCAACCCTGGAAGTAAGTAGACAAGGCTATTGCCTTTCTGAAGCAGCTGTCAGGAAGCCCTACCTGAAGCCATCCTTTATTCCTTAGGCCCTCAACCTAAGCCTTAGCGACTCTCCTTTAGCATATTTCTTAACAGACTTGGTTATCTGGTCTCCCAGCCCACAACAACCCACAAGCTGCCAGTCATAAGAGGAGCCAGGCACTCAGCTGAAGTAACAGCTGGAAGGCTGATGCTGAATGAAAAGACAGGAAACTGACATGGAATTGTATTAATGCCCAGGGTAATAATGGATATCTGTAATAACAACTGTGAGCCATAATGTAACATATTAATTATTTTCAGTAATATCGGTATAAGAATTTAGAGAAATATTTTCATTTTGGGATAGAGTTTTGGGAGTGGGTTTGATGTGAGGGGGACACATACTTAAAGCCCTATTCTGAGCCCTGTGGTATAGAAGTAACCCCTGGTTCTTAAAATCTGTTCCAGGTTGAGCTTGTTTTGCAAAGCTGAAAAAAGGCATTCAGTATGAGCACAATGACGAGCTATTTATTTAATCTGGGGGCCAAATTAGCTACGTTTTAAGAATATCATCCCCCAGTAGGCTACAAAATGATGACAATTTAGGTTATAGCAATTTGTGAAGCCTGTTTACTAAAGCATACCAGCAGAGATTATCCATACTGATGAAATGACATACTTTTGATGAAATGAAGTAATTTTGCACTGAAAGGGGAAAGCTTTGGTGATTTGAAAAACTCAGATACATGAAAAAGCCAATTTTTGGTAACTCAAGGTGAATGAGACAATGCTATATTATAAATTCGTTAGACGTGGACAACATAATCATAAGGTCAAAAGTTGGGAGAGTGGCTAAAACTCAAGAGTTAGCCTGCCATCACTTTGCATATTTCAATTTTTGAGGCATTTCAGAACAACACCAAAAAAACCATACCAAGATGATGGGATTATTTAATAGAATCTATACAATTTCTTTCTTTTAAAAATTAAACTCACATTCCGTGGAGTTAAATATTTTGAAGCAGTGCAATTTTTCCATCATTGAGAAGGAAATTTGGAAACATACTGCTTAGCATATCAATCCAATGGGAACTTCATGCAAAAGTAATATTTTAACAGCAGGCTGGAAGGAAGAGTCATTACCTTGTCAAGTGACAGTTACAAAATTAGACATAGCCTTAAAGGGAATAAATGGTGGATTAAAATGTTTTTGAAGCTACTCATTTGTCTAAACTTTATTAAAGCTTTTTCCGAAGGGTAATGATATTGATCGATATATTGTCATATACCCAGAGCAGAAACAATGTGAAGACAAGGATGATAAATGATTTCTCTTAAAAACCATTAGTGCTGATGACCAGTGCTATCTGAAAAAGCATTTGCATGAATTCACCAGATTTTAAGTGTCTGATTCTAAAGGAAATAATTTGCATCAAACCGAAGCATAATAGAAACCAGAGATGTGGAAAAGGAAGTGATTTAATAGATTAAAGAGACCCAAAATACCACTCAGTGTTGTCATTATAAAACTATCATTAGTTCTTTGTATAACCCCTTGGAGGTTTTGCATATTTAATCAGTAAACGTTTATAAATCTCCTGCTCTTTGACTACTTTATTCTATAGATTATGAATCACTATATCATTTTACTTCTGTTTATCTTACTGTCAACATTCATTCTGGTTTAGAAAAGAATAAATTCCAGCGTTCTAATAAATCCATTTAAATAATATCCTTCTGCATAGCCAAGATTTATGTTTCTTAAATGTACTATATTTTATTTAATAGTGTTATAATTGATGAATTAGAAGCTGCTTTACAGGTCACTTATTACTTTAAGCCTTTATTAGCCTATTCTTAAGTAGGTCTAGAGATCTTTAGTGTTATATGCTCTTTCTGACCAAAGCATATTATAAATATTTGTAAATATCATGTTGGCAGTAGAAATGAAAGGTCTCTATGTACTGATCTCAAACTTTCCTTACTTTTCCCTTTTTTGTGCCCTTTTTCTTGAGTGTATTTGAATTATTTCACACAGTTCTTAAGATCATAGATATGGATCTTGGAAGCCAAATACATGCATACATACATATATACATACACACACATATATAAAACATCTATACTCACACATACTGTATTGCCAACACAATGGCAACTTTGAATATGCTGACATGTTACTGAATTGCAAAATATAACAGACTCTCTATATGGAAGACAGAACCAAAACATTTATTCAAATACCAGAAACCCAAATCCCAACACCAGAAGGCCAAATCCATCACAGCAACAAAAACATCCATACACAATAACAATGCAGGGGCACCACCATCCCAAAACCTTTCTCCTGTTCAGACCTTCCCACAAACAAAAACTTGCAGTTAGCTGCTTCCTCTCTCTCCCTCAGCTCTAACTGCTCTGACCAACTTCCTCCATTCTGCTCCACCCTTCCTGTTCCACTCTTCTTGCTCCACCCATTCAGCAAGCTCCTCCCACCAAAGGCTTCATGTAACTTAGGCTTTCATGTGATTTAAGCAGGTCACATGGGCCGATTAATGGATGGGAAGACCTTCAAATTAAGCAAAAATACATTAACAGTATAAGTACACAGACATATATACATACATATATATTCATGCATATCCTTACACATACATGTATGCATGTGTATATTTATGTGTATAGATTGTATCTTTCTGTGATGCATTATGCTCCATGATTCTTTTTCATCTTGATGGTCGACTTGGATCCCTGTCCCTGTAATTGTCTTTTCTATCACATACTGTGGTACTGATTCAGTTCCTAGTCAGGGAGAATTAACTGGTGTGCTAGTTCAGCATCTAGTCAAAGCCCTGCTTCTGGTCCCATGTAACTGTGAACTCTATTTCTAAGAAAAGGTTACTTCCTTTTTTTCTTGAGGGCAAGTCCTTTCCTCATCTAACAATTCTAATGTTTCTTGCTCTACCATGCCTTTGCTTACTCTCTGCTCTCCTCATTCCTTTATGTTTCTTTGTGTTTTTCTAAGAACTGGAGTCGCATTTCTTAGCCCTGATTCTAATGCTAGATCCATGCTAGTTATATCAGATCTCTCTGATAGTAACTGCTTTCTTGTCTGGTTATTTTATTCAATGCCTCTTGCCAAATCCTCTCAAGTTTCCTGGAAAACACATACACTGTTCTATAAAGGCTCTCCCACCTGGGTATATTCCTAATATTTGATTCTTCCTAGGTTAATTGCCCTGTTCCCATGCCTTTGCTTGGTCCCTGGGTCCTGGCCAAGTCTGGCCTGTCTCGACACTGATTAATCTTGGGCTCTGGCAGTCACTTGTGAATAGTTCTGAATGAAAAATAAATATTAATGTTCAAGCCATGGATATAAATAGAAATAGAACATATATTTTAAAAACTTGGATATCTTTTTGTTTTTATATCACCTTAATTTCCTTCCTGCACCCTTCCCCTAACCCCATCCTAGAAAGTCATTCTTTATAACAAGAACATTCAAAAAATAATAAAAGAAGTAGAGAAAAAAAACAGCAAAACTGATCAATACATTGAAAAGATCTGACTATACATTGCCTTGTGCTCTCCACCTCAGAATATGTATTTTTTAAAATGGAGAATATAGATTAGTTTTATTCTCTGACACTCAGCTATAAAACATTGAAGACATCACAAAGTTTTCTCTCTCAAATTAGTAAAAAATGCTGTTAGAGCACAGCTGCTAAGCAGCCTCTACCCCACTGCTTTTTTTCACTGTGATCCAAGGCAATTACTGAGGACTATTGAAGCTACATCTAATCAGACACCCAGAAAAAAAAAAAAACAATTGAAGCACTCATGACTCTGACTGTCCTCTCGGCTGCTTTTCCTTTTTCTGGGTTTAGGCTCCCCGAACTCTGCCTCCTACCTGATGTATGGTTAGAAGATTCCTTTGAACCTCTGTCCTATTCGAGTCAATAATCTGTAACACAGATAAGGGACTTGTGATCTAGAGGCTACATGTGGCCCTCCAAGTCCTCAAGTGTGGCCCTTTGACTGAATCCAAACTTCACAGAATTTTTCTCCAGGCCACAGGTTCCCCACCCCTGGCCTATATCCTTTAATAACATCCTAGAGATTCTGCTTATCAAAACTGCAGGAAAACACATGGACCTGAGGTTGTTTGACTTCTTTTCACTCCTACAATTCCCCCTGGTTGCATGCAAATTAATTTCGGGCAAGACCAAAGTGACCAGGTGGCATCAGGAGAGCTGTTAATGTCTGTACATTTATTAAGGAGTTCTGCCAGCAACAAACCACCTATGCTCAAAATGCCTTGCTACAGATTCTCTGTGCATGGAATTCCTAGAGATTGAAGTCAAACCTATGATTTCATTAATATGTAAGATTCTCAGCCAAGAAAACTTCTTCTACCAGTGGAGGGTGATACCTCCTGTGCAACATGAGGTCATGGGGAGTTGTCTAAAGGACTGAGAAGTTAAGTGACCTGTCCAGAGTCAGACAGCCAGTATGTGTCTGAGTCAGGACTTGAACTTTGGTCTTCCTGGCAGCCAGGGATGTTCTCCATCTACTATGTCATGCTGCCTTTCATGATTTCCTAGCCATCTCCTAAAGACCAACTCAAAAGTCACCTTATTCTTGGAATGTTTCTTCATATTTCAAGGGAAATGGCATTCTTCCCTTGAACCTCAAAAAGAACTTTGTAGTTTTTGGATGCCCTCACTACTCCTCACTAAACTCTAAACTCCATAATGGTAGAGACAGCATCCTATCTAAATTTTTAACCTCCTCTACTGTCAGGTGAAATCGGTGCTGAATGTTTGTTTTTTTTTTAAATTTTAATTTAGCAGCTCTATTATATCCTGCCTCATGAAGGGGTGGAGACACCCCCTGTGATTCCTGAAGGTCATGCCAGTAAGTCAAAGCCTCCTGTACTTTGCACATGGACCTAGAAATGCCTGATGCCCCTTGACCAACATACTTAATTTCATTGCCTGGATGGCTACAGAATGATAAATACCTAAGCTGTGGCAACATTCAATAGCCATCTATAATATTGTAGAGGAGTTGCAATATGCATTGCTGGCCAGCATACCAACTCTAAGAAAAATCAACAAATCACAAAAAAGTATGGGAGTGGAGTTGAAGGATGACAATTGTGAATACTCTTGATTCCTCAGCTACTTCTTAGCATAGGTTAGTTGTTCCACAGGAAGCTGCTTGCCCTAGTATAAATCTCTCTGTTGTAAATATATCTATATATCTTCTTGAATTGATTATCAGTTGTACACTGGACTGCTTCATTTTACTGAGAGCTTTCATGTACATTATCTCACTTAATCCTCACAACAACTCTGTGAGATCGACAAGATTGGAGGACTTATTCTAGCTTTTGCAGATAAAGAAACCTAGGGCCAGAGAAGTTAGCTCAAGTGTTACAAGCATGCAAGCATATATGACTTTGAGCAAGTTAATTAACATTTTTGAACCACAGTTTCTTTATCTGCAAAAAGAGGAAAAGAATAAGAGTGTGGAATTGTACTAGAATCATGGGTGGGGAATCTGCAGCCTCAAAGTCACATGTGGCCCTGTAGGTCCTCAAGTATGGTCCATTGACTGAGTTCAAGTTTTACAGAACAAATCCTTTTATTAAGGATCTTATTATTTGTTTATCGATTTATTTTTATTTTTTTATTTTATTTTACATTTTTATGTATTTATTTTTATGTATATGTTATATATTTATATATTTTCATTTCTTTCTTCCTCCTTTCCTTTCTTTCTTTCTTCCTTCCTTCCTTCCTTTCTTTCTTTCTCTCTTTCTTTCTTTCTTTCATCTCCAAAGTCTCTTCAATTTAGTTCTAAAATCCTGGGCTCCTTGCACAAGATAACCCAACTAGCAAGTGGCAGAGCCAGGATGAAAAGCTGGGACTTCTGACTCCTGTACCATTTTCACCAGACCACCCTATCATGATTTATTCACCATTGTTAAGGAATGAGTTATTCCTTGTACAATTTTGCAGGTAATTGAAGGGTATACCTTTTTATGGCCTCTATTAACACTTTAATAACCATTTTAATGGAATTCTTTCTAAAATATATCATATACTTCTCTTCCTTATTGGAGAGGATGCTAAATATAATTGAATTTTTTCACCTGTTTCATTATCAACATTATGAGCATTAATCATTTCACTGTAATTTTAAGGCAGCAATTTCTCCAGGGCCTACTGAGGCAAGTGGAGACATGGCCTCCTATATTAAATGATCCAGATGACTGTGCTTTTATCCCTATTTATTCTTTTCCCTCTGCTGCTATCATGTCTCACTGCCAGCAGTTTGCTGTTTGGTTATCATCCATATGATCTCTGAGTGACCCCAAAAAGTACTCCCCCCTTCTCCTGGGGCATAAAGAGCCTGGACATTAGGGTAGATATTAGTGCAACAGCTTTGCTCTCTACCCCACCCTCCACCTCACTTTCAGTTCCTGCCTCATCACTGATAGCTCAGTTCTCATAATGGATGGCAGCACAGATTTTTTTTCCTAAAATATTATGTTTGCCCATGCTAATGTTCATCTGCTACTCTTCTACCTATTCACAGAACCTCCCTTCAGTGCAGAGTTCACAACCTGACATTTTGCTATCGGTTAGTCATAAACTTGAAGGTTTCATTGTCACACTCTCTTGCAGATGATTTACAAAACTGTCAAATAAAATCAACTTTAGTTCCTATCTCTGGGGTATGCCAATGTTAACATGTTGGAGAACTGCTGTGGAGTAACCTAGGGATCTCTTTTGGAAAACTTTGACCTAATCCATAGAGATGTTGTACTTATTGCTGAGACCTGAAGTTTATATTCCCAGCACTGCCTGGAACTTGTTATGTAACTTTTGAACATGTCAAATAATGTTTTTGCATTATTGTCCCTTGGTTTTTGTTGGAAAAATAGCATGTGTTGAACATTCTGACATTTTTTTAATGAATAGTGCTCTATAACTTTCCAAATTCCAACCTTAAGGATGAGTTAGTTATTATACAGTAATTGAAGTTGACATTCAAAACCATGCACAAAAATTAGTCTTATTCTTTAGGGGGCATACTTTGTCTTTTTAGCAGCCTTTTATTGAGGACTGATACATGTATTCTAACAATGACTTATATTTATATTATGTTGTATATATGTATGTGTATATATATATATATATTCCTGACTTACATATGTATACTAATAATGATTTCCATTTACATGTTTAGAAATACACACACATATCTATATCTGTATATCAGTATAGCAATATAAAGATATGGATATATCTATCTATATCTCTACATATACATACATACATATACAAACACATACATACATTATTTCTATACATTCCAACCTGTCTTTTTTCTATCTTGCCAGTTTTCACACATTTTGTTGTCCTACTGTAACTTGTCTATTTACTATTCTTCACATACAGCATTTTTTATTTCAGATCATTCCATTGTTCTAGCTGGTCCTCCCTCCCTTACTTCCACTACCTCTCCCTCCTTACCTCTATTTTTTGGTATCCTTGGCTTACTTCAATACTCAGCTTAAACACAAGCTCATTTCACCACTTGCTCGTATCCTACCTTCTAAGTTTGGCTTCTACTACTCTGTGTGTCTCTGTGTATCTACCTATACATATAGATAGATGTAGATATCAGCATCTTGCACGTACCTATTTTTATATAAAATACCTTCTGTATTTAAAATTTGATTTCCAATTAATTTTGTGGAAGGAAAACGAATGAAATCTACTCATGAAGGAAAACTCTTAGATAAAATATGGAGAGAGGACATCTGTGCATGCACACAAATGCAGACAAACACACACATACATGCACACACACCCACGCACACACATACAGGCATGGAATTAGGAGAATCTTTCTGGTAGAAAACTGGACTTCAGATGAATGTCCTAAAAGACTGTCTGAAGGTACAAAAATGACTAATCTAATAATTGTTCCAGGATAACATTGTCCAGCAACTCATTACGATTGACTAATTTTGGACTTTGGAAATACACAACTGACAATAACTATTTGGAGAATATAGGAAGATTGAAAAAGTCTAAAGACTGTTGGGTTCATAAATGAAAGAATGGTAGATTTTTTTTGAGTTATGTATCATAAGGTGAAGATGAATTATTAACCACCAAAAGGCTCTCCTCTGAGGCACTGGGTATGTGGAGGAAAGGCTAGCAGTGAAGAAACCAGTAGGAACAGTGTGAAGAAGGTGGCAGGAGAATAAACTGACAGAAAGGCTTCATAGGTTGTGCTTAGTGTCTGCTGATACGAGAGGCATAGCTTTACTGATTGACAGGAAAAGTCTGGAAACTGATTAGAAAAGAGCTGAATTCTACTGTAGCTGGAGGGAGAAGAAACACCTCAGAGCTGCTCTGTTGCCCTTAATGCCAAATTAACTGGGGGTGGGGGTGGGGGGTGGGGAGATGAGTTCAGTTTTGCTAAGAGAAGAAAAATAAATGTTGAAAGCTGATTGGACAAAGCAAAATCCTGTTGAGTGAAGAAGTGCCTGGGCTCATCTGCATTTCCCACAAAGCCAGTTTGAGAAGCTTTGTCGTTCCCTGACTTAAGGCAGCTGTTTCTCATTACAATAGCATAACACTTTCTCGTTACCCTGTCAGGGGTGACTGTGAGTAAATATTGTTTGTCAATGCTTCTTCAGTTTGGGAGCAGAAAAGGAGTGGTTTTACCTGGCAGAAGAGAAGATGAGAAAGTAGAAAGCAAGCAGAGGAGTGGCTTCATGTGGTGCAAATTGTGCCTGAAGGGATCAAAGACATTAAGGCCTATATTCCAGTGTTGTGATTTGCCTTCAGCATATGGGTATTCCCTACTAGGTTATTGTAAGTGTGTGGCCACTTTCTCCTAAGGATGTTGCATAATTCAGTGGGAAAATGTGACCTGAGTTTTTGGATAGACTAATATATTTTTTTCTTTCTTTGTTCTATCCATTTCCATTTTTGTTAATATTTAATCATCATCCTCATTAAGTTATTGTGGTATTATGATTAATCTTGCTTTGTCCTTCCCATTAAATACATTTTTTTCCCTGTGCTACCACCTCACATCTATCAGAGTGGCTAATATGAGAAAAAAATGAAAATGTTCGATGTTGGAGGGATGTCCCAAAACTGGGACACTAATACACTGTTGGTGGAGTAGAGAACTAATCCAATCATTCTGGAGAGCAATTTCAAACTGTGTCCAAAGAGCAAAATTGTGCATACCATTTGATGCAGTAATAACACTGCTATGTCTATATCCCAAAGACATCCCAAAAAAGGGGGAAAGGACTTAATTGTACAAAAATATTCATAGCAACTTTTTGTGGTGGCTAAGAATTGGAAATCAAACGAATGCCCATCAGTTGGGGAATGGCTAAACAAGCTGTGGTATATGATTGTAATGGGATATTATTGTGCTGTAAAACATGACAAACAGGATGATTTCAGAAAAACCTAGGAAGACTTACATGAACTGATAAATAGTAAAGTGAACAGCACCAGGAGAACAATGTAAGAGTAATATTGTTCAATGAAGAACTCTGAATGACTTAGCTATTCTCAGTAATACAATGATTTAAGACAATCCCAAAGGACTAATGATGAAACATACTATCCACCTCCAGAGAAAGAACTGATGTTAATTGAATACAGACTAAAGCACGCTATTTTTCACTTTCTTCCTTTCATTTTTTCTTCTTTTTGTTTGAGTTTTCTTATACAAAATGACCAATATGGAAACGTTTTACACAATTGCACATGCATAATCTATATCTGCAGACCATCTCAGGGAGGGAGGAGGGAAGGGAGAGAGGAATGGAATTTGGAACTCAAAACTTCAAATAAAAATGTTAAATAAACATTTTATATTTGAGTTAATCATATTATCATCGTGACTGAATGATTTTACGTAAATGGGAAGTGAGGGCTCAGAAGATAAAGAGGAACATAATACCAATATATATCATAATACAATAATATAACCATAGTACCACTTCCCTTCCCAACCCACTCACCCAAACCAACAAAGTTATTGCAAGGACTCTGAGAGTTGGAGTCAGCCATGTGATTGTGGTGCCTTTCTAGAGCCTGAATTGGCTAGTTTTAAGGCAAGCTGAGGTGACCAAGTCAGACCAAAATGTAATAATGGGGATCCACAACACTTCCCAGGGGGCTAAAGGTCTTCTTTTCTATTGGAATGTAAGCTTCTTGGTGGTGTCTGCTTTTGCTTCGGAACCCTACTACTTAGCGCTATGACTTTCATATAGAAAACATTTAACAAATCCTTGTTGATTCATCGTTTCATTGATTTTATTTAATTTATCCAAGGGATCTGAGGCATAATCTATACTTTCAAGTTACTTGCTAAAATACTTAATATCTGCATAATAAATCAACAAATATTCATTAATCACTAATTATTTGGAACTACTAAGCCATTCCAATTCTAATTTTGGCTACTTAGGGCATATGAAAATGAAAGCTATTGGGGCAGCTAGGTGGCACAGCAGGTAAAGCACCAGCCCTGGAGTCAGGAGGACATGAGTTAAAATCTAGCCTCAGACACTTGACACATGTACTAGCTGTGTGACCTGGGCAAGTCACTTAACCCCCATTGCCCTGCCAAAAAACAAAAAAAAAAAAAAAGAAAAAAAAGAAAATGAAAGATATTTGAGAAATACAAATTTCCTTCTAAAAGAATGTCACTATTGATGCTTAGGTGCTAGCAGGAGAAGAAAAAAACAAATTGTGTCTAGGACCAAAGACTACCCAGACGTCCCAGACATCTCCTAGGGGCAGGGCTGGTGACCTCAGAAAGTCTCAAGGGTACATAATGTGAAAAAACCTAATAATTGAAATTTTTATAAGTGGTTTAAGGAAAACTGCTTTATATAAATTACTCATTTGAGTCTCACAATTGTGTGGGTTAAGATACTCCAAGCAATTGAGTTAGAGGAAACAATACAGAAACATATTGTGCCCTGTTTCTATCATTTATTACCAGTGTGACTTTGGGCAAAACCCTTAACCTCCTTGGGCTGCAATGACCTCATCTTTGAAATGAGGACTTTGTTTTAGATGGTCTCAACAGTCACCTTCTAGCTCTAAATCTATAATTCAATGAGGACTTGCCCGGGATCACTTGGCTATTGTGTTAGAAATGAGATTTTAGTTTTGGTCTTCTTTACTTCAAGCCCAATAGTTTAATATGTCACACGATATTTTGGCAGGCAATATTCATAAATCTGGGGAGGTCTGTGGGGGGCAATGTCAGAGAGGTCTGTCAGGGAGACAGCTTGTGGATTTCCCAGCAGGTGAGCATGGGGCACAGAACTGAGGGTGTTTTAACAGTGGAGAACCAAGCAGTCAGTAAGCATCAGAGAACTATGTCAGGAAATGATGGGATCCCACTGTGAATACTTGTGCTCAGGGACAGGACTCCATTACCTGGGAAAAATGAATGGTGTTTGACAGGGCCCAAACCTGGAGGAATTAGGATGTTTGGCAGAGTTCCAAGGAATGGGCATGGACTTAAAAGTCAATGAATGACCCAATTAGGGGAACTACAGCACTTGATATAATCTTAATCGCAAGTAATCATTCAGGAGTCAGATAGAAACAGAGTACAAGGTCAGAATGGGAACAAAAGCAAGGGTCCCCCCTTGCCAAACTATAATGAATCTTCCCCGTACAAAGGATAGCTTATTTCAAGATCCTGGAGTACGCTTGAGCCTGCAGATAGGGTTCAATTTTCTTTACTTTAGTGACTGGAGAGATATAGGGTCAAAGAGCCAGGATGGTCATTAAAAAAAGGATAATATCAGAGTAGTTTTTACTAATGAGGTCTGAGAAATGATCTAGACTTTCAAATTACTTACTAAAATGTTTAACATCCATACAATATATCAACAAACATTTATTAACCGCTGTGTGGGAATACTACTTGATCCTCAGTACTTAGCAAAGTGTCTGAGACACTTACATACAAACAGACATGTTCACACATACACAGACACACATATATGTAGTTGATAGAATAATTTGAAAAATATGGAAACGCAGAGGACACTAGACTGCTATGTTCAGGTTTATGTTCTACAGTGGGATTAATGATGTGTTTTATTTATTTAATTATGTCTGTTAGAATGAGTACTGAATTCATAAAACAGCCCAAATTTTAAGGAAGTACCTTGCAATAATAACCTTTGCTTCTTAGTTTTGGAATTAATAATTTCATCTATTAGTGTGTTCTCTGACACAAGTGGTGCACCTCTTTGACCTAATAGTTGTTCTTTTAAATTTCCTGTGAGGGGAAAAAATGATGAAATATTACTGTTTTGAAAA
This sequence comes from Phalanger gymnotis, assembly GCA_028646595.1. Classification (NCBI taxonomy): domain Eukaryota; kingdom Metazoa; phylum Chordata; class Mammalia; order Diprotodontia; family Phalangeridae; genus Phalanger; species Phalanger gymnotis. Next base: position 259,581,085 of record CM053623.1, on the reverse strand, counting down.
ATAGCAGTGTTTTTTAATCTTAAAAATTTTATGACTTGTCATTGGAAGGAAATTGCGCAAAAAACCACATTGAAGTTTATCTTGTTTATTTTCTTATAATTAGAGACTCCACATTATCATATTAGCTCGATTAGTTAGATATCAGGTATAACTATTTTATTTGTCAACTAAATGGTGCAGCAGATAGAGCATTGAACCTGAAGTCAGGAAGACCTGAGTTCAAATGTGGCCTCAGACTCTTACTAGCTGTGTGACGTGCAAGTCATTTAACCCTGTTTGCCTCAGTTTCCTCGACTATAAAATGAGCTGGAGAAGGAAATGGCAAGCCACTCCAGCATCTTTGCCAAGAAAACTCTAAATGAGGTCCCAAAGAATCTGAAATGACTGGACAACAATATTTTTAATATAGTGTCAGGGATATTAATTTCAAGATACAGGATTATAGATCTAGAACTGGAAATGACCTATGATCTTTCTAATAAGAAAGGACATATCTAGTAAAACTCTCTAATCGAACTCTGTGATACAACATGATTCAAATTGTTTTCCACAGGAGAGTGGGTAGCTGCTGTTGGACCCTGCCTTTCTTAGAAATTTCTGAAAGAGGTAGATAAAAATGGCGGTTTTATGCAAGAGCCACAGAAGAAAGGTTTGCTTTTTCATAATTTAAATTTAATTTAAATAATTTAATAATAATTTTAATAATAGCTAGCATTTCTATAGTGCCTTAAAGTTTTCAAAGAATTCAGTAAATGTTAGCTCATTTTATCCTCACACAACCCTGGGAAGTGTGGGCTATTACTTTACTCATTTTACAGATGAAGAAACAGAGACAAAGGTTAAGTAACTTTCCAGGGTCATACAGATAGTAAGTGTCTGAGGCCAAATTTGAACTCAGGTTTTCCTGCCTCCAAGTCTAATATTCTAGCCATAGAGGCACTTAGTAATCCCTAGGTGGTCAGAGAAGCCAGCTGGGGCAGCCTTTCTCAACAGCGTGCCACCACATACTTCCATAATTTCTGGGGGTAGGCTGCCTGTGATTAAAGTCTGGCCCTGCATCCTGGCTGCCCACTTGTAGCAACAATGTTGCTAGAAGCTATTGTGGGGGTGGACAACACCAGGCAGAGGAGGTCTTTGATTCTTTGATCTGCTTTTCTAAGGAAAACAACTTTAAGGGGCTAACAATCTCACTTCAATCAAACATACATATATCATTCACTTAGTGGGGGGGGGGGAAGCCGTCACCCTGAACTTCAGAGCAAATACAAACAAAAATTACAGAAAGAGACAACATAAACAGATCAAACACACAGTAATCAACAGAAAGGCCTCTATTTTTCCGACCAAAGAATCACATACTTACCAGAGAGAAGGCATCAACACCTGGGTTTTTAAAGCCGGGGCGGCTCCAGCGGCTACACAGAGTCTCATTTGGTCAAATCACATGACGCTCTTCCAGTGAATGAGAGCCCCAAACAAAATGCTAACCTCTTAGTTTACATACCCTGTTTCAGGTTGTAGTAGGAAGGCTGAATTTATGATCTCAAATATAATCATGTATATGTTTGAATGGTCCAAAATCGCAAGGTATGAGAGATTCTCTAAGGAGAAAACAACAAGAAATTTATTTAGGCCCCGCCGCAGCAGAACCTTGAACCAGCCTCCCCATTCCAACACCTTGACAAAAAGACTCCAGGCCCAGAAAGCCCATCTCACAAGAGCAACCAGGAGGCCACAGAAAAACAAGATAGCATTTAGCCAAATCATTTTCACTGGCCTCACGTTCCTGCTCGCACTCGGGTAAGCCCTGCTTCCGCAGCTTCCGCCGCCACCGAAGTTGTCTTCTGGCTCACCCCTCCTCGCAGCCGAGCTTCCAGAGTTCTCAAGCCCCGCCTCAATGACCAGAGACCATTGGTTCCCAAGCTGGCCCCTCCTAAGTCACCAATCCACACCCACACAGGTTTCACACCTGACAGGGCCCTGGGCCTGGGGCTTAGCACTTAACAGCTGAAAGTACTTCCACTCAAAAGAAACAAAAGCCATGCTAATGAGACAATTTTGCTTAACAACACACAGAGAAGGACTGCACAACCATGCGACTCAAACCTATGTGAACTAGGCTTTCCTTTGATGTTTGCATGTCATCAAAGACTCCCAATTCAATCAAAGAAACAAAGGCACTTGATTACGTCAGTACTCCAAAAAGTAAAACAGTAAAAAAAAAAAAAAGTCCCACCTTAATTATCAATACACCACTTCAAGTTTTTCCTTAGACAATTTAATGTCTCCTGACTCTGTCATTGACTATATTTAAGACCATTTCATTACTTATTTTAATCTGTGTGCTTTTGTAGCAACAACCTGCTACAGCAGCTACTGTGGCTGTGTAAAACCAACAACAACCATCACACACAAGGCTGCTAACACAGTGTCTTTTGATCCACTTTTCTAAGGAAAGCAACTTTAAGAGGTTAACGATCTCAGTTTAATCAAACATACATATATCATTCATTTAGTTCAGGGGGGAATATCAGCCCCCTGAACTTCAAGGCAAATACAAACAGAAATTACAAACATCAACAGACAGACCTTGTCTGATTCAAATCACAATACGTAGTTATCAGAGAAGAGCCAATGGTCTGGGTTACAAAGCTGGGGGGCAGTTACGGCTTGCCCAGAGTCTCAACACTCCTTCCATGAGTGTGCCCCAAAAGTCAAACATGAAGCTTCGCTCAATTATATCCTGTTCAGAGCCCTGAAGTCTCTGACCTCACCCAGGCTGGGTATATGAAAGTTCCCCATCCCTAGTATCATATTATATATAATTCAGTGACTCTTGATTGTCTTAATGCTGAGAAACACTCCAAGGTAAAATCTCACTTTATCTGCCCCATTCAATCAAAGGCCAGAATCATTACAGGCACTCAAGAGAAGAATGGCAAAAAGTCCCACCTTAATTACTATTATAGCTTTGACATTTATTTCAACGGCCCCATTCTCATCTACCCCTGCTTTTCTAGCTCTCCCAAATAGAAAATGCCTCCACTGATTTATGTCTCAGGTTTTTTGCTATTTCTTTTAGTTTTGAGGAAACATTTATAATAAAAATAAAGATAATGTAAAAAAAATTACAAAGAGTTAGAAAGGTAATGTTTTCATTTTTGATGTCCTTTCAAGTTTTAGTTTTAATTTTAAATTTCAGGATGAGTTTTCATTTCAGGACAACCTCATCCTCTAGTCACTGAGCTACTATCTTTCATGTTGTTATTATTAGGTCGTATTCAATTCCTCATGATCACATGCACCACAGCACTCTAATGCCGTCCATGTAGTTTTCTTGTCAAAACTACTGTAGTGGTTTGCCATTGCTCTCTCCAGTGGATTAAGGCAAACAGAGGATAAGTGACCCGTACAAGGTCACACAGCTAGTAATCTGAGGCCAGATTTGAACTCAAATCATCCTAACTCCAGGCTTAGTGCTCTATCCACTGAATACCTAGCTGCCTAATGTCTTCCACAGAAACACCTAAATGGGCTCTATACCTCTATCAGCCTTAAGTTAGAGGAAATATGAGGGAGAGCTAAATTAGAAGGAAATCTAAGGCAATTAAACGGGGCAAAGTAGGTATTGGCTAAGGAAACCTTATATTTACCCCTTCACTTGGAAAACAAGAAGTTATGGCCTATAGCTTCTTTAACCCACCCTTGTATATCCTGTCAAGAACAATCTCATTTATTTCTATAGGGAAATTATCCCTAGTGGAAGAACCAAATGAAGAATTGCTGTATTCTTATTGAGATCACTGTGACTCCCACTGAGGAACTAATGTCCTCGGATCCTCTGATTACACCTTTGGTGGTTGTTTAGAAGCAGAGAAAAGTCAGGGGGACACATGATATAATATTTTTTTTCTACTGAAGAAAGGAGAAGGCAATAAGAAAAGGTGAAAATGCATGTGTAAAGAGTGTGAGAGTGCTGAAGCATCAGAAACCTTAACAAATAATTTGAAGTGAAAATAAGTATGTTAAATTAAATTATCTACTCATATATTTAGCCCTTAAAATAAAAGGAAAAGTAGATCAATACAGGTGTACGAATGCTAAATCTTAAAAAGATGGGTTTATGAATGTATAAAATCATAACAGATGAATATTATTTATTTTCCCATAAAATAGAACATTATTTACAAAGTACATAAAGCATACAAAATAGCTGTAATGGTAGTAAATATATATCCCTCTAGATCAAGCCATAAGTGATGACAGTCTGAGAAAGGTTGAGTTTATACTTAGGCTAGGTGTCTTGCAAATGAAAAGCTATTTAAGTGCTAAAATCAATTGGCTATATAATACCATGTTTTCTGATGGGAATAGTATCTGAAAGATGCCTGGAAGTTGTTTGTTACAATGGTAAAATGAGATTCTACCTCTAGTTATAATCTACTCATACATTCATCATTATAAACCGCTTCATTTTTATTTTATTATATTGATTTGCTTTAGCACCCAAGACAGTTTGTACTCCTACAAAATTCAGAAAACATTGATTTCCTTAAATTATTCAATACTTTACTGTATGGCTATTATGTCATTTAACATTTTAGACAAATCAATACAGTTTTTTAATTGCCTGTCTTATACTGAAGGTATCATAAATGTATTTTGCAGGAATCATTCATTTGTTCAGTATTGATGACATTTAATAAATCAACTATTTTAAAAAATAATAATAAAATAGCTTCTTTAAGGAAACACACAAATACAGTCATACAGGATGAATCGTTTAGCTTTGTGGAAACATATAACATTGTAGAATCTTTATTAGGCACATAATGCCTTAAAAAAAACTTTAAAATATACTGCTGTCTTTCAAACATATATAGTTTTCCCCTTACAATTTTTATTTCTCCAAAATTGTTATTTTAAATAATTATGATCATGAAGGTGATAAACATTCTCCTGTAAGTATTTTCTACCCCTAGAAGTCTGTTGTGGAAAATTTTGACAATAAGCCAAAACAGTCATTGTCAGGAAAGAGAGTTCCTGAGGAATACATAGATGATAGATAGATAGACAGCCAGACAGCCAGGCAAATAGATAGATAGATAGATAGATAGATAGATAGATAGATAGATAGATAGACAGACAGAGATAGGGATAGGGATATATTTATATAAATAAAGGATTAAAAGGAACAGGTGTTTGTTTTTGTTGTTCAGTCACGTCCAACAAACTCTTTGTGACCCATTTTGGATTTTCTTAGAAAGATACTGAAGTGGTTTGCCGTTTCATTCACCAGCTCATTATATAGATGAGGAAACTAAGGCAAACACAGTTTAGTGAATTTACCAGAGTTATACAGCTAGTGTCAGGTGGATTTGAACCTGGTCTTCCTGACTATGGGCCTGGCCTTTTATCAACTAAACCATCTAACTGCCCCTAAAAGGAATAGAGAAAGTTCTAATAAGAGTGATCCAGTCAAAATTATATAGAAATATGATTATACAAAGTACATTTTTTAAAAATTCTGCTATTGCCTTTTTTTAATGATCAACACTGAATGGACAATCAAGGGTGCAAGAGTCTCTTGAGCTTCTTGTACTCATCCTCTTGGTGAGTCTGTATGGCATACATAAGAAATTCACTTATGGATTCCAATTCTTCATTTTCTCATGTTCAAAAAATATACTAGAGATGTTACTAGCAAATTGATTCAAACTGATGAACTCCTAGATGAGTAGGCCTGATAGAGCATTGCAATTTGAGTGTAGATGAATGGTTCAATGCCTACCTTATAGACATATAACTAGAAGAGAATTGAGAGGTGATCTCATGCAATTGGTTCATTTTAAAGAGTGGGAAAACTAAGAACTAGAGAGATTCAGTCACTTTTGCGAGGTCATAGTATGACCCTGTGCCAGTAAGGCAAAATGGGCTTAGTTTAACCGGTGTGCTTGAGGAGTTTGGCTTTTGTTTATGGTGAAAGTACTTTCACCTGTTAAACGCTAAGCCCCAGGCCCAAAGCCCTATCAGGTGTGAAACCCCTGTGGGCGTAGA